>CM035168.1:34980343-35443079 GCA_020205615.1 Panax quinquefolius
CCTTATGGGGAGTATGAGTAGCAGGAGCGGGAGCCACAATTAGTACATCCTCCTCTTCGTCCTCAACATCCGGTACCTTAACCCTGATAGGACGGATCACCGCCTCTGCCAAATGACGAGGTTGTCTAACTGAATGGGGTTGATGCACATCATAAGGCCTCCTCCATATACCTAAAGTGGTCCTGCGGGAACTACTCGGCTGATCTGGATCCATATATCTAGACACAAGTCTCCAAATCACCTCAAAAAGGGTGTGGTAAATTCTAACATGGAGCTTTTTTAAATGCATTTTATGCTTATATGCATGCATGCATTACTTTAACATACACCTACAGTAAAGTTAAAAATGCATGTCTACCCAATGCCTAGACTTTTGGAAAATTTTTGCCATAGTCTCCTTTGTAAACACAACTATCCACATGCACATAGGCATAACTAGGTGGCCATTCAGCAGAACACCTACCCACAATCATAAACATCCTATATGCAAAACACTATCAAAGTCATAATCCATAAGAGTAGCCTAAATTACCAGGATTACTTTGCTTTGCAACCTTTGCTCATTTATCCTCAAATAGGATAAGAAATAGCAGAAAAAAGGTGCTAGTTTGACTTTTTTAAAAGTCAAAATTTTCACATCTATATGTTCAGCATGGTTAAATACTAACATTTACTATGTTGAATACTCCCTTCATTCCTTAATATAGGTCATTTTAGAGTTGTGCACAAGTATTAAGGAAATGATTGTAAAACATTAAATATACTATCAATTGTCGATATTGCCCTTGTATTGGAAAAAGAGAATGTTATTTATTGAGTAAAAAATAGTGAGAGAACCAAAGTTATATTTATTACTTGGGGTAATATTGGAAACTAAGCAATTAATGTTTACTTGAAATTCTCAAATGACTTATATTTAGGAACAAAAATATTTCTCTAAAATGACTTATTTTAAGGAATGGAGGGAGTATTTTTTATCAAGTCATATGAGCATGCATATTCATTGCTATGTGTTTAGAAGCATTTCATGTGATAACTCATTTTTCAATGGATAAAAACTTGAAAAGAAGACATGCATACGTTACTAGGGTAGTGTATAACACTTGTACGGTGATAGAATTTGCAGAAAGCCGCCCGAACTCAGCAGATCTAAAGAAGAGCTCTCGGACTCTCTATATAGCGCAATATGGAAATGACTTGTGAAAGTAACAGGTGCCTTAAGACCACCCACGGTTGGCTGCAGGTGTACCTGCGGCTCCCCTAGGTGGGTCCTACCCCTCCGGCTCAGTCCAATTTGAGTTGCAAAGGAGGTCTCACAAGCTGAACAAGTCAAATCATAAAAAAAAATGTTACGCGATTGAGTGGAGAAACCTGAAATCCTTGTTTTCAAAGACCAAACTGCGGGTCTACATTTCACTCATCTGTATTCGCCCAGACACAGGGTTCACTATATCAATGATCACAACTATTGAAAACTACACTCGGCAATACCGCACAAAGGTCTGATACCGTCAGTTCGGGGTCGTAACTCCAAAACACTTCTCCCTAGTGGGGATCTCATATAATTTCATTCGTTGATGCACATTTCAATGAAGGTCAAGAAACCTTGACGTCATTCAAATGCTAGAAAGTAAATCCAGCAAAGTATCAGAAGTCATCCGATGATTTCAGTCATTGATGCACATTTCAACTAAGGTCAAGCAACCTTGACATCACTATCCATTGGTAAGTAAATCCAACGAAGCGTTAGAAGTCATCTGATTATTCTAGCCATGGGAAATTAAATCCAGTGAAGCATCAGAAAATGGTTTGATGATGGTATCTTTTGATGCACATTTCAGCAAGATTCAAGCAACCTTGACAACATAAACTGTTGGCAGTAACTCTAATAGAACACTAGAAGGATCTAGTGATACAAACTAGGGAAGACAATCCTCATCGAGGAGGACCGATGATGGAATATGTTATACACATCTTAATTAGACAAAGCACACATCCCCAGTCTCTTGTACATGAGAGATACATCCTCGGTGGATAGTCTGTACCAAGGATTAAGGACTTTGGTGATAACCCTAACGTCAACATCTTTGAAGTTCCTGAGAGCTTTAGAGTACACATCCAAGTCGTTCATCGGAGTCATCAGTGGTAACTCCAGACCCTATCAAAAGTTATGGGAACAAATAGTCATCACATCCCATTGGAAAATGGTCCAATAAACCACATACATCATGCATTTATATCATGCTGCAGTACATTGCATCATGACTATCTTGTCGCATTTCAAGTGTCTAGTATTCTTTATCCTATCTATGCCATTACATTGCATGAATATGATAAAGAGGGGCATCTGTAGACACTTAAAATTTTGCATTCTTGTTACTAACGCTGCAGGAGGGCAGAATCGTCTTTCAAAGATAACCCTGGAGGACCAACCAGTTCCCATCCTGGAGATAACCCTAGGATACATTGTTCCCATCCCGGAGACAACCCCGGGAGTTTTAATTCCAACCTTAGAGATAACCCCGAGGAATGCAGGTCCAGTTCTGGAGATAACCCCGAAATTATCAGTTTTGCTATCTCAGAGACAACCCTGAGATACCCAGTTTTAGTCCTGGAGAAAACCCCAGGAGTTTTAGTTCCAACCTCAGAGACAACACCGAGGAATGCAGTCGCAATTCCGGAGATAACCCCGGAAATGCTTGTTTCAACCCCAGTAGTCAGGTTCAACTTCGGAGATAACCCCGAGGCACTCAGTTCTAACCCCAGAGATAGCCCGGGGAGGTCAGGCACACCTCATAGACAACCCTGAGGACATCCAGCACTTACAGTAGCCCAATCTTAGAGATAACCCTGAGCAACGACTGCTAAATCAGCCCAAACCGGAGGTAACCCTGATGAGGGGTAAAATAGTCATTTTTCCACCTTGATCCCACATTACGCTGTCTTAACAACATTTCAACATACATTCTACACAGAATTGTCCTACAAGAACCATAGCTGAAATCCCGAGTGACTACTACACAAGATAGCTCGCCGGATGGAATTTGAAGACCCAAAGATCTAGGCATGGCCCTATCTTCCCGACATCGTTCAACCTTTTATCCTATGTCATTGTGTAGCTCTCGACAACAACATTCTGGAAAGGTATTACACGCCCCAATCAGATGCCCGGATTGAAAGTTATGAAGGTTCGAGAGGACAACATATTGTGTGTATGCACGTACTTTTGAGACAATGAGGGGCCCTTGAGGCAGGGGGGCATCCTTGGGAGGCATAGGTGTGCTGGGAGGCGCAGTACACCTGCGGCTCCCCTTTCTATAAATAGAGGGATTGGGGTGGCCTTTTTAAGAAGAAAAAAGGCAAGGAAGCCTTGTCCATTTTTCTATGAACACACTATAAACTGAGTGCTTTCTCTTTTCATACACTTGTGAGCTTGTACTTTATACTATTTTACCGGTGAAAACTGAGTGTTTATTCATTTAAACCTATTTGAAGTCTTCTTGGCAGCCCACTGTAAGACTTTTTACATTTCTTAAAGCCTTTCTCCACTTTTTGCACACATAGTTATTCACGTTGAGAGTCATGTTGTGTGCGTATTCTCGGACTTCGGTTCGTGGCTTTTTATTTCTTTTGTATATATATACTTATATATATATGTACTAACATCATCGAGTTATGCCTCGTTTGAGCCTGGATTTATATCCGGAGCGTTTACTGCTTTTATATATATATATATATACATTTCTGTCAGTCCTGGAGTTTATTTCGTGGCCATTTACTGCTTTATTTACATTTTCCGTCTGGAGTTTACTTCGTGGCGGTTGATCTTCTATATATATATATATATATATATATATATATATATATATTTACCGCTTTTATATATTTACATTCAGTCCCGCCTGGAGTTTACTTCATGGCGGTTGATCGTTTATATATATATTTACAGTTTTTATATATGTAACTGCTTACAGCTTTCATACAAACTATAACATCATGTGAGCCTAGAAATCATGTAATCACAGATTCAGTCTTCTGAATCTAGATTTGGTTCCCATGATGGACATTTTCAGTTGTAACCAGCTTGTAAATTATTCACGATGTTTGAATTTCCTTAGATGACTATAATGCCCACAAGGAATTCGGCACTGCTATTTATCTTATTTTCTCGAAGATGCCTCACATCTCAAAAATAAAAGCAATCAAGTCGAACACATAATAAAATGGAGGTATCAAATGCCTTAATTACTATTGAGCTTAAGGGTTTAAAAAACCTCTTTTACAAAACATCACTGCTATATCTTGTTAAAACTGAACTTTTATACAAAATTCAAACACTTTTTATATAGGTGCAAACGAGGCATAACGCTACTTCCAGATAATTGCACATTGACCCACACACACACACATATAACAGTTTAACTTAAAAAGTGGCGGTCGCCGTGGTAACATGGATGTCGGGGGGGTGCCTAACAACTTCCCTCCGTATAATCAAGCCCCCGGACCCTAACGAATTTCGATTTCACAGACTAGTTAACCAATGTTACATCACTAGCTTAATGTGTAAACCTTTTCTCGATTAAGTTGGTCCAACCATTTAAAAATATCAATTGGCGACTCTTACAGTCCAATCGTGGACATATACATGTCAGACCTTTTCACAACTTATTTTTTCAAACAAATCTCACCTAACATGAGAAAACAAAAAGACAAGAACAGAAAAGGGACAGTAAAAATCTCGACGTCGACATTACATTTAAATCCTAAGCTTCACTAAAACAGGTCTTCATGTGCTCATTGCTCCTTAATATTCAATTCTTCAAAATTAATTCTAACTATTCCTGTAAGACCCCAGATTTTATGAAATAAAAGTATTCAATTTTTCTTATAATTATTATTTAGTAAATGGTTAAATTGATAAAAGTTTAAAGTTAAGGGTGATATATATAATTTTTTCAAAATAAGCAAGTGGTTATAAAATATTCATTATTGTCGGGGAATATTTGTTTGGTAGTGGAATATTCTTTCTGTCGGGAAATATTCGTACGACGGCGCAACCATTTGTGGGCCCATAATGAGAATAAGCTATCGGATGAAGAAAAGCGATAAAAGGAGTTTTATAAATAATAAACGTAATTATTACCAATTATCATTATGTTGGAATACCCGTTGGGTAAAAGTAAGTAATCTGGCGTTGTTGCACAAGAGTATTACCGGTATTACAAAGTATTTTTGAATTATTGACTCTTACGTAAGAAGGCACTACTCGATAATTGTTACGATAATTCTTATTCGATATTTTATTTTATTGATTCAATAATTCTTTGCATTGATATTTTATATTCTTGTTGTTTCAATAAATTGTCATTACATAGTATTTTCCATTATCAGACAATAATTCATATTATCTGAATAATATTATTGGATAGCATTATTGGCAATGTCTAGAAATTTACATACAGGAGAGGTTTGGTCACCTAATTGCTTGGCAAGATGAGAGAGATCCTTATTGAAAGCCCCTCTTTCCTAAGGCTAGCTAGTTGCGAAGATTGTGATTACGCAATATTATTTGTGAGTAATTAATTATTGATTTTTATGATGAGGAAAATATTTATTTTATGTGGATATAGATGGAGAAAAATTTTAATGTGACAATTGTTGAAAATTAATATTTTGTCTTTTTTGATAAAATATTTCATTTAAATATATTATATTAACGGTGATATTTTTATAATGAATGTGGGATATGTGAGTATATGAGGAGGAAGAGTATTTTTGTGGCATTAAATGATTAACACATGTTTTGTGTGTCGGTGGACTCCATTTCTTGACTGAAATTTGATTATAGCCTGTAAAATCGTCGGTTTATGGATTTCGATCAATTTCTGTTTGGAATTTGGAAAAACTTTCTTCTGCAAAGTTGTACAGAATTGAATTTTCTATAAAAAGACGCGAGATTCAAATTTTCTGATAAAAGGGCTATTTTTATTATGAATTATTGAAGTTCCAAAGTTCCGAAATAATTGATTTTTGGAAGTTTAAAATATTTTTAATTATAAAAACGTTTTTTTCATTTTTGAAACTCATTTAACATGTGATTAGGAGGCTGAATTCAGATTGTTAGTGTGCGTAAGAAGTTGTGAAAAAATTATAATATTAATTTATTAAATTTTCTACTTTGGTGTTCTAAGCATTTTCCTATAAATAGGGTGCTTAGGTTAGAATTGAAAATCACACCAGAAACTGAAGTTTTCTCTCTCTATATTATCGAGCGTATTCTTGTGAGTATTTTGAGTATACTATGAGTATTGCTATACCGTGCAAGTTCGTTCAGCGTTATTCTAGTTAGAAGTACTGCTCTTTTGAGGTAAGGGATATTAAGGGATTTTAAGGGTTATTATGTTTTTTAGTTTGAAATTTTTTGAACCTTCAAAATTTGGAAAAATTTGAAATGATATTTTGATGAGTTTTAGATTGTGTCCAAAATGGCGATTTTGGATGTATTGATTAGGAGTTATGGATTTTATGAGAAAAGACTATTTTAAAAGTAACCACTTATAACTCCTTGTGATTAACTCCAAAATTGATGAAAATTTTATTGGGAGTACATCTATATAATATCAGTATACCGTGAAAATTTCAGAATTTTTGGATTAAAGTATAATTTATGATAAATGTTTAAATATTAAATTGGTTTTGGCCATATGAAAAATAGTAAATGAATTTTTAAAATTTGAGAAAAATATATGTTCAATATGGGACTATGTTATGCTAAATCCCAGAAAAGAAATATTTTTGGAACTGATTTGATATTTTTCATGAAAATATTCTAGTTATGAGTAAATGAATTAAATATGTTATGTGAAGTAAGAAAATTGGAATACTTTGGTGCGGACTTGTATTCTAAATGATGAGATGAACAACCCTATTATAGGGGATAATTTACGAGTAGCATTGAAATATTTGTGCACAATACATTGTACGAAGGGATGATGCCCCTAAGTACGAGGAGTCCTTATAGTCTTATGACTGTTAAAGTTTAAGTTGAAAGATTACTTGCAACTATGGACATAGTTCATGGTCTTTTGACCCTCAGTTATATATTTCAAGTTCTTTTCCTGATTATTATTGATGAAGTACTTTATTCATTTCTATTGAGCCTATTCATTTGGCAGTAGATATGATGCTTATTCATTATTATTCAAGTGAGCTTTGTTTGCTCACTCTTGCATATATACACTCATTGCAGCTAAAGTTGAGAAGGTCGATGAACCTACAACTAGCAAATGAAAGGATAAAATATACAAGTGATGAAGACTTGTAATTTAACGACTTTTATGTTAGTAGACTTTATATTTAATGATGTGATGTAATTATTTTATTTCCGCACTTGATTGATGTTAAGGTTAGACAACCTGGAATATTTTGGATTTAATAATGTAACCATTTTATAGGGAGGATTTATGGTTTAAATGTTATTTTATTTGGGTAGATAGTATGAATGTATGGAAAGTGAACACCAATTCTTAGGGGAATGAAGTACCCATATTTGGGGGTGTCACATACATGATTAAACACGTATGCTAAGCACATGCATTTAGTCTTATCTTAGTTGCATAATTAGACCACACAATAGCATCTTATCAATTCATGAAATTCTTAATCAACATCGTTTGTACTTCATTTAGAAACCCTTTATAAGTTTAAAATCTTCATGTTATACTACCATCACACATTTGAATACTTCAAACATCATTAAGACTCTGTTTTATAGCTTATAATAGCAATGTAAGAAAAGTTTCAATCGTAGTTTGGCACAGGATGAGCACGGTTACTGCGAATCCGTGGCGGACTCAATATAAATTTTTGATTTTTGGTTCTCATTTCTCTTTTAGCATCCAAGGGGTTAACATATAACAAATATACACTTAAGAGGTCTTGGGCTCCTCTAGGGTCATTTCAAGTTCACATTTACACATTACGACTTTAGTTGGAATTTCTACAAAATTAAGGCCAACTAAGTTCATGAAATAAAAAGGCCAACCGCATTAACCATTTAATCACGTAAGGATATTATGAAATCTTTAATACGCATGCTCGCATGTATTTACGTCATTTACACATAGTTAGTATCATTCATCTCTTGAAAACTTGTCTAAAATCATGCTTGAATAACTCATGTGGTGTCTAACGAAGTGAGTGTGCATATGGTTTATGTTTAGCGCCATAAAAAGTACTAAAATGTCATATCATAAGTTCAGAATATAACTTCACAATGTATATAAAGCTTAGCTTGCAAAATGTTCGAGTTCGCTTTTAAAAGTTCTCCTAAATCATGCTAATGCTAGTTGATCATAAGCAAGACAACATTAAACCATATTACATGTATTACTAAGCCTTAGATGTGACACCCCCAAAATAGGTCCAATCCATCCAACCCATTCTGAGTCGCCAAATACATGGTACAGAAAACAACTACAACTTTATTACTACAATTGTCGTGCAAAATACGACAACACATATACTGTGAGTTTTAATACCAACTGTGACTCATGTCCCAACTCTGGACAGTACCTCACATTGATACATTACATAAAGGTACAGTCAATAACTATTTTAGAAATTAAAATCTTTAGAAAATGCTCAAGAAAACCTTCGTACATAGGAGGCCATGAATCTAAGTTATGATAGATATCATTTGTCCAGAGAATTATCCTTGGTTGATCCAATAAACCCCAAAGAAAAACGAGAAGATTACTATCATGTTCCTTCCAATGTTGAGTCTTCTCTTGACATATAACTATCTCCATCGTCTGCAATTGAACATTATGTTTCAACCAAACTCCAAGATCATATAGGTAGTACTCGTAGATATACTCAGCAAGTGGATGTGTACAACCCTGTCTTATGATAACACGAGGTTGTATGTCATTAGACATCTTGTGTGATAGTGACAAAACACCCTTCCAAAGTTGGGTTCGCCTCACCCCTATTCGGTTCACCAAAATTAAATATCAAATGACATATACAATCGACACACTTATCTAAAGTTCTTAATAAAATTATTTCCATACTATTTAGGGAGAACCTCAATAGCTATAGACCACCATTCTATTTCCCTGTTACCCCCGCTCAACCTTGCTACACTCTTGTTACCTGAAAGGAATTGTGAAGCAAAAGGGTGAACACAACTAGCCCAGTAAAGAATATCATGACTAAGATAAATAATTTATCAATAGCCTTCATCAGTAATGAATCAGAGATTTAGAACATATGGTAGATGATAAAGCTTTTCAACCATAGTTGCAGCGGAACGAGCAATCCATTAGAAGAGTCAAATAGACTATAAAGTCTATTATCTTCTATTTTATCCCTATAAAATCAATCAACAGTTCCTGTCCACAATCATGTGAATAACTCATAATCATAACTGAGGTTCTAAATTCCTCTTCGCATCCAGGACGAAGATAATTTTCATCACCTGTCTTTACCTAAAACATCAAAGATCATGGTTATACCAAATCATAGTTCCTGTTCATAATCATACTAATAAATTCATATTTGCACTACGAGCCAAAGATATTCATTAATAGTTCATCTTTGCACTACAGGCCAAAGATATTCAACAACAGGTCATCTTTGCACTACAAGCCAAAGATATTCAACAATAGGTCATCTTTGCACTACGACCAAAGATATTCAACAACATGTCATCTTTGCACTACGGGCCAAAGATATTCAACAACAGGTCATCTTTTCACTACGGGCCAAAGATATTAATATTTCAAAGAAATATATAAACATTTCAGAATTTATATAAACAATAATTATAACCAAGTTGATCAATTCACCTTTGCACTTAAGCTAAAGATAATCGTTTATAAATTCAATGGTCATGATTATACTAGTCAACAATTCATCTTTGCACTACCGACCAAAGAGAACCCATAGTCACGATCATACCAATAATCTACCCATCTTTACACTTAAGTCAAAGAGAAACTTCATCACCGGGATTATAAAAATGTTATATATGATAATAAAAATAATATAATCAACAACTGAATTTAATTTCAAGAGTAAGATTCATAAATTAATGATTTCATAACACCTTAATCCAAATGTTATAAATCACTTAATAATCTCATAATCTAATATTATTAATATTACCACAATATTTTAATCATTTCTTAAATTTATAAATAATTTACTTTAATTGTTTATACTTTACTAATTAATGCATTTAATCATCCTAAAATGACAAACTCATTAAAATTTCATTACCAATAACCAAAACCCTCATCAAAAATCTGCATATACCTTATATAGGATTTCCAAGCCATAAAATTCTATTTTCCAATTTTGTTACTTCACATAACATATTTAATTTATTTACTCATAACTAGTCTATTTTCATGAAAAATACCAAATCAGTACAAACAAATTTTCTTTTCTGAAATTTAGTAGAATATAGTCTCGTATTGAACATATATTTTTGTCAGAATTTTTAAAATTCATTTACTATTTTTCATATGGCCAAAACTGTCGAATATTTAAACATTTATCATAAACTGTACTTTTGTCCAAGAATTTTGAAATTTACAGAGTATACTGCTATTATATCATGTACTCCCAATAAAATTTTTACCAATTTTGGAGTTAACCACAAGGAGTTATAAGGGTTTACTTTTAAAATAGTCTTTTCTCATAAAATTCATAACTCCTAATCTATACATCCAAAAATCGCCATTTTTGGACACAATTAAGAAAACTCATCAAATTATCATTTCAAATTTTTTCAGAATTTTTGAAGGTCGAAAAAATTATGAAACTAAAAAACATAATAACCTTTACAATCCCTTACCTCAAAAGAGCAGTATTTCTGACTGGAATATCGGATGTAAAGTCAAAGGAAACTTGCACTGAATAGCAACTCTCCAAGTATCTAAATACTCAAAAAAATACGCTCGACAATATAGAGAGAAAGAAAACTTGTTTCTGGTGTGATTTTTAATTCTAACGTAAGTACCTATTTATAGGAAAATGTAAGAACGCCAAAGGAGACTAAATTAATAAAATAATAATATTATTTATCTTCCTTCTACGCACCAACCAAGACCAGCCTCCATCTTTGAACCAAGAATTCTAGCACATGTTATCTACACCAACCAAAAAGTGGGGCCCGCCTTTTAGAAATCTCCACCAAAATCATTTATAAAAACAATTTCTGAATCAAACACCTCTAAAAATTCATAACAAATCATACATTCATTTTTTACGGTTCATAATTTGTGGACATATACTCAACTTATATATGTATAACATATCCAAAAATTACAACGATCCAAGGGCCGAATTAAAAATTAAAACTCACGCAATATATCTCAAGAACACTGCTTTGATTTTTAATACCTCCATTCTGATAAAAATACTAATAAAACACCTCAACATTAATAGCCACATAAAATAAATATTTCCTTATCATATAAATTAATAATTAATTATTCACAAATAATATTACAGAATCACAATAATGACAACCAGGCCGTTCCCAAGAGAGAGGGGGCTTTCCGATAAGGATTTATCCTTACTGACGCGCAATTAGGTGACCAAACCTCTCATTGACAGAACTTTCTAGACATTGCCAATAACACTATCTAATAATATTATTCAAATAATATGAATTATTGATCTGATAATGGGAAATACTTTGTAGTGACAATTATTGAAACAACAATAATATAAAATATCAACGCAAAGAATTATTGAATTAATAAAATAAAATATTGAATAAATAATTCTCGTAACAATTATTGAGTAGTGCCTTCTTACGTAAGAATCAATAATTAAAAATCTTGTGCAATACCGGTGTGCTCTTTGTGCAACAATGCGTATTCATCGTATTTTAACCACCGGGTATTCCAATAGTGTTAGCAGAATAACCACGTCGTTATTTATAAAACTCAAACTTGTCGTTTTCTTCATCAAGCGAGTTATTACATTATGGGGCCCACAATGATCGCTCAAAATGCATGCGAATATTCCCCGATAACAAGAATATTCCCCGACAAAAATGAGTATTTTATAACCACTTGCGTATTTTGAAAATATTTCATATATCACCCTTAACTTTACTCTTTATCAATTTAACCATTTACTAAATAATAATTATAAGAAAATTTGAATAATTTATTTCATAAAATTTGGGGTCTTACATTATACACATGTTAACATGTTTAGAATATGACCAATCCTGATATTCATGGATATTAGTTCCAAATCTTTCAAGTTTTCTTTAAAAAATCAAGCTAACATAAGTTGATAATAAGCAAAGAAACTTTAAATTTCGTACCATGCTCATTATATACATAACTCAGTTATAAACATATGTTACAAGATTTAGAACTCAGTTACCAAAAGTGTAGTCAAAGTTCACTTTCAAAACTTCAAGTTTCTTTTTAGGAAATACACATGGAAGTAGACTAGATCAAGTCATATGATGCAAAGAAACGTTATACTACATGTTAAACCTGTTTTCATGCATTTCTAAGTCATATGAATATGCTAGAAACATCACATTACAAAAGAAGTCAAAATCCTTCTCGGTGCGGTAGCAAGAATTGCCGCTATTGTTGAATCAGTAGGAGGAGCTTGCATTGCGCTCTCCTGAGACGAGAACTAGGAATGGTTCTGCTTCTGCAGAATCCAAACCCATGCACAAAATTTCTTCCAAAAACTTCACAAAGTCAGCAGTTTTATCATTTCCACTATATATAAACTTCATAAACATACTACCAAACATTTGTAGCATGATTTTAACAACTCAAGTCAATTTAACAACCAATTCAAGACTTAAATTCAAAGTCCATGCCATTTTTTCAAAAGTTTAACATGTTTAACAAATTACTTCACCAAAGATTCGTTTCTAAACCAAATTAATTCATTTAACTTTTATTGTTTTCATATTTAACCATATTAACAACATCTAACAACAATTTAAAGATTGCAACAATCCTTAACCATCAATTTTTGACTAAACTATTAAGTATTCATGAACTTTTCTAAGAACTCAGTAACTTAAAATATGGAACATGCATATATATGAATTACCCTCTTAAATGCTTGAATGACTCACAATTGCTCCTCCAAACTTCTGATTACTCCTCAATTCCATGACACTCACCCTCAAAGAAACTTATCAGATAATTTAAAGTTTTACATAATGAAGAAGGAGACTTCCATTTATAGAGAATCTATGGACCAATTTCTGGTTTTTGCTTAATGAATCAAACCAAAGGAAAGAAGAAAAATTCAATGGATTGAGAGGAAGTGGGTGAAAAGATTTCACCAACTCATCCCTTCCCATGCCACTAGCCATGAAAATCAGTTTGCTAGCAATCATTTGCATCACTGAGTTCACATAAGGAAGAAATAGGCTATTGTTATACACTGTTGATCCACTTAATATGAGACAACTAATTTAGTTCTCAGGAATTGTAAAGTTAGTACTAGAATACCTAGGTTTATGTGACAACCTAAATTTTCAAAAATTATTAAAATAAAAATTAAATAAATAAAATTCTTATTATGAGATGTTTTAAGTTTGAGTATGTGTATATATGTGTTATATATTGTGAAATATGTTATTTGGTGTGAATGTAGAACATACACACACACACACACACACACACACACACACACACACACATATATATATATATATATATATTCATATATTGGGAGAATGAGGTTTAGTAGTTAATTTAACTTAACTATTGAAGAAGGTAAATGAAATTGTTTGAAAAAGGAATTAAGTTAATTTAATTAAGTTGATAATTATATTATGAAATAATATAATTTGATTATTATGCCTTGTGGCAATGAATTTATTATGAATTAAATCTCATAAATAATGTCAAGTAATTCACTTAATTAAAATAGTGAATTAATATAAAATAATTAAAATAAGAATTTAATGAATAAAGTTCTTATTATGTCGTGTTTTAATAAAATGAGAAAGTAATACATATTACATATAAATGTAATGTTAATGTACTACGATTGTGAATCTAAGTAAATAGTTAAAATATTTATCGAATAAAATAAATATTTTATTTAGAATATTTATGAAATTTAAAATGAATATTTAATGGAAATCGTTATGGAATAATTTAATAAAAGTGTGATAATATGGATGAAATGGGAATTTTCTAATTTAATTAAGTAATTAAATTAGAGATTTAGTAATTTGTTATATTGGCTAAATGGAAGTTATAATTATATTAAGGTTTAATTTAATTTAATAATGGATGCGACAAATAAATTATATAATAAGGAAGTAATAAAAATAAGTTAAAAGGGATCTTTGGAGAGCTAGCCAAACCTGGCCTTGTAGCCCTTGGTATTTGTAATAGATGGTAACGCTTTATCTGTATAACTAAAGGATGAGTAAAAACACTCACAAGTGTGTCTATTAGTTTATGATTGTAAAACATAGAGAGAAAGAGGCTTAGAGAGAAATTGAGAGGAGAAACTCTGAGAATCAAGAGGAAAATGAGGATTAAAATAGGACTTCCAATTATCTAACTAAAGCTTAGAAGAATCAAAGGTAAAATTTCTAGGTTTCTAGTTTGTGGTTTTTGTTTTCTAAATTCTCTGTAATTGGGGTTTTGGTGGTTGAATTTGTTGAGGTATAGTTTATATATGTTTATGGATAGATATAATCTGTTAATTATCATCTAGAAATAATTTTGGAGTGTTTAAACTCATGAAAACATGTTAAAGATGAAGAATTGAGTTTTTGGTTCAATATATACATTTTTTGGTCAATTTTGAGACTAAAATTAGTTATGAAATCATGATGGAAACCTTAAATTGATGATGGATGTTGTAAGGATGTTGAAAAACGAAAAGAATGCAAGTTGAATGAATCAATTTGGTTAACAAACGAATTAGCAGTGAATGAATTCGCTAAACATGTTAAAACATGAAAATTTAGTATGAACATGAGTTTTGGGTCAAGATTTGGGTTAGTTAATATTTCTTTAAATTGTTGATTCTTTGGTATGTTGTAGTTTTATGAAATACGAATCCATAGAGTCGAAAACGGACTGATTTAGATGTGTATAACTCTAGTTATGAAGGTTAGAAGGAGAAAGGGTTAAAAATTTGCAAGAACAACAAAACTGGAAAAATATCACTCACCTTTCTGCTAGGGGGCACTGCAATGCTGGAATAGTTGTCAGGTTGGACTTTTTTGAACTCCTATAGTAAAAAGGTCGTAAATTTTTCATACAAACTCAGATTGAGATGATTCTGAATGATTTAGAAAGATAACGAATAGACCTACAACTTTTGTATTTTAAGTTTTTCGATTCGAGGTTGTTAACAGGGGTCAAAATGGCCATATTTGGGACTAATGTGTATTTGGAGGCAATCAGAGGGCATCGGGCATGCACATATGCAAGTGAAGTACTTCTGATGATAAAAGATGTTATTCTAAGTTATAAAAAATGAATATTAAAAATATAATGATGCTTAAAATTAATAAATGATGTATTAGATAAGTTGTATAAGCATACTAAGCATACACAAGAGAGACGAATCGGGCGTGTGACGAATGAACGTCGAAAAACCGTGACAAGTGTTAATGAATGTAAAAAGTGTTTCAATTCAATTGAAATGAACATTATAAGATATGGAATGAGGTTAATATAAAACCAATAAGGAGTCCTAGCAAGACTTAAATACTTGAATGAACTTCGAGTATGCCTAAGAAAAAATATAGTGAGATATAAGTCAAAAGTTAATACAATCAAATTGAACATTCTGTATTAACTAACAGGAAGGGTTATGAAATGTAGATTAAAGATTACATAACAACTACTATGTGTTACTATGTGACTAATAGTTGATGTGCATGATTATATAATTGTGTAGGGCACATGAAGTGTGGATAACTGTAAGATGTTAAACTGTTATTGGCAAACAATGATCAAAGAAAGTCTTTTAGTTCCTATTTGTTATATGAACTTGATGATGATTTATTTTTAATCTGTATTACAAAGAGCATGATGCATTACTTATGTTGTAAGTATCAAATGTTAAGGTCAATTTATGACTACATCGGTTGAGTAATGAATGCTGATTGGGTTATAGAACTCAATCTTTATTTGATATGTGATGTACAACATGTATAATGTGATTATACAGATGTTTATAATGTATAAGATGAGCATGTTATTTATGTAAGACCCCAACTTTTATAAATAAAGATTAATTTCTCTCGAAATATATTTTTGAATATTATGGTGTGGATTTGATATAATGTTATAATTGTGGGTAATATTTATAAATTTTGCAACGTAAGCAAGTGGTTATATAATATTCGATTGGTCGGGGAATATTCGTTTTAACAAGGAATATTCATACGATGACACAATCATTGGTGGACCCCACTTGCGCGCCAATAGGGAGAAATCCTTATTGGAAAGCCCCCTATTTCCTGGGAACGACCTGGTTGTTAAATATTGTAAATTATAATATTAATGATGAATAAGTTCGTGTTGATTAAAGATGAAATTGATAGTTCCATTCTGTGGAAATTATTAGTGTTAGTGGAAATTGGCATTTATTTCGATAATAATTGATGTCTAGAAGTTATCGGGTAATTAATCGAATAAATGAGCAATTAATTGCCATTAATTCACATGCATATAACTAACTTAGTAGAATATCCTAGATATTTGCGCTTCATCCAGTATCTTTTCATGGAAATATTCTTCTGAGCATTCTTGAATTTTACTCCACAAAGCAGTATCATGTTGATAATTTGGACGTTATTGATTTCAGAATAAATTAACTTATAAATCTTTAAAATTTATTCTTGAACTTGTTTTATTGAATTATTATGTCATTGTCATCATCCTCATGCTTATATTGTGATGAAAGTCATCTTTGGCTTACGTGCATAGATGGACTCGATATGATTATTACCAGGGATCATTCGGTATAATCATGACTTGTAATGTTATAAATGATATGGTAAAAGTCCTCAGTGGCCTGTAGTGCATTGATGGATAGTTTTTGGTATGATTATGACCAGGGATTATTCGGTAAAGTCATGACCATTGATGATTTAATGAATATCCTTGGCCCATAGTGCAGGGATGATTTGATGATGTGGTTTATTTATTAAGCTGAGTCTTAGCGATAAAAATTGATGAAAATATTTTAAATCATAGAAGATTGTAGATATCATGCTCTACTTAACTCTTCTAATGGATTGCTTATTCCGCTGCAGTTAAACTTGATGTTTTATTGTATTTTATCAGTTTAACATTGTTGAAGACTAATGATAATTTATTCTGCATTATCTTAGTCATAATATTTCTTACTGGGCTAGTTGAGCTCAACCTTTTGCTTTCATTGTTCTCTTCAGGAAATGAGAACGTAGCCGGGACTAGTCGGGGAACGGAGTGATGGTCCGAGATGTTGTATTAGTAGTCCTCACTATTCTATAAAATAGTGTGACAATAAATATAATAAGGACTATTTGAGAGTGGATATTGTCTAGAAGATAATATTCCTGTTTAAACTCTCAGCTATGTTTTGTCGTATATTACATGACGATTGTATAATTAAGTTTGTATTTATATTCTGTACCATGTATTTGGCGACTCAAGATGGGTGATGTATACCTATTTTGGGGGCGTCACAATTTATGTGCTACGTGTTACATGAAAACTGTTAGATTTGTTGGGCTGTCGAGCTCAACCTTTCAAATAACAATTTTTGCAGGTTAAGAAGTCAAGGTAATGCTATGTGCTACTTAAAAGACATGAATTAGATGTAATGCATGAAGTTTTATATACTTTAGCTGAGTTGTTAATGTTTTCGAACCATGAATAAGGTTCCAGATGATGTATTTGATAATGTATGATGTTTAAGAGATGTTGAGTTGTAAAGTTTAAATTTATCCGACGTATAAAAGGTACTGAACTTGGATGTAAATTGTAGTTTATAATAACTCTGATGAAACGATTCATAAAATAAATTTGAATCAAAGATATGTAATGATAAAGGTTGTGATTCAGGGAAGTAAAGAAAGTAGACATAAGATTTTAAAATTATTTCGCATTTTATTATGTTTAACATCGATTAATGATGTAAAGTCAGAATAAAGATGTATTGATAACGACCGAGGTTGAGAGCTAAATTGTATAAATTTTGAGGTCGTTACAGATATATCCTTTTTAGCATACAAAGTGAAATTTTAATGTGTTAATACTATTACATTGATATAAGTTAGGGGTGTATATACACATAATCATATAATTCATGTACATTGAGTTAGTTCAAACCCAATTACATAAATATCAAAATTAATACTAACATCAAATATTTATTAAATTAATCTTCCTCCCATAATTTTAAAATATACATATTTAATTAATTCTCCATGTAATATAATGTCACACAACCTTCATTATATAACTTAGTAAATTATATAATTCAAACTTACTTTTTACCACATGGCCTTATAGAATATTTATTCATATAATAATGTCACACATTATATTACTATTCCAAATATCCCATATTATAATCAATTATCTATATGATCACACAATTATTACATATAACAACACTAAATTAAATAATAGATTAGTAATTAATCTATCACATAATTTAATTACTCCCTTTATTACTTTAATTAATAAATTACCTATCACTTTGCCACACTAGGCACATCACATAATATTAATATAAGCTCATCTTTATTTCCACCATAATTCTCAATTATTAAATACTTAATTCAATTTAATTGAATATTCACCTCCCATGTTACAACAATATATATTTATATTCATATAAATATTCAAAATTTTATTTATTTAATTATTGATGTTATTTCAAAATTCATGGGTATTACATCCCCCCCTTTATAAAAATTCTGTCATCGGAATTGGTACAAGGTTACATGAATATGTTGGGATAATCCCTTCTCATTTTATCTTCAAATTCCCGCGTAGCCTCCTTGACGTTGTGGTTTCGTCAATTTACTTTTACAGAAGATATAACTTTATTTCTCACTGTCTGTTCTTTTCCATCTACTATCTAGACAGAAATTTCTTCATATGTCAGATTCTTCTCTATTTGAATGGGCTAATGTGACACCCCAAATACGGGTACTTCAATCCCATAGTTCTGGTATTCACTATCCAATTAAATCATAACCAAATATCCAAAAACAAAGGACATAATTAAACTCCCAAGCTTAAACAATAAATCTCCCATTAAAGGGTTACATAATCTCAAAATAAATCCCAGGTCATTTAACCTTTATTATTACATCATCAGCGGAAAAGTAAAACATAATCATAATCAAGCCTATTACACGAGCTTCATAAATAAAAGGTAACTAAACATCGTCTAGTCGAGCATTTTGCCTTTGCCTTTTCTTGTAGAAAGCTCTTCAGACTTTTTAACTTCATTTGCATTGTTTTGTGCAAGAGTGATCAAACAATTGCCCACAAGTAGAATAGTATACAATAACAGTTTATGAATGACAATTGACTGGGCTTTCAATGGTAAAGTATTTTTACCAAAAACAATAAGTTATAATTCAAATACTATGAGTTCAAAGGAATGATGAACTTTAAAATCGAATAATAGATGTCAATATCAAAGGAATACACTGAGGGTCATAAGACCACAAACTGTGTTCTAGGTTGTCAAGTATTTCTACTTTAACCTTTAACAGTCTAAAAGACCATAACCATTTTCTATGTCCTAGGTTAACAAGTGTTTCTACTATAACCTTTAACAGTCTAAACGACTATGTGGAGCATCATCTCGTACTCCAGGGGATCAACCATTTGTACTATATATTGCGTAAACATTTTAACGCTATTGCGTAGCTCTAAAATAATCCCCTATAGCATAGTTGTTTATCTCAGCTTTAATCATTAGGTTCCGTACTAAAGGAAATTTGGTTTGGAATTAGCTTCAAAGGAATTCTAAATCTCCAGAACGCTCATCAACCAAGTACTAGTTGAATCAAATAAGGATCAATAACTATTCAAGAGTTTGGTTACAATCAAAGTATATTAATGAATCAATAAGAGATATAATACCAACGGTTTATAAGCTGAACAAGTGTTAGTCATCAAATACACGCTTTCAAAACCTATAGGTACTTGAGCAAACCAAAGGAAATTTGGTTTGGACTGACTTCAAGGGGTAATTTAGAGTCTAGAACATTCATCAACTAAGGATTAGTTGAATTAATAAAGGGTCGCTAGTCAACTAATAGTTCAGAACAACAATGTAAGATTATACAATGACATTGGTGATCAAAGATTGAACAACAGTTGTTCGTAGCTGAACAAATATTTTGTAACAAGATAAAGCTTTCAACAAAATAATAGACTTTGAATAAACAAAAAAAACTCGCTTGGAATGAAGGAATAAAGATTAATTAACTTGCTTAATGAAAAGTATAGTTTAGAAACTTGCTCAAAAATATTTCAGAGTTAAAAAATTTACATAACAATAACAAGTTAGGAACAAGAACTTGCATAACGAGAGATTAGGGTTAGAGAACTTGCTCATTTGAATAATAGATTCAAGAAACTTGCGTAGTAATAATAATTTAAGAGTAGGAGACTTGCATAACATAAAAGTAGGGTTAGGAGACTTGCCTCTTGCGTAAGCTATAAAATTTATAGATTCTCGTTCACCTACATGTACCATTAAAATCATAACATCAATTAATTACAATACTACTAACATCATTGTCTTCTCTTTTTACTTATATTTATAGCTCTTAGCTATAAATCTAATTATATTAGCCACATAACACAAGTCTTAGTTCACAACCATACGGATAACAAGTTTAAGTTTTACATAACTTATTAATCATAACCCATAATCAACATCAATCATGACTACAACGTATTATTATTATATCTGATAATATGTTTAACATTTCACTATCACCCTCTAATAAGGTTATAAAAATATTTCTAGAATTTTTGCAACAAAAATCTCATTTTTGGCCAATCTGCCTACAAGCGTTGCAGCACAGCCATTAAGCCTAGATTTTGGCACTATAAGTGCTGCGGTGCGGCCAAAACACAATGATCAGGCGCTGCAACGCACCGAGAAGCCATCTGAGAGGCGTTGCAACGCTGCGATGCAGAAACAGATACTGTTAAATCACAAAGAACACATCAAAACCCATAAACTTCCAATTTCTTCGTTCATACAATAATTTAATCATACACAGAAGTTATAAGCTTCATATAATCAAGACCCAACATGTATACAACCATTATAACAACAAAACACCATGAAACAACCAATTTTAGAGGGATTAAAACCAAAGTTCATGTTATTCCACATACTTTGACACCCTTAGCGTAATCAAGCACCACGACTTTGTTTTCCAACCAATTCAGTCCATTCCACTTGCATTCTTTTCGTTTCTTAACATACTAACATAAACCACTAAAAATGTACAGATTCTAGCTTGATTTGACCACCAATTTTAGACTCCAAACTAAACCTTTTTGTACATACATCAACAACAATCCAAATCCTCACTTAAAACATGTTTCATTGATTTAATTACCGAAAACTCATCTATAGATGATATAAAACAGATTACTTGCAACCAAGAACACATATATAACCATTCTCTCAACAAATCATACATTAAAACCATTACAGTGAAGAAAACTTCAAGAACAAAAAACTAAGAATATAGAACGACATTATTACCTTTTGATTATTCTTAACCTTAGCCAAGATGATTATAATAGCTTTGTTAATTCTATATTTCCTTTTAAAACAATGAACACAAATTCTCTTAATAGCTATCACGCTGTCTTACATCACTTTGTTTGCAAATAAGTGTAAGAAGAAAATTGATATAATATTTATGTAACTTAGAAAATAAACTGAAATATATTATAATAAATATAATAACCCATATCAGTTATAAGAATAAAGAATATAACAGTTACAAAAATTCAAACCCCAAGGCCATGTTTGGCGAACACTATTAATACCCCTTTTAATTTATTTTAATATTCCTTTTTATAATATGGTTCATTTGCCACACTCTTAACAAATTAATTTAATTAAATTCTTAAATTCATTAATCCTTAACATATAATTATAATTTATACTATAAATTATAATTCTATTTAACACATTAGTAAATCTCTAATTTAATTATTAAATTAAATTAGAACAATATTATAATTATTTAACAATTTACTTATCTTTTAATTTAATTATTTAAATTAAATTAAAACATTACATTACCAATATATTAGCATAATAAAATACACACAACTCATAAAATCATTTAATATCAATTTAATTAATATTCATCCTTAATTAAATCACTCCACAACAATCCCACTAATTATTTATTTTATTCAATAAATAAACCAATTAAACTATTTATTTAATTTGATAAATATTTTAATTAATACAAAAGTATTATTTGTTATATTCTTCCCTCCTTAAAAGGATTCTGTCCCCAGAATCAGAACCCAATTAATTCGTTCGTCACATTTTTTCCTTCTTACAAGGATTTTGTCCCCAGAATCACTATACAAATATTAAACAAATAACTTGAAATTTTTTTCATCGTATTTTCGAGTTCCCACATAGCTTCTTCAGCCTTTTGGTTCCTCCAAATTATCTTAACAAAAGGTATTAATTTATTTTCGAGTATTTGTTTATTCCTATCAACTAGCTGAACAGGTACTTCCTTACAAGGTATATATTTTAAAAATTACAACAGTTCACACCCTATGACATGTTTGCAATCAGGTTTATACGACTGTAACACTTAAACATTAACAACATTGTGAATGTTCTAACTGTAGAGGTAAGGCTACCTCATAAACCACATCTTCTACTCTTTGCAACATATAAAAACTAAGAACCTCAGATTCAGCTTTCCTCTGTCTGTCTTGAGCGACTAAAGATCTTGCTCTTATCACTTGAAAATCTCCATATTTTGTTGTACCAACATAAACCCTTAGCAGTCGACGTTTCCATCCTTACACCAACATGTAGGAGTTTCAAATTTTCTTCCATATAACGCTTCTTACGATAATATACCAATATTTTGCATGATAGATGTTGTTTTAGACGAACTCAACTAAAAGTAAATGTCTTCCAATGTCTGGCTTGTCCTTTCATTCTTCCCATTGGTTTGTAAACGGTATAACGTGTTAATTAGCAACTGCATTCCCATACGCTTTTGTAACTTTTTAAAAAATTCAGGTGGTGATTGATACTAAAACACCGCGCCTTGATAAATTCTTATCATATAATTTTGCCAACTGATCGATAAGAAATACATCTGTAAGACCCCAATTTTTTTTGATAAAGATGATTTTTCTATAAATATCATTTTTAAATATTATGGAATGAATGTGATATAATGTTGTAGTTGTGGGTAATATTTATAAATTTTGAAAAGTATGCAATTTGTTATATAATATTCGATTGGTAAGGGAATATTTGTTTTAACAGGAAATATTCGTACGACGGCACAATCATTGGTGGACCTCACAACTGAATTATTGTTGGATTGAGAAAACGACAAAAATATTTTATGAAAATAACGACGGAAGTTTTACCGTTAACTGCTGAAACACCCGGTGTTAAAAGTACAGGAATACGTGTGGTTGCATAGTAGCACACGGTATTGATCATTGATGCTTACGTGAGAAGTCACTCAGTTTTGTTCAATTATTGCTTCAGTAATTGGTGCATACCATCTCACGTTATTTGATTCAATTATTGTCGATATTTTTTATAATATTAAATTAATAATTGAGATGATAGAGTTATTAATATTATTATTTGCAATATGAACGATGTCTAGAAGTTCTGCCAAGGAGAGGTTTGTTCACCTAATTGCACGCCAATAGGGAGAAATCCTTATTGAAAGCCCCCTCTTTCCTGGGAATGACCTAGTCGATTAATAGTGTGAATTATAATAATGATGATGAAGTTTTGTTTTATTAGTATTATTAATGTAATAAAAAAGATAAACTTTTTATATAAAACAGAATACTTTTTATAATGTTATTCGTTTTATTAGATTATAAATAGAATATATTATATTTTATTTAAAAGATTTTGTTTTATTAGAATAATTTATAGTAAATCAATCTGGACCGTCCATTTAAAAGTAAATTAATCTGGACCGTTCAGGAATTAGTTACTATTCAGTCCATTCTCCTATAAATAGAAGCTCATTCCTTCATTATTTCTTATGAATTCACTGAAACTTTAGAGAGAGAAACTATAGAGAGAAAGAAGAAAGTATTCTGCTACTTCACTACTCCTATATCCAATTTGTTCTAGGGTAAGGAGTATTATTTCTTTCATATTCATGAAGAGAACTTCTGTTATTCCATTCTTTATTATTCATTGGAATAACTTTTGTATCACGTGATTTCACCCTATATTTGGTGAAATTCTTATGTTATTCCATTCTTTATTATTATGTTGAAATAACCTGTCTATGCGAAGTACCGCATATATGGTGAAATTCTTCTATTATTCCATTCTTTATTATTCTGTTGGAACATCCTGTCTATGCATTTATGCATGACCTGGTTCCATTATTTATTATTCTATTGGAACATCCTGTCGGTGCAAATTTCGCTTGACCTGGTTCCGTTATTTATTATTCTGTTGGAATATCCTGTCTGTGCATTTACGCATGACCTGGTTTCGTTATTTATTATTCTATTAGAATAACCTGTCTGTGCGGTCTATTGCATGCCTGGTGATTTCTTTGTTATTCCATTCTTTATTATACTCAGTTGGTTAAAGTTTTGACTTCTATACTCCATGAAATTAGTGGAATATCTTTGATATTTGCGCTTCATCTAGTATCTTTTCATGGAAATATTCTTCTGAGCATTCTTAAATTTTACTCTACAAAGACGTATCATGTTGACAATTTGGACGTTATTAGTTCCTGGATAAATTAATTCTTGAACTTATTTTATTGAATTCTTATATCATTGTCATCATCCTTATGTTTATATTATGTTGAAAGTCATACGTATTCTGTAGTGCATAGATGGACTTGGTATGATTATGACTCGTGGATTAATCGGTATAATCATGACCGTAATGTTACAAATGATGTGGTAAAAGTCCTCATCGGCGTAGTAGTGCATTGATGGACGTTGTTGTTGGCATGATCGTGACCATTGATGAATACACGAATATCCTCGCCCATAGTGCATGGATAATGTGGTTGTGATACTAATGAATATCCTTGGCCGTGAAAAGTGTGGATGATGTGGATTATTTATTGTCGAGTTCCAATGATAAAAGTGATGAAAAACCTTTTAAATCATAAAAAATAGTAGATTTTATTCTCTACTTGACTCTTTTTAAGGATTGCTTGTTCTGCTGTAATTAAACTTGATGTTTGTTATATTGTATCAGTTTAACACTGTTGAAGGCTAACGATAATTTATTCTGCATTATCTTAGTCATAATATTTTTTACTAGGCTAGTTGAGCTCACCCCTTTTATTTTCATTGTTCTTTTTAGGAAATGAGAACGTAGCAGGGACTAGTCAGGGAATGGAGTGACGGTCCAGATAATAGCATTAGTAGTCCTCACTATTCTGTTAAATAGTGTGATAATAAATGTAATGAGGACTCAATTGAGTGTGGATATTGTCTAGATGACAATATTTGTATTAAAACTCACAGCATATGTTTTGTCGTATTTTACATAACTGTTGTATAATTAAGTTATATTTGAATTTTGTACCATGTATTTGGCGACTCAAGATGAGTGATGTATACCTATTTTAGGGGCGTCACAGTTGGTATTAAAGCTTAGGGATATGATCCCTGGCTGAGATGTGAGACAAGAACTAGGAGGGGAGAGACGGGGAGTTCCTTCGCTAGTATGACCTACCTAAGTTTATTTGGCATTTATTTGGTCGGTCAGAGTATAGGGATAATTAATTGCCTGTCAATTAACCTTTGTTTTGTGGCAGTATTTGAAAATGGCATCCGAGAATGTTGAGATTAGCAATGGAGCACAGGAGACCGTTGAGTCTCCACAGATCAATAATCAGGATAATGTGCATCAGGAAGACGACAATCCTCAGGCAAACAACAACACTGACCAGATGACGAACGATGGAATGTTCAGAGGCTTTATGCAATTCATGCAACATCAAGCAAGAGCGGCTCCTAAACAAAATGCAGGTGGAAACACTGGCAACTCTCGGACGGTCACCGCTAAGTAGATCAAGGAACTGGGACCACCAGAGTTTTTTGGAGAGCCAAAACCACTTAAGGCGGAGACATGGATAAAGTAGATCTGCAAGATATTTGATGTCTTAGGATGCTCCGAGGAGCAAAAGGTTCCCTTTAGCCACCTTCATGTTGCATGTAGAGGCGACATTGGTGGGAATCAGAAACGTCTTGAACTGCCCGCCGATCGAAGATGACTTGGGAGAAGTTCCAAGAATTGTTCAACGACAAGTACTTTCCCAAAAGTATTTCGTCACATGAAAGAGGTAGAGTTCATCAAGTCGAGCAAAACAACATGGCAAGTTGTCGTGAAGACGGAAGCCAAGTTTGTCGAGTTATCCCGGTTTGCGTCCCATTTGGTTAATAATGAGGAGAGAATGACATGAATGTTTCTAAGAGGTTTGAAACCCGAGATACTTCAATATCTTATCTCTCATAAACTGTATTTGTATTCAGATGTTTTAATAGGGCTCAGTTATTGGAGCGCGATACTGAGTCGACCCAACCAAAAGAGAGCAGCCGGTAAAATGATAATACTAGTGATAGCAGTCATCGAAGCGGTGACAATAAGCGTGGACGGAATCAACATGCCAGAAATGGTAACCACTTCGGTGGTAATCATGGCCAAAATAATAAAAATGGACATTTTAAGAAGAGGAGATTCAACAATGATGGAAAGACGTCAGCATCAGCACCAGTTGTTAAGGAAGGAGAATGACCACCTATCATATGCTTCAAATGCGAAGGGTAGGGACACATCAGTCCAAACTGTGTGATGCCGTCCAAAGCATGTTATAATTGTGGAAGAGAAGGTCACCTATCCCTATTTTGTCGTTCACCAAAGATAAGATCAGCTAGGATGGAGGCACCAAAGGACATCCCAAAAAAGTCAAAGCCAGTAGTGGAAGGGAGAGCGTTTGTCATGACCTCCCAGAAAGCAAGGAACCCGAATGAGGTCATCACGGGTAAGCTTATCATAAACTCTAGCGAAGTTTATACCTTATTTGATACCGGTTCTACCCATTCTTTTATTTCTCCTACTTGCGCTCAACGTTTAAATTTGACTCCGTAGAAATTAGACTTTGACTTATTTGTTGAAACTTCATTGGGAGAAACCTGCATTACATCCACTATTTATAAGTCTTGTTTGGTTCAAATCGGTACCCTCACATTACATATCGATCTTATTTCATCGAAAATACTTGCATTTGACGTAAATCTAGGAATTGATTGGTTAACTACTCATCATGCAAAAATTGATTGTTTTTGTAAAGTTGTTAGCTTTCATATTCCTAACCAACCTATTATGCGAATTCAAGTAACCAAACCATTAAAATCAATCATTGTCATCTCAAGCCATAAAGCTATTCGTTTATTGAAAAATGGATGTTAAGCTTTCTTAGCTCATGTCACGGATCTAAACAAAAATACGTCAGTTTTGAATGATATTTCTATTGTTAATAAATTTCCTGACGTATTCCCTGAAGAACTTCTTGCCCTACCCCCAGAACGTGAAATTAAATTTTGTATCGACCTTGAACCCGGTACAAAACCCATTTCCAAAGCCCCATATCGAATGGCTCCTATTGAGCTTCAGGAGTTAAAGACCCAACTGCAGAAATTATTAGACATCGGTTTCATTCATCCTAGTACGTCTCCTTGGGGTGCTCCTATTCTATTTGTGAAGAAGAAAGATGGGAGTATGAGATTTTGTATTAATTATCGAGAGTTGAATCATCTCACCATCAAAAATAGGTACCCACTGCCACGTATTGATGACCTGTTTGACCAGTTACAAGGCGGTAATTTTTTTTCAAATATTGAACTTTGTTCCGGATATCACCAATTGAAGATTAGAACCGATGACATTCCAAAGACGGCTTTTAGAACTTGGTACGAGCATTATGAATTCCTAGTCATGTCTTTTGGATTGACTAATGCTCCTGCTGCCTTCATGGATATGATGAACCGAGTATTCAAGGAATATTTGGATCACTTTGTGGTCGTCTTTATTGATGACATCCTTATTTATTCCAAAAGCCGTGAAGATCATGTGCAACACTTGAGGCTGATACTCCAAAAGCTTTGTGAATATAAGCTTTTTGCCAAGTTGAAGAAATGCGAGTTCTGGCTTGAAGAAGTAGCATTCCTTGGGCATGTGGTATCAAGTCATGGAATATCTGTTGACCCAGCAAAGATTGAAGTTATTCAAAGATGGGGCAACTTAAATCGATGAATAGAAAGCACGTAACTTTCTCGGCTTAGCTGGTTATTATCGAAGATTCGTAGAAGGGTTTTCTCGAATCGCTACTCCCTTAACTCAGCTGACTCAAAAAGATACAAAATTCGGTTGGAACGAGGAATGTCAGAAGAGTTTTCAAGAACTCAAGAGGAGACTCATTTCAGCACTTGTTCTGACAATACCATCTGGCTCGGAGGGATTTTTCATTTACAGTGATGCTTCGGGAAAAGGGTTAGGATGTGTTCTCATGCAACATGGGAAAGTCATAGCCTATGCCTCTCGACAACTCAAAGAATATGAGAGAAATTATCCTACTCATGATCTAGAGTTGGCAGCTATTGTCTTCGCACTTAAAATTTGGAGGCATTACTTGTATGGGGAGAAAGTGGAGATCTTTACGGATCATAAAAGCCTCAAATATTTCTTCACTCAAAAGGAACTCAACATGCGACAGCAACGTTGGCTTGAACTGTTGAAAGATTATGATCATACCATCCAATACCATCCTGGAAAAGCGAACGTGGTAGTTGACGCATTGAGTAGAAGATCTTATGCGAGTACGAGTGCGATATTGTCAATGCAAAAGCCCATTTTGTATGACTTGCAAAGGATGGAGATAGAGTTAAAGACTCCAGGGATCCATCTGATGATGGCAAATATATGAGTAGAACCGACTTTAATCGATAAAGTTAAAGTTGCTCAAATTACAGACTTGGAGCTGACGCATATGAGGAAGAAAGTACAAGAAGGTGCTATGCCGGAAGTAAGAATCGATAAAGAAGGAATACTTCGAGTCAACTCCAGACTTTGTGTTCCTAACGACCCTGATTTAAAGTATAAAATCATGATGGAGGCACACAACACACCATTTGTAATCCATCCTGGGAGTACCAAAATGTATCGTAATCTTCGTCATACATTTTGGTGGAGCAATATGAAGAGGGAGATAGCGCTGTTTATCTCAAGGTGTTTAACTTGTCAACGAGTTAAGGCAGAGCATCAAGTACCAAAAGGTCCATTGCAACCACTTGAAATTCTAGAATGGAAGTGGGAGCACATTACCATGGATTTGTTACTGGTATTCCCAAGGTTTCTAAAGGCATAGATGCAATTTGGGTCATTGTTGATAGATTGACCAAGTCTGCTTATTTCTTACCTATACGAGAAACTTATACACTTGAACGTCTTGCTCGTATGTACATAAACGAGGTTGTAAGATTGCATGGTATGCTAGTATCCATAGTTTCTGATCGAGACCCAAGATTTACTTCATGATTTTGGGTTAGTTTGCAAAAAGCTATGGGCACGGATTTATGATTTAGTTCGGCATATCATCCTCAGACGGATGGACAATTAGAGAGGACTATTCAAACTCATGAAGATTTATTAAGACTCTGTGTCCTTGACTTCAAGGGAAGTTGGGACAAGTTCTTACCATTGGTGGAGTTTTCCTATAACAATAGTTATCAAACAAGTATTGGCATGGCTCCATTCAAAGCGTTGTATGGAAGAAAGTGTCATTCTCCAGTATGCTGGGATGAGGTGGGTGAAGCAACTTTGTTGGGACCGGAGTTAGTACGTATGACTACGAAAAAGATACAAACGATCCGACAACATATAAAAACCTCACAAGATCGACAAAAGAGTTATGCTGATCTTCATCGAAAGGACGTGGGATTTGATATTGGAGATCATGTGTTGTTACGTGTTGCTCCATGGAAAGGAGTTACGAGATTTGGAAAGAGAGAAAAGCTCAATCCTCGATTCATTGGCCCATTTTTAATCCTCGATCGAGTAGGAACTATGGTGTATAGACTCACTTTACCGCCAAGTATGCCTCGTGTTCATAACATTTTTCATATATCCATGTTACGTAAATATATGAAAGACCCGAACCACATTATTGAGTTAGAACCGGATGAAATAGCGGAAGATTTAACGTATGAAGAGGTTCCTGTTCAAATCTTGGATAAGAAGGAACATATTCTACGCTCCAAGGTTATACCTCAAGTCAAAGTTTTGTGGAGAAACAACGATGTTGAGGAAATGACTTGGGAGTTAGAATCTGAAATGAAGTCAAGGTATCCTTACCTCTTCGACATACCAGGTATGTACCCTAATTTCGAGGGCGAAATTTCATAAGAAGGGGAGGTTGTAAGACCCCATTTTTTTTTAATAAAGATGATTTTTCTATAAATATCATTTTTAAATATTATGGAATGAATGTGATATAATGTTACAGTTGTGGATAATATTTATAAATTTTGTAAAGTACGCAAGTTGTTATATAATATTTGATTGGTCAGGGAATATTCGTTTTAATAGGGAATATTCGTACGACGGCACAATCATTGGTGGACCCCACAACAGAATTATTATCGGATTGAAAAAATGACAAAAATATTTTATAAAATAATGGCGGAAGTTTTACCGTTAACTCTTTTGAAACACCCTTGTTAAAAATGCGAGAATACGCGTGGTTGTATAGTAGCACACAGTATTGATTATTGATGCTTACGTGAGAAGTCACTCAGTTTTGTTCAATTATTGCTTCAGTAATTGTTGCATAGTATCTCACGTTATTTGATTCAATTATTGCCTATATTTTTTATATTATTAAATCAATAATTAAGATGACAGAGTTATTAATATTATTATTTGCAATATTAACGATGTCTAGAAGTTCTGCCAAGGAGAGGTTACCTAATTGCACGCCAATAGGGAGAAATCCTTATTGGAAAGCCCCCTCTTTCTTGGGAACAACCTGGTCGATTAATAGTGTGAATTATAATAATGATGATGAAGTTTTGTTTTATTAGTATTATTAATGTAATAAAATAGAAAAACTTTCTATATAAAATAGAAAACTTTTATAAAGTTATTCATTTTATTAGATTATAAATAGAATATATTATATTTTATTTAAAAGATTTTGTTTTATTAGAATAATTTATAGTAAACCAATCTGGACCGTCCGTTTAAAAGTAAATCAATCTGGACCGTTCAGAAATTAGTTACTATTCAGTCCATTCTCCTATAAATAGAAGCTCATTCTTTCATTATTTCTTACGAATTCACTGAAACTCTAGAGAGAGAAACTATAGAGAGAAAGAAGAAAAGTATTCTGCTACTTCACTATTCCTATATCCAATTTGTTCTAAGGTAAGGGGTATTATTTCTTTCATATTCATAAAGAGAACTTCTGTTATTCCATCCTTTATTATTCTGTTGGAATAACCTGTATACGCGGTCTACCCTATACTTGGTAAAATTCTTATGTTATTCCATTCTTTATTATTATGTTGAAATAACTTTCATGCTAAGTCACCGCATATGGTGAAATTCGGTGATTATTACATTGGAACATTATTCCATTCTAGTTTTATTATTATTCTATTGGAACATCCTGTTGGTGTGAATTTATGTGTATGGTTCCGTTATTTATTATTACATTGGAATAACACATGCATGGGTTTCGTTATTTATTATTCATTGGTCAAGGCTCATCGCATACGGTGATTTCTTTGTTATTCCATTCTTTATTATACTCGGTTGGTTAAAGTTTTGACTTCTATACTCCATGAAATTAGTGGAATATCCTTGATATTTGCGCTTCATCTAGTATCTTTTCATGAAAATATTCTTCTGAGCATTCTTGAATTTTACTCTACAAAGACGTATCATGTTGACAATTTGGACGTTATTAGTTCCTGGATAAATTAATTCTTGAACTTGTTTTATTGAATTCTTATATCATTGTCATCATCCTCATGTTCATATTATGTTGAAAGTCATCTGTATTCGTAGTGCAGTGCATAGATGGACTTGGTATGATTATGACCGAGGATTAATCGGTATAATCATGGACCGTAATGTTACAAATGATGTGGTAAAAGTCCTCATTGGCTGTAGAGTGCATTGATGGACAATTGTTTGCATGATCATGACCATTGATGAATACACGAATATCCTTGGCCTGTAGTGCATGGATAATTTGTGGTTGTGATACTAATGAATATCCTTGGCTGTAGTGCAGGGATGATGTGGATTATTTATTAAGCTGAGTCCTAGCGATAAAAGTGATGAAAAACCTTTTAAATCATAAAAGATAGAAGATTTTTTCTCTACTTGACTCTTTTAATGGATTGCTTGTTCCGCTGCAGTTAAACTTGATGTTTGTTATATTGTATCAATTTAACATTGTTGAAGGCTAACGATAATTTATTCTGCATTATCTTAGTCATAATATTTCTTACTGGGCTAGTTGAGCTCACCCCTTTTACTTTCATTATTCTCTTCTGGAAATGAGAACGTAGCAGGGACTAGTCGGGGAATGGAGTGACGGTCCAGATAATAGCATTAGTAGTCCTCACTATTCTGTTAAATAGTGTGATAATAAATGTAATGAGGACTCAATTGAGTGTGGATATTGTCTAGATGACAATATTTGTATTAAAACTCACAACATATGTTTTATCGTATTTTACACGACTGTTGTATAATTAAGTTATATTTTAATTTTGTAACATGTATTTGGCGACTCAAGAGGAGTGATGTATACCTATTTTGGGGGCGTCACAACATCGATTTTGCCATACCATGAAATCTATTGCCATATGACGCCACCATAGTTGTTGTCGAATGTCGTAATATGTTTCGTGTTCTGAATATCTCAAATTATGAGTTTTATGCAAAACTTCATCTCCAACTCCCGGTACTTGCGAAACCTAATTTCTTCATTTAAATCCCAACAACCCTTCGATATTGATCTTGAATTTGACATTCTCCCCTTCGATGACCCTCCTTCGCATTTCCTCACACTCCTCATCTTGGAGTTACTCTTTCTTTCCTTTGTCCAATAAAGTTGCACAAATTTCTATCTCTAAAGCTTTCCCTCCGACTCCTTCCAGCCTCATACCTTCAACAACAACTATCACCTTTGACACATTCGCACATCATACTGTGTGAAGATATATGTCAGACAACTATGGTCCGTATACATCTCACGCTTCTTCCCATAGAAAGAATGCCTCTATATCTTTCAAGACAAACACCACTACAGTTAACTCCGGGCCATGAGTTGGATACCCTTTCTCGTAATTTTACCTAACGCGATGCATATGAAATGACCCTGCCGTTCTGCATAAGCACATAGCCTAGTCTGTGACACCCCCTGAATATGTCTACACAACCCATTCCGAGTCACCAGATACACACTACAGAATTCAAATACAAACTTTATTTATAAAACTATTAAACTGTCATGCAAAATACGACAACATATAAGCTGTGAGTTTCAATAGAAATAACAATACTCACACTCCAAACCAATGATACTTTACATAAAGGTACAGTCGATAACTATTTTAGGAATTAAAATCATTGGAAAAAGCTCAAGGAATCCTTCATATATAGGAGGCCATGCATCTAAGTTATAATGGATATCATAGGACTTGAGCATTACCCTTGGTTGACCCAATAGACCCCAAAAAAGAACGAGAAGATTACTATCTTGTTCATTCCTATGGTGGGTATCTTCTTGCCATATAATTATCTCTGTTGTCTCAAACCGAGAATTATATTCCAACCATACTCCCAAATTATATAAATAATGATCATAGATATAGTCAGCAAGTGAATGTGCACAACCATATCTTATGATAACATGAGTTTGTATGAGGACAGACATCATGTATGATAGTGAAAACACACCCTTTAAGCTCTTAGTACATATTTGTCCTCCTCATTCTAATGGGGTGCATTTTGTTGCTTCCAAAGTCGGGTTCTCATCACCCTATTGTTGTTCACCAAAATCAATTAGTAAATGACATATAAAATATGACACACCCATCTTAGGTCCTCAATAAAATTATATATTGCATGTTATGCTATTTTATAATGTATTGAGAAACTTCTACAGTCTCGGACCATCACATTATTCCCTTGTTAATCCCTGCTCGACCCAACTACACTCTTAATACCTGAAAGGAATTATGAAGCAAAAGGGTGAGCACAAATAGCCCAACAAAGAATATTATGACTAAGATAATTAATTTATCAATAGCCTTCATTAGTGTAACAATCCAAAAATTTAAATTGTAATTTTAAATATTTATTGAATTATATAAATATTTAATTAATGTGTTTATTGTAGAATAAATATTTGTTTAATTTGATTTGATTTGATTATTTATTTGTTGAATAAATAATTAATGAGTTAAAGGAATTAATTATTATGAGATAATATTCTAATTCAATAATTAAGTTAGAGAGTTGATAGGAATTAAATGGATTATTATAATGTTCTTAATTTAATTTGGTAATAAAAGTATGATAATAAACTATGCTACAAATGAGTTATTAAAATAAATTAAAGAAGTTTAATTCAGTTTTTGCCAAACAAGGTTTAATGAATGTAAGTCTTTAATTTAAATATGTTTTACCAAACAAGGCATAAGGATTAATTGGTTAATTTTAAAGTAGTTAGCCAAACAAGCCTTATGTCTTTTGATTTTCAAAAATAAAAATAACTGATGTCAGTTATAGATATATTTATATTATATAATTAATACCTATATTAGTATTTACGTTATAATTTTAGTACGTAAGATTAGAATAGAGAGGAAGAACACAGAAGAAGAAAAAATAAGAAAAATTGAGAGAGAATTGAGAGAATTCTAGAGAGATTTTTGAGAGAGGAATTATGGGAAGGAAGCTTGACAATCAAAGGGTAGCTATCATCTTCTAGAAAACAAAGGTATCATCTTAGTCTTTTATTTTTTCAAAAATTGTAGTTTTCTTCTATTCAAAATTTCTCTGTAAAACTTTGTGAGGGTTGAATTATTTGTTACATATAGTTTTTATAAGATAATTGGTTGTTATAAAGTTGTTTTCATAAGGTTATAGATGAGTTATAGTAAATCAATTCATGTTATGTATTTATTTATGAAAGAAATCATGTTACAGTGAATTGGTATGAAAATATATGAAGATGGCTTAGTTTAAAGTAAAATTGAGGTTTAATTCTTTGTATAACATATAATTTGACTATTGATTTTGAAAGTACATGAAGAAACAAAACAATGTAATTAGAACCAACTATTTTGGTTGTAAAACGAACTTATAGTGAAGAATTTCGCTATGAATATCAAAAGAAGAGGAAATAAGAGAAATAGTGAAAATTAAAGGTTGTAATCTTGATGTTTATGTTGTTTAGGTGGTTAGAAACGTGTTAGAAACATTAGTTTATGTTTCTAAAAACATATTACACCTTGGGTAGGTTGGTATGGTTGTTAGAAAGGAGTTTGTAGGCCTAATTTGGCTTTCTGTAGTGTTCTAGATTATAAATCGCAAAAATACAGAAGGAACCCCCACTCAAAGGCCCCCTAGTAAAAAAACCCAGCCACGGCGACGGGGAGGAGGTAGTCTGTCTAGCCAAATTTTGGAAAAACAAACTGACCGGATATGTTTTACTAAAATGAGCATAACATTTTCATACCAACTCCGATTGATGCAATTCAAGATGATTCGGAATGAGGACGAATAGGCCTATAACTTTTATTCTTTAAGATTTTCAATTTGAAGTCATTATGAAGGGTCAAAATGCCAGCTTTAGGACTGTTGTGCATTTGGAGGCAATCGGAGGGCGTCAGAATGCGCGAATACAAGTGTAATCCCTTGTGTATTAGTATAACCAAATGATAACATATTTGACATGTAATAGAATGTTCTTTCAAGTTGTTAATGTGTATGTGGTGCAATGACATGATCACTTAAGTAGTTGTAATAAAGCTAAAAAAGTGATGTTCATGAAAAGATGTGATGTTGTTTAAACTTAAACTTAGTTAGTGAACTATATTAAAAGTGGGAAAGAAACTTTTGAAGCTAATATTATTGTAACTAATGTGTATTGTCAATACATATGGTATGTGTATGACTTGTGGTGAACGTGAGTAGTGATTGTTTAACCTACGCACGAGGCAAGTTCTCTAACTCTACTTTTGCAATTGTGCAAGTGCTTAAACCTTATTGATGCATTGAGCAAGTTTTCTAAACCTAAATTTCTTTGTGCAAGTTTTGTACCTCTATTTTTATTGTGCATGTTCCTAAATCTTACCTTTTGATATTGAGCCAGTCTTTTAAATATTTAACTTGTTGTTGTGCATGCTCAATACTCAATTCTAAATAACCTTAGCTTAATATTGTTCAAGCAAGGTATGTTACGTTATTCAATGTTTATGCTCTTAGATTATTCCTAAAGCATGACCTTAGTATACAATGTTGATTCCCTTATGATTTATTCTATAGCATAATGTTATTACATTATTATTCAACTAATCCTTAGTTGATGTTCGTAAACCCTAAATTACCTTGAAACCTATCCAAACCAAACTTACTTTGGTGCGGACTCATATTCTAAATGTTGAGATGAACAAGCCTATTATAAGGGATAATTTACGCATATCGTTGAAATGTTTGTGCACAATACATTGTACGAAAGGCTGATCCCCCTAAGTACGAGGAGTCCTTATAGTTTTATGGCTGTTAAAGTTTAAGGTGAAAGATTACTTACAAGTTCATGGTCTTATGACCCTCAGATATATATTTCAGATTTTGATTATCATTGATAGAGCATATTGTTCAGTTCTATTAAGTCTATTATTTGGCAGTTGTTATAAAGTTTTATTCATTGTCATTTCGAGTGAGCATTATTTGTTCATTCTTGCTTATATAACTAGAATGTCGATGTTCCTAGCACTAGTAAAGGTAAAGGAAAGATGAACAAGTTTTAAAGACTCGTAAACATGTTGACTTTTAATATTGTCAGACTTTGTTTTTAGTTATTGTGATGTAATTATTTAATTTTTCCGCATAAGATGTCTGTATTTAAAGGTTAGATAACCTAGGAGATTTTTATTGGATTTTTTTGATTTAACCCTTTAATGGGAAGGTTTATTATTAAACTTTATGTTTCGGTAGTTAGATATGAATGTTTTTAATAAGTGAACACCAAATCTGGTGGAAATGAAGTACCCGGATTTGGGGGTGTCACAAGTTAGTATCAACGCCTTAGGTTATGAACCTTAGGTGGGGAAAAACCTTAGGAAGTAACCTTTGAAAAGATAGTGGTGATAAACTCTTATCGAGTTTTAAGAAAGACATAATAAAACACTTATGTGCTTATGTGGTTGCAACCAATGTGCTCATTAGACCTGGCAAAGTGTAGCCCAAGCCCACCGGGATCGGCCCTTTGGGTCGCAAAATTTTGGCCCAAGAAAACCAGGACTTTTGGCTCGTGAGTGCTTGGGCCAAACCCAAAAAAATAGCATAAAAAAGGCACAAAAGTTGGCTCGGCCACCAGGCCAGGCTTTGGGCTGCAAAATTTTGGCCGAGTAAAACCCGGGCCTTTTTGATCCGCCCGTTTTTTGGCCCGCCCGTCGCTCGCCCGACCCATTTGGACTGGGCTCGCCCGTTTGCCAGGTATAGTGCTCGTGAGTGTCGAGTAGTAATGATTAGTAATTAAAATTTAAAATTTTGTTGTCAGGATGGCTAATGTAGGAGAATCCAATCAGGCTAGGGAGGAAGGATCCCAGATGCCTAGAGAGGAGGAGCCTCAAGATATTCAGGTTGTTTGGGAACAACTACTGCGACGGGAAAAATCTTCGTTGGTCACGGTGGTTTAGCAGGAGGGTTTACCTGATGAGGATGATGAGATAGAGACAGACGAGGAGGATCCCGTTGAGCTTCCACAATAGGATGAGGATGACGAGGAAGAAGAGCTTCCACTTAACTCGATCGCCGCCTGTATGTACGATGAAGTATATGACCGCAATGTAGAACTTAAGGATATCGTCGAGGAGTTGAGAGAGATAGTTGTTGAACAACAGACCTCAATGGCGCAGAAGGACAATGAGATCCAGGATCGAGATGAACGTTTGAATAATGTCGAAGGGAAGCTGGTCCACACTGAAGGAGAGAATGAACAAATGACAGAGGAGATTGTAGAGCTGAAGAACAAGTTGAAAGAAGAATCTACTAAGAGGGAAAGAGCTGAAGATGCGTACGAGGAAGCTTATCAACGAGTCGGGATAGTAGAGAGAGAGGCACAAGTAAAGAGGATCAAGATGGAAGAGATGAATAACGTATTCAACACCGTAATTAATCGAGCTCAAGATCGGGTCATGGGTTATCTGAATCAGCTCGAGACGCTGCCATCGTACATATTAGATCGCCAAACAATGTTCCAAATTATGGAGGAAGAGCGTCGTAAGGCTACGCAGTATCTTAGTAGGACATCGTAGGGAATGTACCTAATATGCGATTAATGATATGATAAATAAAATGTAAATCCCAGGTGTTATGTAGCCTATGAGATATGATGATGATGTTATCCCGGAACTTTAGTGCTTCAGGAAAGTAATGTAAATAGTAGTAATGCTATTGCTCATATGTTTACTAAAAGATTATGAATGAATAAAAGTTATTATTTTATTCAAAGTGTTATGTGTTACATGATAATCTTTTATGGTGTGCAAATTAAGTAGAAAATACTTAAAGAAATTGAGTAATAGTCTAATGGGTGTGTTTTAATAGAAAATGCCTCCAAGACGTCAACCCTAACAAAGAACCCCTGAGGGATCTACCAATAACAACAATGCTGAGGCTAATCCAGTTCAGCAGCTAGTGACGTTTCTGACGGGTGCATTACAGAATCAACCACAGAATCAAGCTGTGACATTTAAGGACTTCAAGGCAGTTGGACCACAAGAATTTCGTGGGTCCATGAATTCAGTTGAGGCACAGACCTGGATCATGGAGATAGAGAAAGTGTTCGATGTAGCTAGGGTTGGTGAGAATTAGAAGACTGCTTTTACAACATTCATGTTGAAAGCAGAGGCTAGTTATTGGTGGCAAACCAATAAAACTCGAGGAGGACAAGGGGTGATGATATGGGATAGGTTTAAGGAGATATTTTTCGAGACTTATTTCCCAAAGAGTTCGAAGAATCAGATGGAGGTGCAGTTTCTAGAGCTGAAGCAGGGATCAATGACGGTATCGGATTATGCTTCAAAATTTAACGAATTAATGAGGTTTGCGCCATATAAAGTCAACATAGATGAGCACAAGACTAGGAGGTTTGAGCAGGGACTGAAACCCTGGTTGTATAGTAGGGTCTCCCTATTCCAGCTGAAGACATTCGTAGCGGTGCTTGAGAATGTAATTCTCGCTAAGGGTGGAGGTGAGGCTGTGATAAAGTACAATCAAGAACAAAGAAAGAAGAAGAACGAGGGTGAAGGTAAGATTTGTGGTGGTAGTGGTGGAAATGGTAGCAATAACCTGAAGAGGAAATGGAATGGAAATATGGGTTCTGGAAACCAGCAAGGTAACCAGCAGAAGAAGAAGTTCGAAGCATGTGCTATATGCAGGATGTTTCACGCGAGTGTACGCTTAAGGGGGAAACGTGTATGCTTTAACTGTGGCCAGGAGGGTCACATTGCCCCAAATTGCATCCAACCCAAGAAGAATGTTTGCTACACGTGCAGGTCAAAGGATCATTTTTCTCGTGAGTGCCCTAAAAAGAAAGCTCAAGAGACAATGGGAACCAAGGGAGGTAGCAGTGGAGGCACATTGACCATTACAGGACCAACGTCATCCAACAGACCCACAGCCAGAACCTTCAACATGAAGGTGCAGGATGCAGTGAAATCAAAAGATGTTGTGTAAGGTATTATCCCAATCAATGGTATTGATGCTTATGTATTATTTGATTCGGTAGCTACTTGCTCATTTATATCTGATGAATTTACTAAGAGGTTAGAATTGCCTATCGAAGAATTGAATTTCCCTTTAAACATAGAAATTGCGAATAAGGAGGTAATTCCTGTTAGGTTCATATATAAGAATTATAGGGTGAACATTAAGGGAAATGTCATGATGGTAGATTTAATTCCAATAAAACTGGGAGAGTTTGATGTTATTTTGGGAATGGATTGGTTGTTCAATTATGGAGCGATAATTGATTGCCAAAAGAAATGTGTAAACCTTTTGAATCCGTCAAAGTTAGTGTTCTTTGGTAGCAGATCGCCTAGACATGCGAGATGTATGACGATTATGCAGGCCAAAAAGTTGTTGAGTCAAGGCTGTGTGGGTTATTTAGCTTACATAGTCGATACTCAGAGGAAGGGGGTGAAACTGGAAGAGATACCAGTGGTTAGGGAATTTGTAGATGTGTTTCCAGAGGATTTACCAGGACTTCCGCCTGACCGAGAGATTGAGTTCGTGATCGACTTAGCGCCAAGAACCGCTCCGATATCGAAGGCCCCGTACAGGATGGCTTAGATAGAAATGAAGGAACTGATGGTACAATTATAGGAGTTGTTAGACAAGAAGTACATTTAGTTGAGTGTGTCACCGTGGGGAGCACCAGTGTTATTCGTGAAGAAGAAGGATGGGTCAATGCGTCTTTTCATTGATTATATGGAATTAAACAAAGTCACTATTAAGAATAAATATCCATTGCCAAGAATAGATGACTTGTTTGACCAATTGAAGGGTGCTAGATATTTCTCAAAAATATATTTGAGAAGTGGGTATCATCAACTACAAGTAAGGAAGGAGGATGTACTGAAGACAACATTCCGAACTTGGTATGGCCATTACGAATTTTTGGTGATGTTATTTGGTTTGACAAACGCCCCTGTAGCAGTTATGGATTTGATGAATAGGGTGTTTAAACCATTCCTAGATAAGTTTGTGGTGGTATTCATTGATGATATTTTGGTGTATTCAAAATCTCAAGAAGAACACGTGGAACACTTACGTTTGACGTTGGAGACACTAAGAAAGGAAAAATTGTACACAAAATTCTCTAAGTGTGAGTTTTGGCTAGAACGTGTACAATTTCTTGGGCATGTAATTGAAAAAGATGGAATTTTAGTGGATCCATCAAAAGTTGAGGCCGTAATCAATTGGGAACAACCAAGAACACCTTCGGAGGTGAGGAGTTTCTTGGGACTGGCCGGATATTATAGACGGTTTATTCATGACTTTTCCAAGATGGCCACTCCGTTAACAAATTTGACAAGGAAAGCTGTAAAATTTGTTTGGACGTAGAAGTGTGAAGAGAGTTTTCAAGACTTGAAAAAGAAGTTAAGTGTGGCACCTGTGTTGTCATTACTAAATAATACAAGAAACCTTATGGTGTATAGTGATGCCTCGCATAAAGGATTGGGTTGTGTTCTTATGCAGAATGGAAAATTTATTGCATATGCATCAAGACAACTGAAAGACTACGAGAAAGGATATCTGACTCATGATTTAAAGTTGGTTGCAGTGGTATTTGCTCTAAATATATGGAGACACTATCTCTACGGAGAAAAATGTGATATCTATACAGACCATAAGAGTCTGAAGAATATTTTCACTCAAAATGACCTGAACATGCGTCAAAGAAGATGAATGGAATTGATAAAAGATTATGATTATGAGATCTTTTATCATCCAAGCAAAGTGAATGTGGTTGCAGATGCTTTAAGCAGGAAAGGTCAGGAAAAGTTGATGTTGATAACCACTCAGGAGGAGCTTATTTCAGCAATGACAAAGCTAGAGTTGGAAATAAAATTTCCAAAGGAATCCGATGAACGACTATTTCAAATAAAAGCTAGTCCAACTTTGGTGGACAAGGTAAGGAATGCTCAACTACAAAATGAAGAATGTGGAAAGATCAAAGAGAAAGTGGTTGAGAGTGGTGAAGTGAAATACAAGATCGATACCGAAGGGTTACTAAGATTCGAGGGTAGAATCTGGGTTCCAGCGGTACCAGATATTAAAGAAGAAATCTTAACCGAAGCTCATAACTCAAGATATTCGATACACCCGGGAAGTACGAAGATGTATCAAGATTTACAATGACACTTTTGGTGGCCAAACATGAAAAGAGATGTCACAGAATGTGTTGCAAAATGCTTGACATGTCAAAGAGTAAAGGCCGAGCATCAACGACTAAGCAGATTACTTCAACCATTGGAAATACCGGAATGGAAGTGAGAACACATCAAAATGGATTTTGTAGTGGGTCTTCCAACTACTCAGAGGGGATGCGATGCGATTTGGGTGATAGTGGACAGACTGACAAAATCAGCACACTTTTTGCCAGTAAAGATTAGATTCAATCTTGATTAGTTGGCAAAGTTGTACGTTATAGAAATCGTTTTGAGACATGGAGTTCCAATGTTAATTGTATTAGATAGAGATCCGCGATTCACGTCAAACTTCTAAAAGAGACTACAAGAATGCATGGGAACACAGTTGAGAATGAGTACGACATATCATCCGCAAACTGATGGCCAAAGTGAATGAACAATTCAGACGTTGGAAGATATGCTTAGAGCATTCATTATGGATTTTAAAGGGAGCTGGGATGAACATTTACCATTGGTGGAATTTGCTTACAACAACAATTACCATGCAAGCATCGGCATGCTGCCTTACGAAGCATTATACGGCAAGAAGTGCAGAACTCCACTGTGTTGGGATGAAGTCGGTGAACGTCAACTGTTAAGACTGAAACTGGTACAGTAAACTACTGAGGTTGTTAAACTCATCAGGATAAGATTGGTAGCTGCTCAAGACAGACAGAAGAAGTATGCTAACAACCACAGACAAGATCGTGAGTTCGACGTAGGAAATTTCGTGTTCTTAAAAGTTTCTCCTTGGAAGGTGAAAATCCGTTTTGGTAAAAAGGGAAAGCTGAGCCCGAGATTTATTGGACCTTTCGAGGTGCTGCGAAAAGTAGGAGAAATGGTTTATGAGGTAGCTCTACCTCTAGAGTTGGAACACTTTTATAATGTTTTTCATGTTTCGGTATTACGACCGTATAAACCCGATTACAAAGCATGTGATAGAGTACGAACCTTTACAGTTCGATAAAGACTTATCTTATGAAGAGGTTCCTATCCAGATAGTCGAAAGGAAAGAACAAGTGCTCAGGAATAAGGTGATACCTTATGTGAAGGTAATATGGAGGAACCACAATGTCAAATAGGCTACGTGGGAACTCGAAGCTGAACTGATGAAGAATTACCCTGGGTTATTTGTTTAATCTGTGTCTTCGATTCTGGGGACAGAATCTCTGTAAGGAGGGAAGAATGTGAGGAATGATTTGCTTGAATTATGATTCTGGGGACAGAATCCTTATAAGGAGGGAAGGATGTAACAATCCGAAAATTTAAATTATAATTTTAAATATTTATTGAATTATATAAATATTTAATTAATGTGTTTATTGTAGAATAAATATTTGTTTAATTTGATTTGATTTGATTATTTATTTGTTGAATAAATAATTAATGAGTTAAGGAAATTATTTATTATGAGATCATATTCTAATTCAATAATTAAGTTAGAGAGTTTATAGGGATTAAATGGATTATTATAATGTTCTTAATTTAATTTGGTAATAAAAGTGTGACAATAAACTATGCTACAAATGAGTTGTTAAAATAAATTAAAGAAGTTTAATTCAGTTTTTGCCAAACAAGGCTTAATGAATGTAAGTCTTTAATTTAAATAAGTTTTACCAAACAAGGCATAAGGATTAATTGGTTAATTTTAAAGTAGTTAGCCAAACAAGCCTTATGGCTTTTGATTTTCAAAAATAAAAATAACTGATGTCAGTTATAGATATATTTATATTATATAATTAATACCTATATTATTATTTATGTTATAATTTTAGTACGTAAGATTAGAATAGAGAGGAAGAACACAGAAGAAGAAAAAATAAGAAAAATTGAGAGAGAATTGAGAGAATTCTAGAGAGATTTTTGAGAGAGGAATTGTGGGAAGGAAGCTTGACAATCAAAGGGTAGCTATCATCTTCTAGAAAACAAAGGTATCATCTTACTCTTTTTTTTTTTCAAAAATTATAGTTTTGTTCTATTTAAAAATCCTCTGTAAAACTTTGTGAGGGTTGAATTATTTGTTACATGTAGTTTTTATATGATAATTGGTTGTTATAAAGTTGTTTTCATAAGGTTACAGATGAGTTATAGTAAATAGATTCATGTTATGTATTTATTTATGAAGGAAATCATGTTATAGTGAATTGGCATGAAAATATATGAAGATGGCTTAGTTTAAAGTAAAATTGAGGTTTAATTCTTTGTATTACAAATAATTTGACTATTGATTTTGAAAATACATGAAGAAACAAAAACAATGTAATTAGAACCAACTGTTTTGGTTGTAAAACGAATTCACAGTGAAGAATTTCGCTATGAATATCAAAAGAAGAGGAAATAAGAGAAATAGTTAAAAATAAATGTTGTAATCTTGATGTTTATATTGTTTAGGTGGTTAGAAACATGTTAGAAACATTAGTTTATGTTTCTAAAAACATATTACACCTTGGGTAGGTTGGTATGGTTGTTAGAAAAGAATTTGTAGGCCTAATTTGGCTTTTTGTAGCGTTCTAGATCATAAATCACAAAAATGCAGAAGGGAACCCTGCCCCAACGGGCCCCCTAGTAGGAAAACCCCCACCCCGGTGGGAGTAGTTTGTCTAGCTAAATTTTGGAAAAACAAACTGACCGGACATGTTTTACTAAAATGAGCATAACCTTTTCATACAAACTCTGATTGATGCGATTTAAGATGATTCGGAATGAGGACGAATAGGCCTATAACTTTTATTCTTAAGTTTTTCAATTTGATGTCGTTATGAAGGGTCAAAATGGCTATCTTTAGGACTGTTATGCATTTAGAGGTAATCGGAGGGCGTCAGAATGCGCGAATACAAGTGTAATCCTTTGTGTATTAGTATAACCTAATGATAACATATTGGACATGTAATAGGATGTTGTATCAAGTTTTTAATGTGTATGTGGTGCAATGACATGATCACTTAAGTAGTTGTAATAAAGCTAAAAAGGGATATTCATGAAAAGATGTGATGTTGTTTAAACTTAAACTTAGTTAGTGAGCTATACTAAAAGTGGGAAAGAAACTCTTGAAGCTAATATTATTGTAACTAATGTGCATTGTCAATACATATGGTATGTGTAGGACTTGTGTTGAACGTGAGTAGTGATTGTTTAACCTACGCACGAGGCAAGTTCTCTAACTCTACTTTTATAATTGTGCAAGTGCTTAAACCTTATTGATGCATTGAGCAAGTTTTCTAAACCTAAATTTCTTTGTGCAAGTTTTGTACCTCTATTTATATTGTGCAAGTTCCTAAATCTTACCTTTTGATATTGTGCCTGTCTTTCTAATATTTAACTTGTTGTTATGCATGCTCAATACTCAATTCTAAATAACCTTAGCTTAATATTGTTCAAGCAAGGTATGTTACGTTATTCAATATTTATGCTCTTAGATTATTCCTAAAGCATGACCTTAGTATACAATGTTGATTCACTTATGATTTATTCTATAGCATAATGTTATTACATTATTATTCAACTAATCCTTAGTTGATGTTCGTAAACCCTAAATTACCTTGAAACCTATTCAAACCAAACTTACTTTGGTGCGGACTCGTATTCTAAATGCTGAGATGAACAACCATATTATAGGGGATAATTTACGCATAGCGTTCAAATATTTGTGCACAATACATTGTACGAAGGGCTGATCCCCCTAATTACGAGGAGTCCTTATAGTTTTATGACTGTTAAAGTTTAAGTTAAAAGATTACTTACAACTATGGACATAGTTCATGGTCTTATGACCCTCAGTTATATATTTCAGATTTTGATTATCATTGATAGAGCATATTGTTTAGTTCTATTGAGCCTATTATTTGGCAGTTGTTATAAAGTTTTATTCATTATCATTTCAAGTGAGCATTGTTTGCTCACTCTTGCTTATATAACTATTACATCTAAAGTTGAGAAGGTCGATGTTCCTAGCACCAATAAAGGAAAAGGAAAGATGAACAAGTATTGAAGACTTGTAAACATGTTGACTTTTAATATTGTCAGACTTTGTTTTTAGTTATTGTGATGTAATTATTTAATTTTTCCGCATATGATGTCTGTATTTAAATGTTAGATAACTTGGGAGATTTTTATTAGATTTTTTTGATGTAACCCTTTAATGGGAAGGTTTATTATTAAAATTTATTATATTTGGATAGTTAGATATGAATGTTTTTAACAAGTGAATACCAAATCTAGTGGAAATGAAGTACCTAGATTTGGGGGGTGTCACAATCAGTAATAAATTAGATATTTAGAACATATGGTAGATGATAAAAGTTTTTAACCATAATTGCAGCAGAATCAATAATCTATTAGAAGAGTCAAGTAGAACATAATGTCTACTATCTCCTCCAAATTAAAAGTCCATCATTAATATTTCATTCATGTAATACTTGTGAACCCAGAAAATCAGATTGTCCAGAATTTAAGTTTAGAGAATTAGTTATTAATAAAATGAATTTTTATTAATAATATTCTATGCTATGTGTTTATTAATCGTTCTAGAACCTAGGATTATTATAAAACGGGAAGATTCTGGCTACGAGCTAGACTGAACGAGTAAGAATTTTCAAGACATAAATAAAAAAAATTCAGGAACAAAAATATTTTCGAGAAAAAAGACAAAATAGACACTATTCACCTGGTGAAATCCTAAGGTTTAGGGTTTGAATAACCTAAGCCTTTTCGAGAGTTCTGTAACGATCGAGAAATTTGAAATTTAATTTAAATATTTATTAAATAAAATAAATATTTTAAATAATTTATTTATTGAGGAAAATAAATAATTAATGAATTATGGTGAATTAATTGAGTAACTAAATTGATTAATGTAAATTAAACTGAGTAATGATAATTTTATTTGAAGGATTTAATTTAAGAAAATAATTAAATTAAATCAATTGTTTAATATTTAAAGGAAATAAATAAATTAAATAAAGTGATGTTTCTAATTTATTAATTAAATTAGATATATAATTATTTTTATAATGATAATTAGATTTTTATTATTACTATTATAAGTTATTTGAATTAACTAAAGTGTGACAAGTGGAAACTATATAATATAAGGTTATTAAAATAATCTAGTTTGGGAATTATGTGGTCGCCAAACAAGGCCTTGTGGCCTTTGGCTTATTTGAGCTGGCACCTGTTTAGGTTTTATAACTGAAGTTATGTGGGTTAGTGGGAGGCCAGTTATATTACGCGTCTTATTTTTCCCTAAAGCTTGATAACATAGAAATATAGAGAGGAGAAACACAGAGGATTAATTTGAGTGTAATCTCTAGGAATTGTTAAGGGTTGAGGAAGGATTTTATCATCTTGCTAGTAGGAAATTCAAGGTATAACTCATTCCTAAATTTTCAAGTTAGAGTTTGAAACTTAAAGTTCTCTATAATGGATTTTTGTGGAGTTGTTATTTCATATGTTGATTATGTATATGTATACTCTTGATAAATTGGTTGGTTATCATACGTAATTGTATATTGTATATTGGCTTGGTGGGAAAGAAATTGTAATCAAGTGTTTATTCATGAAAAATTCTTGTAGAAAGTATAAATTTTCTTGTCCAACATGTGATGTAATCTGCAATTTGATGTGGGATTGTGATAATATGTTAAGAAACGAAAACAACGTAGTTTAAATTATGTCAATTGATTAAGAAACGAATTCGTGGCAATCGAATTCGCTAAAAGTGTCAAAATTGAAGAAATTTGGAAAAATATGGTTTTTGATTCTTCAAATTCGTATATATGTAATGTTTTAGTGTATAGAATGATGTTTAGTATGCTTAGCTATGATATTACAAAGTTTTAGATGTTGAAGTGTGGTTAAATTATGTGGAATTGGGATTTTTGGCCTATAGTAGAGTTTGATTTCAAGTTTACAAAATCTGGCCCGGTGCATCATATGACAAGGCTTATTTACTGGCCTTTGCTCGCTATCATGTGTGTTTGTGTCTTAAGCGCTTGGTAGCAGCTACTTCCTGTGAGCGTCTTTGTATTCTAGTGTAAACTTTGCACGGTACCGCGCCGAGAGTCGATCGAGACCTAGTAATGAAAACATTAACAACATAGCTTGGAAATTGTTAACTCAACATATTTGAATGATTTGTAAAGGACCTAAAACATGTTACAAGGCATAATAGTGTATTGTAATCACAATGCCAAATTATAAATTATGAATTAGTAAGTTGTGAAAGTTCGTGCTGTGATGTCATTTGAATTGGAATTGTTTTACAATCACCATATCGTATACTATGATATAATTGAGAATTCAGTTTTGTGTTACGTGAATGAGTAGGATAATCAAGTCCTAAGTTAAGGATTATAGACTTGATTAAAATGAAAACTAAACTAATAAAATGGGTGTTAATGCAACTAATTGTTGTTGCGATTTCAATGATATATGTAGGGTAATTGGCGAATATTATTACTTGTGTAGCTTACATACAAGGTAAGTTCCTAAACCTTAAATCTTTACATCGAGCAAACTTTCTAACTTCATTCTTTTGATAATGAAAGCAAGTTCCTAAATTTTATTGAGCAATATTATTGAATCTATCCTTATGTACGATTGAATAAGCTCTTGTAACCTAATTCGTTACCTTGGGCGAGTTTTACTTTTCTTAACCTTGATATTATTATTCAAAGCATATGTTATTCTAGTACATCGCTTCAAATGAGATTGTTCTAACTCTTTTGGTTATAGCATTTCACATGTATATCATGTTTATTCAATTATATATATTGCTGATATACGATCTTTGACTTTGATAGCCTTGTTCAGTTATACATTCTTGTTCAGTTATAGCTAGTTCCAAACTAAACTTTCTTTAGTGCGAAAATTCTAAATTTCCAACTAAGACGAACAACCCTAACATAGGGGATTTTGTATGTGTAACGTTTAGATGTTTGTGCACAATACATGGTATAAAGGGCTGATCCCCCTAAGTACGTTAAGAAGAGTATGTATAGTCTAATGACTGTTAAGGTTGAGGTATTAATACCTATATACCAGAGACATAGTTCGTGGTCTTAAGACCCTCAGATATTGATTTCGTACTTGTTTTCTATTTTGGTTCGTAGAACAAGTTCATTATTGTTCAGCATTCGTTGTTCATTCTCATGTTGTTATTATTGCTACTTCCTATATCAGTGAGCAATTGTTTGCTCACTCTTGCATTCTTTCTTTATGACTAAAGTGGAAAAAGATGATGAGCCATCTACTAGCGAAGGAAAGGGCAAATTGTCCAAATGCTGAAGACTTATGAGAATATTATTTAAATATTTTATGATACAAGACTTTTTTTATTTTATGATGTATTCCACGAACTGATGTAATAAATTTAAGGTTAGATTACCTGGGATTATTTTGAGATGACGATATAACCCTTTAATGGGAAAGATTGTTGTTTAAGTTACTTATATTATGTCTTTATCCTTTGATTATGGGTAGTTAGATGTAATGTTTTGGATAGTGAGCACCAAATCCAGTGGAAATGGAGTACCTGGATTTGGGGGTGTCACAGGTTGGTATCTGTGACACCCCCAAATCTAGGTACTCCATTCCCACATGATTTGGTGCTCACTTATCATAAACTATTACATCTAACTACCCATAATAAAGGATAAAGACATAATTAAAATAACTTAAACAATAATCTCTCCCACTAAAGGGTTACATCAACATCTCAAATTAAATTCCAGGTAATCTAACCTTAATATTATTACATCAGTTTGCGGAATACATCATAAAATTAAACAAGTCTTGAAACATAAAACATTTAAATAATTTCTCATATGTCTTCAGCACTTGGACAATTTGCCCTTTCCTTTACTAGTAGACGGCTCATCAACTTTCTCCACTTTAGCTGCAGTGTTAATTGCAAGAGTGAACAAAAAATATGCCCACTAATATAGAAAGTAACAATGATAATAACATGAGAGTGAACAACAAAAGCTGAACAATAAGGAACTTGTTCTATAAATCAAAATAGAAAACAAGTTCGAACTTTAATAATCTGAGGGTCTTAAGACCACGAACTATGTCCCTGGTACTTGGGTATTATTGTAAGACCCCGAATTTTATGAAATAAAAGTATTCAATTTTTCTTATAATTATTATTCAGTAAATGGCTAAATTGATAAAAAGTTAAAGTTAAGGGTAATATATGAAATTTTTTAAAATACACAAGTGGTTATAAAATATTGATTTTTGTTGGGGAATATTCGTTTGGTCGTGGAATATTCTTCCTGTTGGGGAATATTCGTACGACGGCGCAGCCAATTTGTGGGCCCCATAACAAATAACTGTCGGATGAAGAAAACGACAAGTTTGAGTTTTTATAAATAACGACGTAATTATTCTGAATTAACCTTTGTTGGAATACACAGTGGTTAAAATACGATGAATACGTGTGGTTGCACAAGAGCACACGCGGTATTGCGATATTATTGAATTATTGATTCTTACCTAAGAAGGTAATACTCAATAATTGTTACAGTAATTACTATTCAATATTTTATTTTATTGATTCAATAATTGATGCGCTGATATTCTATATTATTGTGATTTCAATAATTGTCACTGCACAATATTTCCCATTATTAGATCAATAATTCATATTATTTGAATAATATTATTAGATAGCATTATTGACAATGTCTAGAAAGTTCTGTCAATGAGAGGTTTGGTCACCTAATTGCGCGCCAGTAAGGAGAAATCCCTATTAGAAAGCCCTCTCTTTCCTGGGAACTGCCTGGTTGTCATTATTGTGATTCTGTAATATTATTTGTGAATAATTAATTATTGATTTATATGATAAGGAAATATTTATTTTATGTGGATATAAATGATGGATTTATTTATGTGGTTATAAATGAAGGAATTAATGTTGAGGTGTTTTATCAGTATTTTGTCGGATTGGAGGTATTAAAAGATCAAACCAGTGTTCTTGAGATATATTGCGTGTGTTATAATTTTTAATCCGACCGTTGGATCGGTGTGATTTTTGGATATGTTATACATATATAAGTTGAGTATATTTCCACAAATTTTGAATCGTTAAAAATGAACCTATGATTTGTTATGAATTTTAAGAGGTGACTAATTCAGAAATTATTGAAGTTTCTGAATTTATCATTTTGTGGAAAATTTTATAATGCGTGGGCCCCACCTATGGTTGGTGAAGAAATGTGCTGAAATTTTATTTCAAATGTGGTGGGTGAGTATAGTCGCAGGTAAAGCCATCAGGTTACAGGTCAAGTCTGCTTTGGCATTCTATCATTTTCCTATAAATAGAGGGCTAAGTTAGAATTGAAAAACACACCAGAAACAAGCTTTCTTTCGCTCTATATTATCGAGTGTATTTTGTGAGTATTTAGATACTTTGTGAGTTTCTATTCAGTGCAAGTTTTATTCAGCTTTACATCCGATATTCCAGTCAGAAATATTGCTCTTTTGAGGTACAGGATTTTAAGGGTTATTATGTTTTTCAGTTTCGTAATATTTTTGACCCTCAAAAATTCTGAAAAAATTTGAAATGATAATTTGATGCGTTTTCTTGATTGTGTCCAAAATTGGTGATTTTTGGATGTATAAATTAAGAGTTATGAATTTTATGAGAAAAGACTATTTTAAAAGTAAATCCTTAAAACTCCTTGTGGTTAACTCCAAAATTGATGAAATTTTTATTGGGAGTACATCTATATAATATCAGTATACCCTGTAAATTTTGAATTTTTTTATAAAAGTAAAATTTATGATAAATGTCTAAATATTCGGCAGTTTTGGCCATATGAAAAATAGTAAATGAAGTTTAAAAATTCTGAGAAAAATATATGTTCAATATGGGACTATATTTCTCGCTAATCGAAAAAGAAAATTTGTTTGTCTTGATTTGGTATTTTTCATGAAAATGGACTAATTATGAGTAAATGAATTAAATATGTTATGTGAAGTAACAAAATTGGAAAATAGGATTTTATGACTTGGGAATCCTATATAAGGTATATGCAGATTTTTGATGAGGGTTTTGGTTATTGTTTATGAAATTTTATGAGTTTGACATTTTAGGATGATTAAATATATTAATTAGTAAAGTGTAAACAATTAAAATAAATTGTTTTTAAGTTTAAGAAATGATTAAAATATTTTGGTAATATTAATAATATTATATTATTATATTATTAAGTGATTTATAACATTTGGATTAAGATGTTATGAAATCATTGATTTATGAATCTTACTCTTGAATTTAAATCCATGTTTTGATCATATTATTTTTATTATCATGTATAACATTTTTATAATACTGGTGAAGAAATTTATGTTTGACTTAAGTGTAAAGATGGGTAGATTATTGGTATGATTGTGACTATGGGTTCTCTTTCGCCAGTAGTGCAAAGTTGAATCGTTGACTGGTATGATCATGACTATTAAATTTACAATTGAATATTTTTAGCTTAAGTGCAAAGGTTAATTGATCAACGTGGTTATAATTATGGTTTATATAAATTCTGAAATGATTAAGTATTTCTTTGAGATATTAATATCTTTGGCCTGTAGTGCAAAGATGAATTGTTGTTGAATATCTTTGGCCTGTAATGCAAAGATGACCAGTTGTTGAATATGTTTGGCCTGTGGTGCAAAGATAACATGTTGTTGAATATCCTTGGCCCGTAGTACAAAGATGACCTGTTACTGAATATCTTTGGCCTGTACTACAAAGATGAAATGTTAATGAATATTTTTGGCACGTAGTGCAAAGATGAACTTATTAGTATGATTATGAATAGGAACTATGATTTGGTATAACCATGATCTTTGATGTTTAAGGTAAAGACAGGTGATGTAAATTATCTTCGTCATGGATGAGAAGAGGAATTTAGAACCATAAATATGATTATGAGTTATTCACATGATTGTGGACATGAATTGCAGATTGTTGTTACAGGAATAAAACATTGTTGGTGGACTTTTAACATGAAGAAGATAATAGACTTTATGGTCTATTTGACTCTTCTAATTGATTGTTCGTTCCGTTGCAACAATGGTTGAAAAGTTTTATCATTTACCATATGTTCTAAATCTCTGATTTATTACTGATGTAGGCTATTGATAATTTAATTATCTTTAGTCATGATATTCTTTACTGGGCTATTTGTGCTCACCCTTTTGCCTCACAATTCCTTTCAGGTAAAAAGAGTGTTGCTGGGTCGAGCGGGGATAACAGGGGAATAGAACGGTGGTCTATAGCTGTTGAGGTTCTCCCTAAATAGTATAGAAATAATTTTATTAAGAAGTTTAGATAAGTGTATCGTATTGTATACGTCATTTGATATTTAACTTTGGTGAACCGAATAGGGTGAGGCGAACCCAACTTTGGAAGGGTGTTTTGCCACTATCATACAAGATGTCTAATGACATACAACCTCGTGTTATCGTAAGACAGGGTTGTGCACATCCACTTGATGAATATATCTACGAGCACTACCTATATGATCTTGGAGTTTGGTTGAAATATAATTTTCAATTGCAGACAATGGAGATAGTTATATGTCAAGAGAAGACTCATCATTGGAAAGAACATGATAGTAATCTTCTCATTTTTTTTGGGGTCTATTGGGATTGACCAAGGATAATTTCGTGGGCATATGATATCTATCATAACCTAGACGCATGGCCTCCCATGTACAAAGGTTTCCTTAAGCACTTCCCAAAGATTTTAATTTATAAAACAGTTATTGACTGTACCTTTATGTAATGTATCAATGTGAGGTGTTGTCCATAGTTGGGACATATGTCACATGATTGGTATTAAAACTCAAAGATATATGTGTTGTTGTATTTTGCACGACAAATGTAGTAATAAAGTTGTAGTTGTTTTCTGTACCATGTATTTGGCGACTCAGAATAGGTTGGATGGATTGGACCTATTTTGGGGGCTTCACAGTTGGTATCAGAGCTTAGGGATATGATCTCTAGCTTGAGATCAAGGGATTAGAACTAGGAAGGAGAGGCGAGTAATATCCGCTAAAGCTAGTGTGTGTCCTACCTAAATTTGAATTTTGTTAATTAAGTTGACAAATTGTGTTATGTCAATTAACCTTTGTTTTGAAGCTGTATTCTAGAATGATATCTGAAATACAGGAGATGAGAAATAGAGAAATCATGAGGACAGGGAAGATGGAATCTAAAATGAAAGCAAGGTTTTCTCAACTCTTTGAAATACTAGATACGTAAATTTCGAGGACGAAATTTCATAAAGAGGAGAGATTGTAAGACCTTGAATTTTATGAAATAAAAGTTTTCAATTTTTCTTATAATTATTATTCAGTAAATGGTTGAATTGATAAAAAGTTAAAGTTAAGGGTAATATATGAAATTTTTTAAAATACATAAGTGGTTATAAAATATTGATTTTTGTCGGGGAATATTTGTTTAGTCGTGGAATATTCTTTTTGTGGGGAATATTAAATTTGATGGCGTGAGCCATTTGTGGGCCCCATGCTTGAATAAGCTGTCGGATTAAGAAAGCGACAAGTTTGAGTTTTATAAATAACGACATAATTATTCTGAATTAACCTTTGTTGGAATACGGTGGTTAAAATACGATGTAATACGCGTGGTTACACAAGAGTAGCACGGTATTTGCAGTATTGTTGAATTATTGATTCTTACGTAAGAAGGTATTACTCAATAATTATTACGATAATTCTTTATTGATATTTTATTTTATTGATTCAATAATTGATGCATTGATATTTATATATTATTGTGGTTTTGATAATTGTCAACGCATGATATTTCCCCATTATCGGATCAATAATTCATATTATTTGAATAATATTATTAGATAGCATTATTGTCGATGTCTAGAAAGTTACATCGAGGAGAGGTTTGGTCACCTAATTGCATGCATTTAGTAAGGAGAAATCCTTATTGGAAAACCCCTCTTTCACAGGAACTACATTTTGGTTGTCATTATTGTGATTATGTAATATTATTTGTGAATAATTAATTATTGATTTATATGATAAGGAAATATTTATTTTATGTGGATATAAATGATGGATTTATTTATGTGGTTATAAATGAAGGAATTAATGTTGAGGTGTTTTATCAGTATTTTGTCGGATTGGAGGTATTAAAAGATCAAACCAGTGTTCTTGAGATATATTGCGTGAGTTATAATTTTTAATTCTACCGTTGGATCGTTGTGATTTTTGGATATGTTATACATATATAAGTTGAGTATATTTCCATAGATTTTGAACCGTTAAAAATGAACGTATGATTTGTTATGAATTTTAAGAGGTGACTGGTTCAGAAATTGTTGAAGTTTCTGAATTTATCATTTTGATGGAAAATTCTAGAATGCGTGGACCCCAACTATGGTTGGTGAAGAAATGTGCTGAAATTCTATTTTAAATGTGGTGGGTGAGAATAGTAGCAGGTAAAGCCATCAGGTTACAGGTCAAGTCTGCTTTGGCGTTCTAACATTTTTCTATAAATAAAGGGCTAAGTTAGAATTGAAAAACACACCAGAAACAAGCTTTCTTTCTCTCTATATTATCGAGCGTATTTTGTGAGTATTTAGATACTTTGTGTGTTTCTATTCAGTGCAAGTTTCATTCGGCTTTACATTCGATATTCCAGTCAGAAATACTGCTCTTTTTGAGGTTGAGGATTTTAAGGGTTATTATATTTTTCAGTTTCGTAATTTTTTCGACCATCAAAAATTCTGGAAAAATTTGAAATGATAATTTGATGAGTGTTCTTGATTGTGTCCAAAAATGGTGATTTTTGGAAGTATAGATTAAGAGTTATGAATTTTATGAGAAAAGACTATTTTAAAAGTAAACCCTTATAACTCCTTGTGGTTAACTCCAAAATTGGTGAAATTTTTATTGGGAGTACATCTATATAATATCAGTATATCCTGTAAATTTTGGAATTTTTTTATAAAAGTAAAATTTATGATAAATGTATAAATATTCGGCAATTTTGACCATATGAAAAATAGTAAATGCTGTTTAAAAATTTCGAGAAAAATATATGTTCAATATAGGACTGTGTACTGCTAAATCCCAGAAAAGAAAATTTGTTTGTACTGATTTGGTATTTTTCATGAAAATAGACTAGTTATGAGTAAATGAATTAAATATGTTATGTGAAGTAACAAAATTGGAAAATAGGATTTTATGGCTTGGGAATCCTATATAAGGTATGCAGATTTTTGATGAGGGTTTTGGTTATTGTTAATGAAATTTTATGAGTTTGGCATTTTAGGATGATTAAATGTATTAATTAGTAAAGTGTAAACAATTAAAATAAATTGTTTATAAGTTTAAGAAACGATTAAAATATTTTGGTAATATTAATAATATTAGATTATGAGATTATTGAGTGATTTATAACTTTTGGATTAAGGTGTTATGAAATCATTGATTTATGAATCTTACTCTTGAATTTAAATCCATGTTTTGATCATATTTTTTTTTTTTTATCATATATAACATTTTTATAATACTTGTGAAGAAATTTCTCTTTGACTTAAGTGTAAAGATGGGTAGATTATTGGTATGATTGTGACTATGGGTTCTCTTTGGCGATGGTGCAAAGTTGAATCGTTATTTGGTATGATCATGACCATTGAATTTACAATTGAATATTTTTTTAGCTTAAGTGCAAAGGTGAATTGATCAACATGGTTATAATTATGTTTTATATAAATTCTAAAATGATTATGTATTTCTTTGAGATATTAATATCTTTAGCCTATAGTGCAAAGATGAATTGTTGTTGAATATCTTTGGCTCGTAGTGCAAAGATGACCAGTTGTTGAATATGTTTGGACTGTGGTGCGAAGATAACATGTTATTGAATATCCTTGGCATGTAGTGCAAAGATGACCTGTTGCTGAATATCATTGGCCTGTACTGCAAAGATGAACTGTTAATGAATATCTTTGGCCCGTAGTGCAAAGATGAACTTATTAGTATGATTTTGAATAGGAACTGTGATTTGGTATAACCATGATCTTTGATGTTTCAAGTAAAGATAGGTGATGTAAATTATCTTCGTCATGGATGAGAAGAGGAATTTAGAACCATAAATATGATTATGAGTTATTCACATGATTGTGGACATGAACTGTAGATTGTTGTTACAGGAATAAAACATTGTTTGTGGACTTTTAAAATGAAGAAGATAATAGACTTTATGGTCTATTTGACTCTTCTAATGAATTGTTCATTCCGCTACAACTATGGTTGAAAAGTTTTATCATTTACCATATGTTCTAAATCTCTGATTTATTACTGATGAAGGCTATTGATAATTTAATTATCTTTAGTCATGATAATTTTTACTGGGCTATTTGTGCTCACTCTTTTCCTTCACAATTTATTTCAAGTAATAAGAGTGTTGCCGGGTCGAGCGGGGATAACAGGGGAATAGAACGGTTGTCTATAGCTGTTGAAGTTCTCCCTAAATAGTATGGAAATAAATTTATTAAGAACTTTAGATAAGTGTGTCGTATTGTATACGTCATTTGATATTTAACTTTGGTGAACCGAATAGGGTGAGGCGAACCCAACTTTGGAAGGGTGTTTTGCCACTATCATACAAGATGTCTAATGACATACAACCTCGTGTTATCGTAAGACAGGGTTGTGCACATCCACTTGATGAATATATCTACGAGCACTACCTATATGATCATGGAGTTTGGTTGAAATATAATTTTCAATAGCAGACAGTGGAGATAGTTATATGTCAAGAAAAGCCTCATCATTGGAAAGAACATGATAGTAATCTTCTCGTTTTTCTTTAGGGTCTATTGGGTCAACCAGGGATAATTCTGTGAGTATATGATATCTATCATAACCTAGACGCATGGCCTCCAATGTACGATGGTTTCCTTGAGCACTTCCCAAAGATTTTAATTTATAAAACAGTTATTGATTGTACCTTTATGTAATGTATCAATGTGAGGTGTTGTCCATAGTTAGGACATGAGTCACAGTTGGTATTAAAACTCACAGTATATGTGTTGTTGTATTTTACATGACAAATGTAGTAATAAAGTTGTAGTTGTTTTATGTACCGTGTATTTGGCGACTCAGAATAAGTTGGATGGATTGGACCTATTTTGTGGGCTTCACAGTTGGTATCAGAGCTTAGGGATATGATCTCTGGCGGAGATCCGGGATTAGAACTAGGAAGGGAGAGACGAGTAGTATCCTTCGCTAGTGTGTGTCCTACCTAAGCTGAAGTTTCTTAATTAAGTTGACAAATTGTGATAGGTCAATTAACCTTTGTTTTAAAGCTGTATTCTAGAATGATATCTGAAATATAGGAGATGAGCGATAGAGAAATCATGAGCACAGGGAAGATGGAATCTAAAATGAAAGTAAGGTATTCTCAACTCTTTGAAATACTAGGTACGTAAATTTAAGGGACGAAATTTCATAAAGAGGGGAGATTGTAAGACCCCGAATTTTATGAAATAAAAGTATTCAATTTTTCTTATAATTATTATTCAGTAAATGGTTAAATTGATAAAAAGTTAAAGTTAAGGGTAATATATAAAATTTTTCAAAATACACAAGTGGTTATAAAATATTGATTTTTGTCAGGGAATATTCGTTTAGTCGTGGAATATTCTTTTGTGGGAATAATATTAAATGCGGACAGGTATAGCCATTTATGGGCCCATATAAAGAAATCTTGTTGGATGAAGAAAGCGACAAGTTTGAGTTTTTATAAATAACGACGTAATTATTTCGAATTAACAACTTTGTTGGAATACACGGTGGTTAAAATACGATGTCTGGCGTGGTTGCTTGCGATAGCTGCGGTATTGTACAATATTTTTGAATTATTGATTCTTACGTGAAGAAGGTACTACTCAATAATTATTACGGTAATTCTTATTCAATATTTTATTTTATTGATTGATAATTGATGCGTTGATATTTTATATTATTGTTGTTTTGATAATTGTCAACGCACTGATATTTCCCATTATCGGATCAATAATTCATATTATTTGAATAATATTATTAGATAGCATTATTGACAATGTCTAGAAAGTTCTGTCATGGAGAGGTTTGGTCACCTAATTGCGTGTCAGTAAGGAGAAATTCTTATTGGAAAGCCCCATTTTTCCTGGGAACTGCCTGGTTGTCATTATTGTGATTCTGTAATATTATTTGTGAATAATTAATTATTGTTTATATTATAAGGAAATATTTATTTTATGTGGATATAAATGATGGATTTATTTATGTGGTTATAAATGAAGGAATTAATGTTGAGGTGTTTTATCAGTATTTTGTCGGATTGGAGGTATTAAAAATCAAACCAGTGTTCTTGAGATATATTGCGTGAGTTATAATTTTTAATCCGACCGTTGGATCGTTGTGATTTTTGGATATGTTATACATATATAAGTTGAGTATATGTCCACAAATTTTGAGCAGTTAAAATGAGCGTATGATTTGTTATGAATTTTAAGAGGTGGTGATTGAGAAATTGTTGAAATTTGAAATTTATCATTTTGATGGAAAATTCTAGAATCGTGGACCCCAACTTATGGTTGGTGAAGAAATGTCCTAAAATTCTATTTCAAATGTGGTGGGTGAGAATAGTAGCGAGGTAAAGCCATCGAGTAGCTGGTCAAATCTGCTTTGGCGTGTTCTAACATTTTTCTATAAATAAAGGCTAAGTTAGAATTGAAAAACACACGAAAATAAGTTTTCTTCTCTCTCTCTCTATATTATCGGCGTATTTTGTGAGTATTTAGATACTTTGAGAGTTTCTATTGAGTCTGCAAGTATCCTTGACTTTACATCCAATATTTCAAATAAAAATCTTGCTCTTTTGAGGTAAGGGATTTTAAGGGTTATTATTTTTTTCAGTTTCATAATTTTTCCGACACTAAAAAATTCTGGAAAAATTTGAAATGATAATTTGATGAGTTTTCTTGATTGTGTCCAAAAATAATGATTTTTGGATGTATAGATTAAGAGTTATGAATTTTATGAGAAAAGACTATTTTAAAAGTAAACCCTTATAACTCCTTGTGGTTAACTCCAAAATTGATGAAATTTTTATTGGGAGTACATCTATATAATATCAGTATACCTTGTAATTTTTGGAATTTTTTGATAAAAGTAAAATTTATGATAAATGTCTAAATATTTATAGTTTTGGCCGTATGAAAAATAGTAAATGAATTTTAAAAATTTGAGAAAAATATATGTTCAATATGGGACTATATTACGCTAAATCCCGAGAAAAAAAATTTGTTTGTCTTGATTTGGTATTTTTCATGAAAATGGACTAGTTATGAGTAAATGAATTAAATATGTTATGTGAAGTAACAAAATTAGAAAATAGGATTTTATGGCTTGGGAATCTATATAAGGTATATCTGATTTTTGATGAGGATTTTGGTTATTGGTAATGAAATTTTATGAGTTTGGCATTTTAGGATGATTAAATGCATTAATTAGTAAAGTGTAAACAATTAAAATAAATTGTTTATAAGTTTAAGAAATGATTAAAATATTTTGGTAATATTAATAATATTAGATTATGAGATTATTAAGTGATTTATAACATTTGGATTAAGGTGTTATGAAATCGTTGATTTATGAATCTTACTTTGAATTTAAATCCATGTTTTGATCATATTATTTTTATTATCATATATAACATTTTTATAATCTTGGTGAAGAAATTTCTCTTTGACTTAAGTGTAAAGATGGGTAGATTATTGGTATGATTGTGACTATGGGTTCTCTTTGGCGATGGTGCAAAGTTGAATTGTTATTTGGTATGATCGTGACCATTGAATTTACAATTGAATATTTTTAGCTTAAGTGCAAAGGTGAATTGATCAACATGGTTATAATTATGGTTTATATAAATTCTGAAATGATTAAGTATTTCTTTGAGATATTAATATCTTTGGTCTGTAGTGCAAAGATGAATTGTTGTTGAATATCTTTGGCCCGTAGTGCAAAGATGACTAGTTGTTGAATATCTTTGGCCTGTGGTGCAAAGATGACATGTTGAATATCCTTGGCCCATAGTGCAAAGATGATCTATTTCTGAATATCTTTGGTATGTTGTGCAAAGATGAACTGTTAATGAATATCTTTGGCCCGTAGTGCAAAGATGAACTAATTAGTATGATTATGAATAGGAACTGTGATTTGGTATAATCATGATCTTTGATGTTTCAGGTAAAGACAGGTGATGTAAATTATCTTCGTCTTGGATGAGAAGAGTAATTTAGAACCATAAATATGATTATGAGTTATTCACATGATTGTGGACAGGAACTGTAGATTGTTGTTACAAGGATAAAATATTGTTGGTGGACTTTTAAAATAAAGAAGATAATAGACTTTATGGTCAATTTGACTCTTCTAATGGATTGTTCGTTCCGCTGCAACTATGGTTGAAAAGTTTTATCATTTACCATATGTTCTAAATCTCTGATTTATTACTGATGAAGGCTATTAATAATTTAATTATCTTTAGTCATGATATTCTTTCTTTGGGCTAGTTGTGCTCACCCCCTTTTGCTTCACAATTCCTTTCGGGTAATAAAAGTGTTAAATTTAAGATTGACGGGGATAATGAGGGAATAGAGCGGTGATCTATATAAGGTTGTTGAGAGTTCTCCACTAAATAGTATGAAAATAATTTATTGAGAATTGAGAACTTTAGATAGTGTGTATCATATTGTATCGTCATTTGATATTTAACTTTGGTGAGCAAGAATAGGGTGAAGGTGAACCTGACTTTGGAAGGGTGTTTTGCCACTATCATACAAGATGTCTAATGACATCTGACCTCGTTTTATCGTAAAAGGCGGGGTTGTGCACATCCACTTGATGAATATATATCTACGAGCACTACCTATATAATCTTAGAGTTTGGTTGAAAAATAATTTTTAATTAGGAGCGGTGGAGATAGTTATATGTCGAGAGAAGACTCATCATTGGAAAGAAAATGATAGTAATCTTCTCTTTTTCTTTGGGGTCTATTAGATTGACCGAGGATAATTCTCGTGGGCATATGATATCTATCATAACCTAGACGCATGGCCTCCCATATCTGAAGGTTTCTTGAGCACTTCCCAAAGATTTTAATTTCTAAAATAGTTATTGATTTGTACCTTTATGTAATGTATCAATGTGTGAGGTGTTGTCCATGTAGTTGGGACATGAGTCGCGATTTTGGTATTAAAACTCACGATATATATGTTGTTGTATTTTGCATGACAAATGTAGTAATAAAGTTGTAGTTGTTTTCTGTACCATGTATTTGGTGACTCAGAATAGGTTGGATGGATTGGACCTATTTTGGGGGCTTCACAGTTGGTATCAGAGCTTAGGGATATGATCTCTGGCGGAGATCCGGGATTAGAACTAGGAAGGGAGAGACGAGTAATATCCTTCGCTAGTGTGTGTCCTACCTAAGCTGAATTTTCTTAATTAAGTTGACAAATTGTGATATGTCAATTAACCTTTATTTTGAAGCTGTATTCTAGAATGATATCTAAAATACAGGAGATGAGCAATAGAGAAATCATGAGGACAGGGAAGATGGAATCTAAAATGAAAGCAAGGTATTCTCAACTCTTTGAAATACTAGGTACGTAAATTTCGGGAATGAAATTTCATAAAGAGGAGAGATTGTAAGACCCCGAATTTAATGAAATAAAAGTATTCAATTTTTCTTATAATTATTATTCAGTAAATGGTTGAATTGATAAAAAGTTAAAGTTAAGGGTAATATATGAAATTTTTCAAAATACACAAGTGGTTATAAAATATTGATTTTTGTCGGGAAATATTTGTTTAGTCGTGGAATATTCTTTTTTGTCGGGGAATATTAAATGCGACAATGGTATGACCATTTATGGGCCTATAACGAATAAGCTGTCGGATGAAGAAAGCGACAAGTTTGAGTTTTTATAAATAATAACGTAATTATTCTGAATTAACACTTTATTGGAATACGGTGGTTAAAATACGATAATGTCTGGCGTGGTTGCGATGATAGCGCGGTATTACGCAGTATTTTTGAATTATTGATTCTTACGTAAGAAGGTACTACTCAATAATTATTACGGTAATTCTTTATTCATATATTTTATTTTATTGATTGATAATTGATGCGTTGATATATTATATATTATTGTTGTCAATAATAATTGTCCTTTGCCTGATATTTCCCATTATCGGATCAATAATTCATATTATTTGAATAATATTATTAGATAGCATTATTGGCAATGTCTAGAAAGTTACATCGAGGATAGGTTTGGTCACCTAATTGCGGCGCGATAAGGAGAAATCCTTATTGGAAAGCCCCTCTTTCACAGGAGGCGCACTGGTTGTCATTATTGTGATTACGTAATATTATTTGTGAATAATTAATTATTGATTTATATGATAAGGAAATATTTATTTTATGTGGATATAAATGATGGATTTATTTATGTGGTTATAAATGAAGGAATTAATGTTGAGGTGTTTTATCGGTATTTTGTCGGATTGGAGGTATTAAAATCAAACCCGGTGTTCTTGAGATATATATATTGCGTGAGTTATAATTTTTAATCAAATAGTTGGATCGTTGTGATTTTTAGATATGTTATACATATATAAGTTGAGTATATTTCCACAAATTTTGAGCAGATTAAAAATGAACGTATGATTTGTTATGAATTTTAAGAGGTGACTGATTCAGAAATTGTTGAAGTTTCTGAATTTATCATTTTGATGGAAAATTCTAGAATGCGTGGACCCCAACTATGGTTGGTGAAGAAATGTGCTAAAATTCTATTTCAAATGTGGTGGGTGAGAATAGTAGCAGGTAAAGCCATCAGATTACAGGTCAAGTCTGCTTTGGCGTTCTAACATTTTCCTATAAATAAAGGGCTAAGTTAGAATTGAAAAACACACCAGAAACAAGCTTTCTTTCTCTCTATGTTATCGAGCATATTTTGTGAGTATTTAGATACTTTGTGTGTTTCTATTAGGTCTAAAAGTTTCCTTGACTTTTACATCCAGATATTCGATTCGAAATCTTTGCTCTTTTTGAGGTAAGGGATTTTAAGGGTTATTATATTTTTCAGTTTCGTAATTTTTTCGACCCTCAAAAACTCAGGAAAAATTTTAAATGATAATTTGATGATTTTTCTTGATTGTGTCCAAAAATGGTGATTTTTGGATGTATACATTAATAGTTATGAATTTTATAAGAAAAAACTATTTTAAAAGTAAACCCTTATAACTCCTTGTGGTTAACTCCACAATTGATGAAATTTTTATTGGGAGTACATCTATATAATATCGAGTATACCACTGTAAATTTTGGAATTTTTGGATAAAAGTAAAATTTATGATAAATGTCTAAATATTAGTGAGTTTTGGCCGTATGAAAAATAGTAAATGAATTTTAAAAATTCGAGAAAAATATATATTCAATATGGGACTATATTACGCTAAATCCGAGAAAAAAAAATTTGTTTGTCTTGATTTGGTATTTTTCATGAAAATGGACTAGTTATGAGTAAATGAATTAAATATGTTATGTGAAGTAACAAAATTAGAAAATAGGATTTTATGGCTTGGGAATCCTATATAAGGTATATCTGATTTTTGATGAGAGTTTTGGTTATTGGTAATGAAATTTTATGAGTTTGACATTTTAGGATGATTAAATGCATTAATTAGTAAAGTGTAAACAATTAAAATAAATTGTTTATAAGTTTAAGAAAGCGATTAAAATATTTTGGTAATATTAATAATATTAGATTATGAGATTATTAAGTGATTTATAACTTTTGGATTAAGGTGTTATGAAATCATTGATTTATGAATCTTACTCTTGAAATTAAATCCATGTTTTGATCATATTATTTTTATTATCATATATAACATTTTATAATCTTGGTGAAAAAATTTCTCTTTGACTTAAGTGTAAAGATGGGTAGATTATTGGTATGATTGTATTTATGGGTTCTCTTTGGCGATGGTGCAAAAGTTGAATTGTTATTTGGTATGATCATGACCATTGAATTTATAATTGAATATTTTTAGCTTAAGTGCAAAGGTGAATTGATCAACATGGTTATAATTATGGTTTATAAAAATTCTGAAATGATTAAGTATTTCTTTGAGATATTAATATCATTGGCCTGTAGTGCAAAGATGAATTGTTGTTGAATATCTTTGGCCTGTTGTGCAAAGATGACCAGTTGTTGAATATGTTTGGCCTTTGGTGCAAAGATAACATGTTGAATATCCTTGGCCCGTAGTGCAAAGATGACATGTTGCTGAATATCTTTGGCATGTACTGCAAAGATGAACTGTTAATGAATATCTTTGGCCTGTAGTGCAAAGATGAACTTATTAGTATGATTATGAATAGGAACTGTGATTTGGTATAACCATGATCTTTGATGTTTCAGGTAAAGACAAGGGATGTAAATTATCTTCGTCACGGATGAGAAGAGGAATTTAGAACCATAAATATGATTATAGGTTATTCACATGATTGTGGACATGAACTATAGATTGTTGTTACAGGAATAAAACATTGTTGGTGGACTTTTAACATGAAGAAGATAATAGACTTTATGATCTATTTGACTCTTCTAATGGATTGTTCGTTCCGCTGCAACTATGGTTGAAATTTTTTATCATTTACCATATGTTCTAAATCTCTGATTTATTACTGATGAAGGCTATTGATAATTTAATTATCTTTTGTCATGATATTCTTTACTGGGCTATTTGTGCTCACCCTTTTACTTCACAATTCCTTTCAAGTAATAAGAGTGTTCTTTGAATTCGACGGAGATAATGAGGGGGAATAGAGCGGTGGTCATAGTATTGAGGTTCTCCTAAATAGTATGGAAATAATTTTATTGAGAACTTTATATAAGTGTATCGTATTGTATACATCATTTGATATTTAATTTTGGTGAACCAAGAATAGGGTGAGGTGAACCTGACTTTGGAAGGTGTTTTGCCACTATCATACAAGATGTCTAATAACATCTGACCTCGTGTTATCGTAAGACAGGGTTGTGCACATCCACTTGATGAATATATCTACGAGCACTACCTATATGATCTTGGAGTTTGGTTGAAATATAATTTTCAATTGCAGACAGTGGAGATAGTTATATGTTAAGAGAAGGCTCATCATTGGAAAGAACATGATAGTAAACTTCTCGTTTTTCTTTGGGGTCTACTGGGTCAGCCAAGGATAATTCTGTGGGCATATGATATCTATCATAACCTAGACGCATGACCTCCCATGTACGAAGGTTTCCTTGAGCCCTTCCCAAATATTTTAATTTCTAACACAGTTATTGACTGTACCTTTATGTAATGTATCAAGGTGAGGTGTTGTCCATAGTTGGGACATGAGTCACAGTTGGTATTAAAACTCACAGTATATGTGTTGTTGTATTTTACACGACAAATGTAGTAATAAAGTTGTAGTTATTTTCTGTACCATGTATTTGGCGACTCAGAATAGGTTGGATGGATTGGACCTATATTGGGGGCTTCACAGTTGGTATCAGAGCTTAGGGATATGATCTATGGCGGAGATCCAGAATTAGAACTAGGAAGGGAGAGACGAGTAATATCCTTCACTAGTATGTGTCCTACCTAAGCTGAATTTTGTTAATTAAGTTGACAAATTGTGATATGTCAATTAACCTTTGTTTTGAAGCGTATTCTAGAATGATATCTGAAATACAGGAGATGAACAATAGAGAAATCATGAGGATAGGGAAGATGGAATCTAAAATGAAAGCAAGGTATTCTTAACTCTTTGAAATACTAGGTACGTAAATTTCGGGAATGAAATTTCATAAAGAGCGGAGATTATAAGACCCCGAATTTTATGAAATAAAAGTATTCAATTTTTCTTATAATTATTATTCAGTAAATGGTTAAATTGATAAAAAGTTAACGTTAAGGGTAATATATGAAATTTTTCAAAATACACATGTGGTTATAAAATATTGATTTTTGTCGGGGAATATTCGTTTATTGGTGGAATATTATTCTTTGTTTAGGGAATATTAAATGCGACCAGTAAAACCGATTTGTGGGCTCCATGCTTGAATAAGCGTCGGATGAAGAAAAAAGCGACAAGTTTGAGATTTTATAAATAACGACGTAATTATTCACAATTAACCTTTGTTGGAATACACGGTGGTTAAAAAATCTGATAATACTGCGTGGTTAAAGATAGCACGGTATTACAGTGATGATGTTGAATTATTGATTCTTACGTGAAGAAGGTACTACTCAATAATTATTACGGTAATTCTTCATTGATATTTTATTTTATTGATTCAATAATTGATGCGTTGATATTCTATATTATTGTGGTTTTGATAATTGTCTTTCGCACAATATTTCCCCATTATCAGATCAATAATTCATATTATTTGAATAATATTATTAGATAGCATTATTGATAATGTCTAGAAAGTTACATCGAGGATATGTTTGGTCACCTAATTGCTTGCGCTTGATGAGGAGAAATCCTAATTGGAAAGCCCCTCTTTTCAGGAGGGAACCTGTTGGTCATCATTATTGTGATTACGTAATATTATTTGTGAATAATTAATTATTGATTTATATGATAAGGAAATATTTATTTTATGTGGATATAAATGAAGGAATTAATGTTGAGGTGTTTTATCAGTATTTTGTCGGATTGGAGGTATTAAAAGATCAAACCCGGTGTTCTTGAGATATATTGCGTGAGTTATATTTTTTTAATCAAATAGTTGGATCGTTGTGATTTTTGGATATGTTATACATATATAAGTTGAGTATATTTCACTGATTTTGAGCGAATTAAAATGAGCGTATGATTTGTTATGAATTTTAAGAGGCGACTGATTCAGAAATTGTTGAAGTTTCTGAATTTATCATTTTGATGGAAAATTCAAGAATGCGTGGACCTTAACTGTGGTTGGTGAAGAAATGTGCTGAAATTCTATTTCAAATGTGGTGGGTGAGAATAGTAGCAGGTAAAGCCATCAGGTTACAGGTCAAGTCTGTTTTGGCATTCTAATATTTTCCTATAAATAAAGGGCTAAGTTAGAATTGAAAAACAAACCAGAAACAAGCTTTCTTTCCCTCTATATTATCGAGCGTATTTTGTGAGTATTTAGATACTTTGTGTGTTTCTATTCAGTGCAAATTTCATTCGGCTTTACATCCGATATTCCAGTCAGAAATACTGCTCTTTTGTGGTACAGGATTTTAAGGGTTATTATGTTTTTCAGTTTCGTAATTTTTCCGACCCTCAAAAATTCTGGAAAAATTTGAAATGATAATTTGATGAGTTTTCTTGATTGTGTCCAAAAATGGTGATTTTTGGATGTATAGATTAAGAGTTATGGATTTTATGAGAAAAAACTATTTTAAAAATAAACCCTTATAACTCCTTGTGGTTAACTCCAAAATTGATGAAATTTTTATTGGGAGTACATCTATATAATATCAGTATACCCTGTAAATTTTGAATTTTTTTATAAAAGTAAAATTTATGATAAATGTCTAAATATTAATGAGTTTGGCCATAGAAAAATAGTAAATGAAGTTTAAAAATTCTGAGAAAAATATATGTTCAATATGGGACTATGTTCTACTAAATTCCAGAAAAGAAAATTTATTTGTACTAATTAGGTATTTTTCATGAAAATGGACTAGTTATGAGTAAATAAATTAAATATGTTATGTGAAGTAACAAAATTGGAAAATAAGATTTTATGGCTTGGGAATCCTATATAAGGTATATCTTGATTTTGATGAGGTTTTGGTTGTTGTTAATGAAATTTTATGAGTTTGGCATTTTAGGATGATTAAATGCATTAATTAATAAAGTGTAAACAATTAAAATAAATTATTTATAAGTTTAAGAAATGATTAAAATATTTTGGTAATATTAATAATATTAGATTATGAGATTATTAAGTGATTTATAACATTTGGATTAAGGTGTTATGAAATCGTTGATTTATGAATCTTACTCTTGAATTTAAATCCATGTTTTGATCATATTATTTTTATTATCATATATAACATTTTTATAATCCTGGTGAAAAAATTTCTGTTTGACTTAAGTGTAAAGATGGGTAGATTATTGGTATGATTGTGACTATGGGTTGTCTTTAGCCAGTAGTGCAATGTTGAATCGTTGACTGGTATGATCATGACCATTAAATTTATAATTGAATATTTTTAGCTTAAGTGCAAAGGTGAATTGATCAACATGGTTATAATTATGGTTTATATTAATTTTAAAATGATTAAGTATTTCTTTGAGATATTAATATCTTTGGCCTGTAGTCAAAGATGAATTGTTATTGAATATCTTTGGCCCGTAGTGTAAAGATGACCAGTTGTTGAATATCTTTGGCCTGTGGTGCAAAGATGACATGTTGTTGAATATCCTTGGCCCGTAGTCCAAACATGACCTGTTGCTGAATATCTTTAGCCTGTAGTGCAAAGATGAACTGTTAATGAATATCTTTGGCCCGTAGTGCAAAGATGAACTTATTAGTATGATTATGAACAGGAACTGTGATTTGGTATAACCATGATATTTGATGTTTCAGGTAAAGACAAGTGATGTAAATTATCTTCGTCATGGATGAGAAGAGGAATTTAGAACCATAAATATGATTATGAGTTATTCACATGATTGTGGACAGGAACTATAGATTGTTGTTACAAGGATAAAACATTGTTGGTGGACTTTTAACATAAAGAAGATAATTGACTTTATGGTCTATTTGACTCTTCTAATGGATTGTTCGTTCCGCTGTAACTATGGTTGAAAAGTTTTATCATTTACCATATGTTCTAAATCTCTGATTTATTACTGATGAAGGCTATTGATAATATAATTATCTTTAGTCATTATAATTTTTACTGGGCTATTTGTGCTCACCCTTTTGCTTCGTAATTCCTTTCAGGTAATAAGAGTGTTCTTAGAGATTCGGCGGGGATAATGAGGGAATAGAGCGGTGGTCTATAGTTGCTATTGAGGTTCTCCTAAATAGTATGGAAATAATTTTATTGAGAACTTTAGATAAGTGTGTCGTATTGTATACGTCATTTGATATTTAACTTTGGTGAACCGAATAGGGTGGCGAACCCAACTTTGGAAGGGTGTTTTGCCACTATCATACAAGATGTCTAATGACATACAACCTCGTGTTATCGTAAAAGATGAGGTTGTGCACATCCACTTGATGAATATATCTCTGAGCACTACTATATGATCTTGGAGTTTGGTTGAAATATAATTTTCAATTGCGCAGAGCGGTGGAGATAGTTATATGTCAAGAGAAGACTTATCATTCGAAAGAACATGATAGTAATCTTCTCGTTTTTTCTTTTGGGGTCTATTGGGATTCAACTAAGGATAATTACGTGGGCATATGATATCTATCATAACCTACGCATGGCCTCCATATACGAAGGTTTCTTGAGCACTTCCCAAAGATTTTAATTTCTAAAACTGTTATTGACTGTACCTTTATGTAATTTTTCAATGTGAGGTGTTGTCCATAGTTGGGACATGAGTCACAGTTGGTATTAAAACTCACAGTATATGTATTGTTGTATTTTGTACGACAAATGTAGTAATAAAGTTGTAGTTGTTTTCTGTACCTTGTATTTGGCGACTCAGAATAGGTTGGATGGATTGGACCTATTTTGGGGGCGTCACAATTATTACCCAACCTTAACTGTCATTTAGGCTATACGGACCCTTCTTAACGTACTTAGGGGGATCAGCCTTTTGTACCATGTATTGTGCACAAACATCTAAACGTTATACGTACAAAATCCCCTATGTTAGGGCTGTTCGTCTCAGTTTGAATTTAGAATTTTTGCACTAAAGAAAGTTTAGTTTGGAACTAGCTTATCAGTGTCTCTAGAATTTTAGAGCACTATTTGAATATAGATTAATTAAATCAATAAAGGTTTGCTTACTACTTGAAGGTTTAATACAACGATAAAGCTTTGAACAAGGTTATCAAAGTCAAAGATTGAATAACAATAATATATAATTGAGTAAACATGATATACATGCAAAGCGCTATAGAAGAGTTAAAACAATCTCCCTTGAATCAATGTTTTAGAACAACATATGCTTTGAATAATAATTAGGAAACTAAAACTCGCTCGATGTAACGAATTAGGTTACATAAGCTTGTACAAACATACGCAAGATAGGTTAAGCTTGCTCAACTTCATAAAGAATGTTAGGAACTTGCACAATAATAATTTAGGAATGGGAAATTGCATTCAATACGAAAAGAATGAAGTTAGAAAGCTTTGCTCAATGTAAAGAGTAAGGTTTAAGAACTTGCTCAATAATAACAAGGTAGAGTTAGAAAACTTGCCTTGATTGTAAGCTACACAAATGTAAAATAATCTCTAATTACCCTACATACACCATTGAAATCGCAACAACAATTAATTGCATGAATATTAGTTTACGGGTTTAAACCATCATTTAGATCATAACCTTAACTTAGCATCTAACCATATAGGTTAACACACTTAACGAATCTGAAATCTCATTATGAGCTAACATAACTTAATCGTTCATCTCTAACTTTTAAAAACACCACTTTTAGTTTCATTATGTAACTCAATTAACAATCACTTCAAAATCTTTTATACTTTGTATTATAACGCATGACAATTTGCTATTATAGTTTATATTATGCCTCAACATCAATAAGGTGCTTAATAAACTAATATAAGTCCATTATGTCGACGACACCAAACAAGCGGACCTTCTTTATCACGATTAGGGGTGTGGTGGCAGCAATTATTACACTTAAACTTAGGCCGTAGCAATTGCTTGGCGATGCATCTCGCACCATTTTTGCCTTTGCACTTTGGTAGCAATTACTTGTAGTGTTCAAACAGACACAGAGAAGGCTAATGAACAGTAGCCAACTTTAGCCCAACAATCACCAATTTCACCCATTAAACGGCGATAAGAACATGTAAACTAAATATACAACTATCATAAACATGATTGCTAACATATTCAACCACTTAGCACAATTTAACAACAATTAAAACTATTTTAATTTCTCAATTTTCACGTTTTTATGAAAAACTCAAGTTTTTTGACATTCATCCTAAAATTCATCATTGTGAACTCATTACTTGACCAAATCATTCCATTCAAATTACGTTATGTTCGTATCTCAATGAACTACCATATACAAGAGTCAATTTATAGTTTCACATACAAATTGACCACTAAAATTGATACTTTCCACGAACTATATGAAAAATACATACAAACATACACTGTGATTTTCTTTTTTCTTCCTACACCCAATTTCTCACGAATATGATAACAAATAACATGTTTACATGGTAATTAACAGAGTTTTGAAATTCTATATGAACGTATATACATCACACTTCACGTGATTTTCAAATTGTATCAAAAAGATATATACATATACAACCAAAACTAAAGAATAATAATAGGAATAGTTTATACCTTGATTAGTGAATGCTAGAAAAGGATGATAATATCTCAAAACCACTGTGATCTTCTAAAATCTTTGTGTTCTCTTCTTCCAAGCTCTCTCTCTCTCTCTCAACACTCAACTCTTTCTCCTTAGCCAAAAATAAGATGCGTAAGAAAATATACTGACTCCCACTAACGTCAGTTGAATAAGCCAAAAGGTTTGCGTCAGTTCAAATAAGCCAAAGGCCACAAGGCCATGTTTGGCAACCAAAACTCCCCAAATCAAATTATTATTATATTATTTATATTATATAGTTTCCAATTGTCACACTTGTAACCCATTAAATAACATATAACTTATAATTATAATTATTATATTCTTATTACAATTATTCTTATAGTAAATAATTAAATAATTATATATCTAATTTAATTAATAAATTAGAAACATCACCTTATTTAATTTATATATTTCCTTTAAATTAAACAATTCATTTAGTTTAACTAATTTCTTAAATATTAAGCAATTGATTTAATTTAATTATCTCCTTAAATTAAATCCAACAAATAAAATTATCATTACTCGTTTCAATTAACATTAATTAATTTAGCTACTAAATTAATCCATGACAATTCATAAAATATTTATTTTTCTCATTAAATAAATTATTTTAAATATTTATTTAATTCCATAAATATTTAAATTAAATTATAAATTTCTCTATCATTCTGATGTCAAAGCTTTAGGTTATGAACCTTGGGTAGGGAAACCTTAGGAAGTAACCTTTAAAGAAATAGAAAACATAGAGGTGTTCAACTCTTATCGAGTTTTATGGAATGGATTAAGGTATCCATTGAAGCTAAATAATAAAAGACATTATGTGTTATGTGTTAATAACTTATGTGCTCGCGAGTATCGAAAATGTTAAGTAAAACTTAAAATATTTTGTTGTCAGGATGTCTAACGAAGGAGGATCTAGTCCAACTAGGGAAGTAATACCTCGGTACCTGAGGCACGCGAACCCGGGATATTCATGTTGTCAAGGGAATAGTTGATCCAGGAGGATGAGCTGTGGTAGATCCCAGGAGGATGGTTACGAAGAGATGAGGGGATGATGAGGAAGAGGATCTGAGGAGTTTCCACCAAACTCCATATCGGTGAGATGTATGATGCCTGTCGTAGTAACATAGAATTACAGGACAAAGTTGAGGAGCTGAAGGAGATGGTTGAGATACATCATGCTTTGATGGAGCAGAAGGATGCGGAGATTCAGGAACTCGACTCAAACCTTGGAAACACGGAGTGGGACTTAGTTCATACCAAGGGTCAGCATGAAGACCTGTTAGCAGTAAATGAAAAGATGAAGACTGACATGGAGAAATTGAAAGATAACTTCAAAGAGGAATCAGCTAAGCGTGTAAGAGTAGAGGACGCTTGGATGAAGGCGACTCAACGTGCAGACTGTGCTGAGGCTAAGGTTCAGGTGAAGAAGGCCAAGATGAACGAGATGGATTCCGCTTTTAATTTGGCGATTGATAGGGCCTAGGATCGAGTCTTTTATTACCCACCTTAGTTTGAAGACTCGCCGTGGTTCGTGATGAATCATAGAACGGCTTATCGTATTATGGAGGAAGAGCTTCGAGAAGCCTTACAATGACTTAATATGCCTAGATAGAATAAGAGTGATAATAATATGTGGTTAATTATGTGAATAATTAAATTGTGAATCCCTTATTTTGAGAGGAATAAAGGGATAGTATGAGTATGTAATCCTGGAACTTGTTTAGTTCAGGAAAGTGAATGTTAATAGCAGTTATGTTATCCTTAATATGTTTTAAAACGTTATGAATGAATAAACTATCAAAGTTTATTTGAAATGTTATGTGTTATAGCTTTAATCTTGGAATGCTTAAGTTAAACTTTAAATACCCAAGAAGTTGAGCAAGGAACTAATAAGCATATATGTTAATAGAAAATGCCTCCTAGAAGAAGACAACCACGTCAGCAAGCACCTCTTGAGGGGTCTACGAATAATAATAACGAGGACAACGCTAATCTGGTTCAGCAGTTGGTAATTATGTTGACAGGTGCACTTGCGAATCAACCGCAAGCTCAAGTCACAACCTTCAAGGAATTCAAAGCGGTTGGACCGCTAGAGTTTTAAGGGTCTATGAATCCAGTGGAAGCCCAAACCTGGATCATGGAAATGGAGAAGGTGTTCGACATTGCTAGAGTTAACGAAGATCAAAAGACTGCGTTCGAAACGTTCATGCTGAAGTCTAAAGCTAGCTACTGGTGGCAAGCAAATAAGGTTCGTGGGGGACAAGGAGTGATAGCGTGGGATAGATTTAAGGAGATGTTTTTCAAAATGTACTTTCCAGCGAGTTCTTGAAATCAGTTGGAAGTACAATTTCTAGAGCTGAAGCAAGAAACAATGACGGTGCAAGAATATGCTGCAAAGTTTAATGAGTTGGCAAGGTTTTCCACTTATCAAGTCAATATCGATGAGCGTAAAGCGAGAAGGTTCGAACAAGGATTGAAGCCCTTGCTGTATAGCAAGGTTTCAATGTTCCAGCTGAACATATTTATGGCTGTACTGGAAAAGGCAATTATCGCAGAAGGTGAAAGCGATGCTTTGACCAAGTATAACCAAGAACAGAAGAAGAGGAAGAATGACAATGAGAATAAGGCTGGTGGTAGTAATGTTGGAAGTAACAGTCAGAAAAGGAAGTGGAGAGAGAATTCGACTACGGGAGGACAACAAGGAAATCAGCAGAAGAAAAAGTTTAAAGCTTGTGCGATGTACGGGAAGAACCATACTGGAGTATGTTTGAAGGGAAAGCGAATGTGTTTCAACAGTGGTCAGGAGGGACACATTGCACCGAACTATTTTAGTCCGAAGAAAGGAGAATGTTTTACCTACGGTTCAAAAGATCACATGGCTCGTGATTGCCCTAAGAAGCCAGCGAGAAGTGTAAGTGGTGGAAAAGGAAACAACAACGGTGGTGGTACATTAACTATCACTGGACCAACACAATCAAGTCGACCTACTGCGAGGACTTTTAATATGACCGTGCAGGATGCTGTATAGTCTAAGGATGTGGTGTCAAGTATCATTCCGATTAATGGTATTACTGCTTATATACTATTTAATTCGGGTGCTACTTGTTCATTTATATCCGATGAATTTGCTCAAAATTTAGATTTGCCTCAGGAGGAATTAGAATTTCCCTTAAGTATAGAGATTGTGAATAGGGAAGTGATTCCTATTAAATTCATATATAGGAATTGTAAAGTGGATATAAAAGGTCACGAGATGAGGGAAGACTTGATACCAATTAGACTTGGTGAATTTGATGTTATATTGGGAATGGATTAGTTAATCAATTACGGAGAAGTAATTGATTGCCAAAGGAAGTGTGTTAACCTTATGACTCCGTCAAAGGTTGTGTTCTTTGGTAACAAGTCACCTCGATAAGCAAGTTTTTTGATGGTGATGCAAGCCTAGAAGTTGTTGAGACAAGGATGTATAGGATATTTAGCCTACAAAGTCGATACACAGAAGAAGAGTGCGAAGCTAGAAGAGATATCGATCATAAGAGATTTTGCTGACGTATTTCCAGACGATTTTTCGGGTCTTTCGCCGGATTGAAAAATAAAATTCATGATTGATTTACTACTAGGAACGGCCCCGATATCTAAGGCACCATACAGAATGGCCCTGGTAGAAATGAAGGAGTTGATGGTGCAATTGCAAGATTTGTTCGACAAGAAGTATATTCAGTCGAGTATGTCACCATGGGGAGCACCGGTGTTGTTTGTTAAGAAGAAAGACGGATCGATGTGGCTCTACATTGATTACCGAGAATTGAATTAGGTCACGATTAAAAATAAGTATCCATTACCTAGAATCGATGACATGTTTGATCAGTTAATAGGGGCGAGATATTTCTCAAAGATAGACTTGAGAAGTGGTTATCATCAGTTAAAGGTGAGGCTAGAGGATGTACTAAAAATAGCGTTCAGAACTCGGTATGGTCATTACGAGTTTCTGGTTATGTCTTTTGGTTTAACCAATGCACCTGCAACGTTCATGGACTTGATGAACAGGGTGTTTAAACCATTCTTAGACAAATATGTGGTGGTGTTTATTGATGATATATTGGTATATTCCAAAACCAAAGAGGAACATGTTGAACACTTGAGATTGACGTTGGAGACGTTGAGAAAAGAGAAGTTGTACACAAAATTTTCAAAATGTGAATTTTGGTTGGAACGTGTGCAGTTTCTCGGACACGTTATTGATAAGGACAGAATTTCGGTAGATCCATCAAAGGTTGAAGCTGTAATAAACTGGGATCAGCCAAAGACACCGTCAGAAGTGAGGAGTTTCTTAGGATTGGCAGGTTACTACAGGCGTTTTATTCAAGACTTTTCCAAGATCGCGACTCCGTTGACGATCTTAACTAGGAAGGCGGTTAAGTTTGTTTGGACAAAGAAGTGTGAGGAAAGTTTTCAAGAATTGAAGAAGAGGTTGAGTTCAGCACCTGTGTTGTCGTTGCTCGATGATACAGGGAATTTTGTGTTATATAGTGACACATCGCATAAAGGACTAGGTTGTGTGCTTATGCAAAATGGCAGAGTTATTGTGTATGCATCACGACAGTTGAAAGATTACGAGAAAGGGTATTTGACTCATGACTTAGAGTTGGCGGCGGTGGTGTTTGCCATGAAAATTTGGAGACATTATCTTTATGGAAAGAGGTGTGAGATATATACTGACCATAAAAGTCTGAAGTATATCTTTACACAAAAAGATTTAAATATGAGATAAAGAAGATGGTTGGAGCTGATCAAAGATTATGATTGCGAAATTTTCTATCATCCTGGAAAGGTGAATGTTGTTGCTGATGCCTTAAGTAGAAAGGGATGGGAGAAGTTGATGTTGTTGACTGTTCAGGAGAAGCTTGTGAGACCCCGAATTTTATGAAATGAAAGTATTCAATTTTCTTATAATTATTCTATTAGTAAATGGTTAAATTGATAAAAGGTTAAAGTTAAGGGTGATATGTGAAAATTTTTCAAAGTATGCAAGTTGTTATAAAATATTCATTTAGTTGGGGAATATCCGTAGGACAACACAATCATTGGTGGACCCCACAACGGAAGTATTGTCGTAGTAAGAAAATGACAGAATTATCTTTTTATAAAAATAACAGTGAAAGTGTTACCGTTAAAACTGTTGAACTACTCGGTAGTAAAAGAAATGCGATGTCTGGCGTGGTTGCGTAGTAGCATACGGTATTGATTATTGATGCTTACGTGAGAAGTCACTCGGTTATACTCAATTATTACTACTGATAATTAACGCGGCATATCTCTCGTATTATTGATTGAGTTATTGTCACGATTATCATCTGCATAATATGATATATTATTAAATCAATAATTGAGGCGACAAAGTTATTCATATTATTATTTGCAATATTGACAATGTATAGAAGTTACATCGAGGAGAGGTTTGGTCACCTAATTGCTTGGCGCTAATAAGGAGAAATCCTTATCGTAAAGCCCCTCTTTCTGGGAGCGACTTTGTTTGTTAAATATTGTGAGTTATAATATTAATGATGAATAATTTCGTGTTGATTAAAGATGAAGTTGATAGTTCCATTGTGTTGGGATTATTAGTGTTAGTGGAAACTGACATTTATTTCAATAATAATTGATGTCTGGAAGTTATATTGACCAATCGGGTAATTAACCGGATAAATGAGCAATTAATTACTATTAATTCACATGCTTATAACTATGTGTTCATATGTGTGTACTATTGATTCACATGATTTACTATTAAGGAAGTTGGTGCAAGATTGATAATACTTGCATGACTAAATTAAAAATGGAGGTATAGATGGAGGAACTATACTATAATTAATTTTTTCACATATTTAGAACTATTGAGTCACATGATTTACTATTGATTCACATGATTTACTATTAGGGGAGGTGGTGCAAGTTTGATAATACTTGCATGACTAAATTAAAAATGAAGGAAAAGAGGAAGGTATTATACTGTAATATTTCGAGCCCCGAAATGTGCAATTATGGAAACTATATTTTCCTATAAATAGAAGCTCATTCCTTCATTATTTTTCACCAATTCACTAAAGCTATAAAGCAATTATTATAGAGAGAAATTATAGAGAGAAAAGAAGAAGAAGTACGCTACCTCACTATTCTAGTATCCGGTTTCTTCTAAGGTAAAGGGTATTATTCTTTTGTATTCATGAAGAGAGTTATTTTCTTTCAATACTCATAAGGGTTGTTATTCCATTCTTTATTATTATGTTGGAATAACTGCCTATCTCAATACCGCATACATGGTGAAATTCTTACATTATTCCATTCTTTATTATTACATTGGGAATAAACATTATCATGCAATCTATTACATGCACGGTGAATTTTGTTGTTATTCCATTCTTTATTATTACATTGGAATATCACATGCATGCGGATTTACGCATGACACAGTTACATTCTTTATTATTACATTGGAATATCCTATATCTATGCGGATTCGCATGACTGGTTCCGATTCTTTATTATTCTATTGGAATATCCTATTTGTGCGGATTACGCATGACACAGTTCCATTCTTTATTATTGGTTAGGAATAACACATGCATGCGATCTATCGCATGCACGGTGAATTCTTACATTATTCCATTCTTTATTATTACATTGGAATAACTTTAATACATGTGGATTACCGCATGTATGGTGAATGATCCTTAGTATTCATTCCTTATTAAATTGTGGAAATAATGCATTTACGTGGATTACTGGCGTGGTGAAAAAATCCATTTGCGATTTTGTATATTCTATTATACTCATATGAGATATCATTTCTTTTGTACTAAATCATGGAATATCATTTTCTTTGAAATTTTTTATGAGTTACTATTCACAAGTTACTATTCACCTGGATTACTATTTACTCTAGTATTATTCACTCGGGTATTAGGGGCACTTTTAGTGTCGTGAGTACTATTCACGATTCTTATTCACCCAAATTACTATTCACGAATATTATTCACTCGGGTATTTGGGGTACTTTTCATGCTGGGTTACTATTCACGAGGTACTATTCCCGAAGTACTATTCATAGGGTACTATTGCGGGGTACTATTTATCCAAAAAATATATTTCTTTTCTGTCCAAATTATTTTTGGTACGTGAATATTATTCATGAATTTTACTCCACAGAGCAGTATCATATTGACAATTTGGATATTTTTAAACACTGGATAAATTTAAAGTCTTTAATATTTATCCTTGATTTCGTTTGATTAATGCTTATATCATTTTCATCATCCTCATGCTTATATTATGATGAAAGTCATCTTTGGCTCACGTGCAAAGATGGACTGTTGATTATTGGTTTTTACAGTTGTATATCTTTGGCTTACGTGCAAAGATGGACTGTTGATTATTGATTTTATAGTTGTATATCTTTGGCTTACGTGCAAAGATGAACTATTGATTGATGAGTATCTTTGGCTTATGTGCATAGATGAACTGTTTATTGGTATGATTATGACCAGGGATCATTCGGTATAATCATGACCCATAATGTTATAGATGATGTGGTAAAAGTCCTCATTGGCACGTAGTGCATTGATGGACAGTTATTGGTATGATTATAACCAGGGATTATTCTGTATAATCATGACCATTTATGATTACATGAATATCCTTGGCCGTAGTGCAGGGATGATTCAATGATGTGGATTATTTATTAAGCTGAGTCTCAGTGATAACATATTGATTATACACTTTTAATTCGTAAAAGATAGTAGATATTATGCTCTACTTGACTCTTCTAAAATACAGTTGTATGTCTTTGGCCTGTAGTGCAAAGATGAATTGTTAATGAATATCTTTGGCCGTAGTGCAAAGATGAATTTATTAGTATGATTATGAGAAGGAATTGTGATTTGGTATAACCATGATTTTTGATGTTTCAAGTGAAGACATGTGATGAACATTATCTTCGTCCTGGGTGCGAAGAGGAATTTAGAATCATAATTATGATTATGAGTTATTCATATGATTGTGGATAAGAATTGTTGATTGATGTTACAGGGATAAAACATTATTAGTGGACTTTTAATATGGAGAAGATAATAGACCTGATGGTCTATTTGACTCTTTTAATGGATTGCTCGTTCCACTGCAACTATGGTTGAAAAGTTTTATCATCTACCATATGTTCTAAATCTCTGATTTATTACTGATGAAGGCTATTGATGATGTAAATTATCTTTAGCCATGATATTCTTTACTAGGCTAGTTGTGCCCACCCTTTTTGCTTCACAATTCCTTTCAAGTAATAAGAGTGTAGGCATTTGGGTGAGCGGGGAGTAACAGGAGAATAGAGCGGTGGTCTATATTATTAAGGTTCTCCCTAAATAGTATGGAAATAATTTTATTGAGAACTTTAGATAAGTGTGGTATTATTGTATCGTCATTTGATATTTAATTTTGGTGAACCGAATAGGGTGAGGTGAACCCAACTTTGGAAGGGTGTTTTGCCACTATCATATAAGATGCCTAATGACATACAACCTCGTGTTATCATAAGACAGGGTTGTGCACATCCACTTGTTGATTATATCTACGAGAACTACCTATATGATCTTGGAGTTTGGTGGAAACATAATGTTCAATTATAGACGGTGGAGATAGTTATATGTCAAGAGAAGACTTACCATTGTAAGTTTGTGGTCGAGGCACCATGAGAGTTACATACATTTGTATTAAAACTCACAGTTTAACTGTGGTCGTATTCTGCACGACAGTTCAATAGTTGTATGAATGAAGTTTGTATTTGAATTTTATAGTATGATATCTGGCGACTCAGAATGGGTCGTGTGGACCTATTTTGGGGGCGTCACAAAGCTAGTGTCGGAAATGGCTAAGATGGAGTTGGAAATTAAATATCAGGCAGAATCCGATGTTAAATTGTTCCAGATAGGAAACGGTTCAACGTTGGTAGATAAGGTGAAAAATGCACAACTTCAGGATGAAGACTATGAAAAGATTAAACAGAAGATATCAAAAGGTGAGGAAAATAAATTCAAAATTGATTCAGATGGGTTACTTCGATTCGAAGGTAGAATTTAGGTTCTGCCAGTACCAGAGGTTAAAGAAGAAATTCTGAGAGAAGCTCACAACTCAAGATATTCGATTCAGCCTGGGAGTACAAAGATGTATCAGGATCTTAGACATCATTTTTGGTGGCCGAATATGAAAAGGGATGTGGCTGAGTGTGTGACGAAATGTTTAACGTGTCAAAAAGTTAAAGCTGAACATCAAAGGCCAAGCGGATTATTACAACCATTGGAGATACCAGAATGGAAATGGGAGCATATCACAATGGATTTTGTGGTAGGTCTTCCAACGACCCAACAAGGTTATGATGCCATTTTGGTAATTATCGATCAACTGACGAAATCAACACACTTTTTGCCAATCAAGCTTCGATTTACCCTAGATCGGTTAGCAAAACTGTACGTGAAGGAAATTGTGTCAAGACACGGTGTACTTGTGTCCATTGTATCAGACAAAGATCCACGTTTCACATGTAATTTCTGGAAACGGTTACAAGAGTGCTTGGGGACACAGATGAGAATGAGCACAGCGTACCATCCTCAAACCAACGGACAGCGTGAGAGAACCATCCAAACACTAGAAGATATGCTCAGAGCATGTATCATGGATTTCAAGGGAAATCAGAATGATCATTTGATGTTGGTAGAATTTGCCTATAATAATAGTTATCACGCGAGTATTGGCATGCTGCCTTATGAAGCGTTATACGACAGGAAGTGCAGAACTCTATTATGTTGGGATGAGGTAGGCGAACGTCAGCTATTGGGTCCAGAATTGGCACAACAGACTGTCGAGATCATCAAGGTTATTTGAGAGAGATTGATCGCAGCACAAGATAGATAGAAGAAATATGCCGATCAGCATCGACAAAATAGAGAATTTAATGTTGGTAGTTATGTTTTCTTGAAAGTGTCGCCTTGGAAGAGGAAAATTCGGTTTGGCAAGAAGGGGAAACTAAGCCCTATATTTATAGGACCTTTCGAAGTGCTTTGATGAGTTGGTGAAGTGGCGTACGAGGTAGCTTTGCCTCCGGAGTTGGAGCATATTCATAATATTTTCCATATCTCGGTATTGAGGCCATATAAGCCTGACTATAAGAATGTTATAGAATATGAGCCCTTACAGTTTGAGAAAGATTTGTCATATGAAGAAGTCCCTGTTCAAATTGTTGACAGAAAAAGGCGAATACTGAGGAATAAGGTGATACCTTCTGTTAAGGTAATCTGGAGGAACCACAATGTTGAGGAAGCTACGTGGGAACTTGAAAGTGATATGATGAAGAATTATCCTCAGTTGTTTGCTTGATCTGGTATAGCGATTCTGAGGACAGAATCTTGTTAAGGAGGGAGAATGTAACGAATAAATTTTTGAGTTGTGATTACGGGGATGAGAATCCTTTTAGGAGAGGAAGGATGTAACGATCGAGAAATTTGTAATTTAATTTAAATATTTATTAAATTAAATAAATATTTTAAATAATTTATTTATTGAGAAAATAAATAATTAATGAATTGTGGTGAATTAATTGAGTAACTAAATTGATTAGTGTAAATTAAATTGAGTAATGATAATATTATTTGAAGGATTTAATTTAAGGAAATAATTAAATTAAATCAATTGCTTAATATTTAAAGGAAATAAATAAATTAAATAAAGTGATGTTTCTAATTTATTAATTAAATTAGATATATAATTATTTGTATAATGATAATTAGATTTTTATTATTACTAGTATAAGTTATTTGAATTAACTAAAGTGTGACAAGTGGAAACTATATAATATAAGGTTATTAAAATAATCTAGTTTGGGAATTATGTGGTAGCCAAACAAGGTCTTGTGGCCTTTGGCTTATTTGAGCCGGCGCCTGTTTGGGTTTTATAACTGAAGTTACGTGGGTTAGTTGGAGGCCAGTTATATTACACGTCTTATTTTTCCCTAAGATTGATAACATAGAAATATAGAGAGGAGAAACACAGAGGGTTAATTTGAGTGTAATCTCTGCGAATTGTTAAGGGTTGAGGAAGGATTTTATCATCTTGCTAGTTGGAAATTCAAGGTATAACTCATTCCTAAATTTTAAAGTTGGAGTTTGAAACTTAAAGTTCTCTATAATGGATTTTTATGGACTTGTTGTTTCATATGTTGATTATGTATATGTATACTCTTGATAAATTGGTTGGTTATCATCTGTAATTGTATATTAGTTATCAAATTCGTAAAAATTGGCTTGGTGGGAAAGAAATTGTAATAATAGTGTTTATTCATGAAAAAGGGCTTAAGAAAGTATAAAATTTCTTGTCCAACATGTGATGTAATCTGCAATTTGATGTGGGATTGTGATAATATGTTAAGAAACGAAAACAACGTAGTTTAAATTATGTCAATTGATTAAGAAACGAATTCGTGGCAATCGAATTCCCTAAAACTGTCAAAATTGAAGAAATTTGGAAAATTATGGTTTTTGATTCTTCAAATTCGTGTATATATAATGTTTTAGTATATAGAATGACATTTAGCATGCTTAGCTATGATATTACAAAGTTTTAGATGTTGAAGTGTGGTGAAATTATGTGGAATTGGGATTTTTGGTCTATAGCAGAGTCTGATTTCGAGTTTCTGCAAAACTAAAAAGAAATGCATCGCATGCGGTAGTAGCTGCATCCATGTGGTATTGTAATCTAGTGTAAAATTGGCGTAATTTTGCATGATAGTCAATCGAGACCTAGTAATGAAGTACATTAACAACATAGCTTGGAAATTGTTAACTCAACATATTTGAATGATTTGTAAAGGACCTAAAACATGTTATAAGGTATAATAGTGTATTGGAATCACAACGCCAAAATTTTAAATTATGAATTAGTAAGTTGTGAAAGTTCGTGATATGATGTCATTTGAATTGGAATTGTTTTACAATCACCATGTCGTATACTATGATATAATTGAGAATTCAGTTTCGTGTTACGTGAATGAGTAGGATAATCAAGTCCTAAGTTAATGATTATGGACTTGATTAAAATGAAAACTAAACTAATAAAATGGGTGTTAATGCAACTAATTGTTGTTCCGATTTCAATGATATATGTAGGGTAATTGACGAATATTATTACTTGTGTAGCTTACATACAAGGCAAGTTCCTAAACCTTAACTCTTTACATTGGGCAAACTTTCTAACTTCATTCTTTTGATAATGAATGCAAGTTCCTAAATTTTATTGATCAATATTATTGAATCTATCCTTATGTACGATTGAATAAGCTCTTGTAACTTAATTCGTTACCTTGGGAAAGTTTTACTTTTCTTAACCTTGATATTATTATTCAAAACATATGTTATTCTAGTACATCGCTTCAAATGAGATTGTTCTAACTCTTTTGGTTATAGCATTTCGCATGTATATCATGTTTATTCAATTATATATATTGCTGATATCCGATCTTTGACTTTGATAGCCTTGTTCAGTTATACATTCTTGTATTAAACCTTTATTGATGGAAATTGAATTGTGGTTCTAAAATTCAAGAAACACTGATAAGCTAGTTCCAAACTAAACTTTCTTTAGTGCTAAAATTCTAAATTTCCAACTAAGACGAACAACCCTAACATAGGGGATTTTGTACGTGTAACATTTAGATGTTTGTGCACAATACATGGTACAAAGGGCTGATCCCCCTAAGTACGTTAAGAAGAGTCTGCATAGTCTAATGACTGTTAAGGTTGAGATATTAATACCTATATACCAGAGACATAGTTTGTGGTCTTAAGACCCTTAGATATTGATTTCGAACTTGTTTTCTATTTTGGTTCGTATAACAAGTTTGTTATTATTCAGCATTCATTGTTCATTCTCATGTTTTTATTATTGCTACTTCATATATCAGTAAGCAATTGTTTGCTCACTCTTGCAATTAACACTACAGCTAAAGTGGAAAAAGATGATGAGCCATCTACTAGCAAAGGAAAGGGTAAATTGTTCAAATGCTGAAGACTTATGATAATATTATTTAAATGTTATATGATACAAGACTTGTTTTATTTTATGATGTATTCCGCGAAATGATGTAATAAATTTAAGGTTAGAATACTTGGGATTATTTTGAGATGATGATGTAACCCTTTAATGGGAAAGATTGTTGTTTAAGTTACTTAAATTATGTCTTTATCCTTTGCTTATGAGTAGTTAGATGTAATGTTTTGGATAGTGAGCAACAAATCCTGTGGAAATGGAGTACCTGGATTTGGGGGTGTCACAAGTTTGGTATGTCTAAATGACATTCCGTTGAAAGATTTGACGATAATATATCATGAAAAGTTAAGTAAGTCGATAAAAGTTTTTCTCGAAAAACGTGCAGAAATCGGACAAACTAAAAATGACAAAAAGTATTGTTATGTATTTTTCATTCGTTTAACTACGTTAGGGGAAAACATGAAGGAAAATGCTTAACATCAAAAAGTGTTTTTTAGTTTTTCGAAGTTCCTAAGAATGCGTAAAAGTTAATCTGTAGAGGAAAGACGAAATATCCAAAAATATTTGGATTCCTAGAATCGTAGTTTTTCGAACAGTCAGACGAATTCCGCAATATAGAAGCACAAAGCTTCCGAGAGAAGCTTTGTGAATAGTAAGGAGTTGTGAATAGTAAGGAGGTGGGAATAGTAAGAGAGCCGTAGCTCATTTGTTGGTGATTTTGAAAATCACCAACACTTGAGAGAGAGAGAGAGGTCGGATGAGGAGGAAAATGAAAAGAAAAAGCTAGCCCGAGTGCAAACTTTGTCCAATGGAAGAAGATTAAAGAAAAATGGTAATCCAAAACTTAGTCTCATATAATTTTTTTTTAAGTTTTCTATGTTAGAAACATAGCTTAATGAGAATAGAAATAAAAGATGTTAGGAATGATTTTTATATGGTTGAAATCATGAGAAAAAGAAGAAATAAGAATTAGAAGTTTAGTTTATAAATTTCTTAAGGAAGTATGAGTTTCGTAATGAATTTGAGCGATCCGAATGAATCATATGAAAAATTCAGTGAAATAAGTAAGGAATTGTGTTTTATAACACCAAATTCCAAGAAAAAAAATGAAATCTTAATCAAAATATCGATTAAAAATGATGAACGCGAAGAACACGCGAAGAACACGAAGAACGTTGTTGATGAACAAATTTAAAACCATCGTAGTATAACTTGTTATTGATGGACAAGTTTAAAACCATCGTGTATAAGTTAGTTGCTTATTTCTTGGTTAGGAACGCTAGAAACGTTCATGAAGAATGAATTAAACTTAGCTATAACGAAGTTGTGGCAAAAATAATGTAAAAGATGAATAAGAAGTAGAAAGTATATAAATGAATCCAAATGTGTAGGTTTTTAAAATAATGTAAGAAAATGTAGAAAACATGAGTCGTGGACTCAAGAACGAACAAGTTCCGAGTTTGAATGACCAAATTACGAACGAACAAACGAAGAACGTTAATAACGTAAAACGATCGAATGATGGAATTTAAGCCAATTGAATGGCATATTAATGAATTCAGAATAAATTTCTGTCCAAGGGAAGTTGAAGTGCGTAGGATAAGGAAGAGAATGGCTTTGGAACAACCTCATTCCAAGTTATAATGAATAAGTTATGAGATTGTAAAGTAAGCGTCTCAAACCAGTTCAAGACTTAGAAAAATTTTCAAAGTTCTAGGCCTGGCGCCTCGGCCGAATAATCCTGGGAGGAGGCGGCACCACAAACTTGGGGCAATCAACTCTCTCGCTTTAGTGGTCTTTGAAGCGAGAAGAAAGAAGGGGCCGTGGCATGTGCCGGTGCGAAGGCAAGGCCCAATGATGAGATTTTAATTGCTCAAATCCTGGGGGAAGTGTAAGGAAAGCTAATGAACGTGTAGTTCACGTAATATAACTCTTAATTAAGTGAATTTAGACCTTTAATGAAGGTTGAATGGAAAGATTGAACGGGATTGAAAGATAAAGAATGTAATCGTAAAATACGTAGCCGATATCCGGGGACCGTAGTCGCGATAAAACGAACGTGGGGGATTGCTATGATTGTGATTCCTTAGACGTTGAGTGACGAGGGTGATTAATAAAATTCCAATGTTATGTTGTAGTAATGAGAGTTACGTGCAAATCATATAGACGCTATGAATGTTACGCTATTGCGATGAACGATCGGTCTTAGCATACAACAAATTATATGGCTTCGACATTAAGAAAGAGTAATGAACACGGGGTTCATGTAATAGATAACGAATGAAAGTGATTAAAACCTAGGGTAAAGGTTAAATGAGAGATTAAGAGACAAGCAACGTGAACGCTGAATGCGTAAACGATCCTCGTGAATCGTATTCGCGTTGGGCGAACGTTCTAAGTTTACATTGGTTATATGACTTAGACGTTGAAAAAGGTAGTAAGTAAGATATGAATTATCAAGAAAGCTATAATGAACGATAATAAGATTAATGAAAGTCCGAGTGTGAGTCGGATGCAGAATGTTAGAATAAAATGTAAGCGATAAACACTTTAGCCTACATAAGGGTTGAGTGTACGTGAATATTAAACGGGATGAACCTACACGCTGTGTATGGTTTGACCATAAGATAATGAAGAATGATGATTTAACCTGTGAATGGTGAAGAACTGAATTAAATACAATGACGTATATCGTTAAGAAGCCGAGTAATGATTATAACTTGAATGACGTTCCGAATCGAAAGAACCGGACATTGTAAGATAAGAATAAGGTTGCGTAAAATGCTTAACGCTATGAATACATAGAATTAATATTGAATGATCGTTCTGAGTATACAAATAAAACTGTATGACTTAGACGATAATGAATAAATCCTGAGATATGACATTTAGTTGCCAGAAAGCCATAAGGAATAAGAAATTGACTTAACGAATATTATAGTTTAATGGTTCGGATAAGTTAATATGACTTTAGGTTATGGTATAATCGTAATCTTTGATGGTTGACATATGGGAGTTGGACTAAACAATTCCTTTAGAGAGCGGAGGTATATACGAAACTTTCAACCGATCTAACTCACTATGAAAGATAGTGTAGATGATATGGGAACTTATTTGTTGGTTGTTTGTGGAAAACTACCCAGAGTACCATATGGACTACTAGCAGAGACACGATGTGTCCTGAGTCCTAGAAGAGTATAAGAAAAAGATAAGAATGAAAATCATCAAAGATGATGATTGTATGAGTTAAGACATCTCCGTATGTCATGAAGCCGTAAACCGGTAAAGAAAGTTTTTTGCATAAACTTAGATTACAAGAACGCGAACCCTAAGAAGTAAAGTTAAGTAAACCAATATGTAAAGTCAAGTATATAACTAATTGGTGTATGTGCTATATAGGGATTGGAATAAGTAGTTCAGCGTAAACTATAAGTTGTAGCTGTGCGTAAGGCAAGTTTCCTAACTTCATTCATATTCTAAATGAATGCTAGTTTCTTAAAATTTCTCAGATGTTGAACATGAGAAGTTTTATCTCTGTGCGAATGTGTGATATTTGTACAAGGTGGTAGAACGTATGAGGCCTTGTGCCATAATTTTAACACTTGATTGTTTACATGAGATGAAGCATTACGTGATTGAACTTTTCAATATGAGAATGTTCTGTTTATACATGAACCGTTATTGTTAAGTCTGTGCTAATGATTCTAGCCAGACAGGATGTGTATGAAAAAAGGTAGAAGAATGAAAGTATTTCAAAGTGAACGTGATTAATGTTTTAAAATGATAGGAATCAAAATTATTCCTATTATTCAAGCTGCTTCAAAACCTTTGTTCGGTTATTGAAGTCTTTAAAGAATGTTTAAATTCTTGAAGTTGTTTATTCAACTGCTATGACTTGCTGAGCAATTGAATGCTCACAATTGCTTTAAATAAAAACATTTTCAGGGAACGATGTTGGAAAGAACTTAAGGATCTCGTAAAGATCAAGCTGACCGGTATCTAGAAGAAGTGTCATTCAAGTATATAAATGTGCCTGAAGATCAAGCCAAGACTTGTAATGTAGAATAGTTTAATTGAACTATAGATTAGTTTAATAAACTGTTATGGATCCTTGGTGGCGGATGAAAGTCACTCTTGTAAGATGTAAATGTAGGGATTATGGCACAAAATGCAACAAAAATAGAAAATAAATCAAAGCAATTCCGAAACCCAAAAACAGGATCCAAGCGAAACTGAAATTAATTCAGTGGTTAAGATATTATATCGATTATGAAAATTATTGAAATAGCTTCGAATCCTTTATGCAATCCAATTAGAACCGCACCTCTTCGGTATCCACACGAACGCCACACGAACTGTCGAACGATTCTGCAATAAGAGGGACTTGCGATATTAACCACCAAAGGAATGATTATGAAACTGTTTTCTCTCTAGTCTCTCTCTAAGATCGGCTAGGGCTTTTCAATTATGATATATCCCTAGGTAGCTGCTATATATCATATATATAGTAGTTAAAAGGAATTAATCAAATTAAAACCTAATTTCATAAAATTTATATATATATATATATATATATATATATATATATCTTAATTAAGTCTTACTTAATTAATATACATATATATAAATTATCCTTTTAATTTAAATTCGTGATTTAAATACTATTAATCATATTAATATATTTAAATTCTTAAAATTTAAATTTATTTCCTTTTAAATTACGTTCTATGTGTGTGACCCTATAGGTTATTATTACGTTGGCAAATAGTTTATAATCATATTATAAAATTATAAACAGTGAGCGGCATCTAGTAATACATCACTGCTACCCAAGTAATAATAAGATTGATGATTCGATGCAACCTTTTCGTGACCAATGTTTCAATGTAATTTAATCCTTTTAACCTTAATATCCTAGATTAAACTCGAGTCATGGAATGTGTCACACTCTTCATAATTTAATCTGAGTTTTCTTGATCAATGAGTAGACTATATGAAATAAATCACTATTTGAGCATGACCATGCATTTCATAGTCCTACTCAATCAAGAGGCCTATGGATATCACCCCTAATATATAGGAGGGTTAAATTCCATCTAGATCACTTATATTCCTCACACGATTCATGATGTACCCAATAATCATCTTTATAGTCCACCCTATTAAAGGTGGCATTTGATGATATCAAAGTACATAAATTCTCGTGTAGTAATATAGTGATTTCAGGTCGGAGAACCATTACATCATTGTCACTATGTGAATCGCTAATGACACTTTGCATAATTTTCCACGTAGAATTCTCATGGTGGGTCTGTCCAGTACATCGTTCTCTAACATGTACCTATGCATTGACTTAATATTTCATATATTTATGACCAATGAGATTTGGTCATCGGTCGATCCACGTCTTAGTCTCGATGCATCATTGTTGTCCCATCAACAATGATACTCGATTAAGGACTTTTAAGAATAATGATACTAATTATAATTATATAATCTCATGTTCAAGTCACATACTTGAAACTATATAATTTGTATCACTATTCTAAGGAATTTTATTATGTTAACATTTATATAACGCAGTAAATAAAACCATAATAAAATCATTCATTTATTCAATCAAATATAATATCATAATGTTAAGCAATTATATCAAATAATTGGCCTCTAGGGCATAAACTCTAACAGTAAAGAATAATGTAATTGTCATTATTCGTAATGAACGAGGTTATAATGTATTAGAACCTGGGATTTGAGAATTTATGTTGTTATATTTAGCTATATAATGATGTATGTTTGGAAGAAGATGGGACCGTGACGTACGAAATCCCGGTGTGAAGATAAACCAGATTTCGGGGCGTTACAGAGTGGTATCAGAGCTGATAGGTTATAAACCTTAGGTATGAGTACCTAAGGCTATAATCGTAGAGAGAAGGATAAGAAGATCGTTGAGTTAAACGATTAAGGAAGAAGATCACCACGTGATCATATTGAACCGTAATAATAGATATTCTGGTAAACGATGGATGGTTTATAGCTAATGCTATAAATGAATTGTACTATGAAATAGTACGGGAAGAACTCAGATTTAGTTGTAAAGGATATCATACAAATTAAAGAAAATTCATATTAAGTAAAAAGAAAGTTAGAAGTTGTAAGATTTCAATTGAGGATTCATGTGATAGCTGAGTTGTATGAACCTTTGTTATGGGCAGAGGTTTGTGCTTTGGTGTAACAACTGCTTAGCTTATTACAGTGATAATCATTGGAATAATTGGTCACACTATCAATATGTATATGACGAGAAGGAGAATCTTTTCTCGTGTATATGCGTGATAAGTAGAGAATGTTAAGATTAGGTGCGAGTTCTTAAAAACTCATACTTATGGTAAGTTCATGACTCATAATCATATGGTATGTTTTTGAACTCCTCAGTGAATGGACGCCTATGGTCTGATTGGGATAAGTTCTTAAACTCATATTATTGTTGAAAGTTCCTGAACTCATAATGTGTGGTAAGTTGATGGACTGTACTAAGGTATAGGAATGTTTAGACTGAAAATGAGTTATTTTCAGTAGACTTAGCATTGAAGGTGCTAGAGAAGATTAAGTATTGTCATAAGTAAGACAATGAAGGAAGATGGAGAAATAGGATATTCCAAGTCATCTAGCTATGCTAGATTTCAAAGTTTATTGAAATTGTGCTTATATGTGCGCGTTTTGAAAATGAAATAATTGGTTCGACTTTTGGATCCAATGGATTTTAAAAGAACTATTCTTGGTATGTCTATGCTAATTGTTTCAGCTAGACAAAAATTGATTTGAAATATCAAAATGAATTTTATATCATCAGTACATTTGATGCAAGGATGGTAAAACGATGGAGTTATTAATGCAATTGAACCTGGTGTTGGATGTGATCTTATGATTAACAACCCGCTATAGTATGATGTATAATGATGAAGTCATAAACTGATGAAGTCCTCAACGTACTGTGAAAAGTATGGTATCATGATGTCATAAAACGTTTTGATGTATTGCGAAAAAATTTAAAGAAGTAGTCGATGTCAATTGATTTGACTAGAAGAATGTTTCATGTTGATGTCCAATTTATTGGTATGGTCTAAGCTATTTGATTTGGCTAAGACAAATGGTATGTCATGTTATAAGAAAATCAACTTTCTTTGAAGAGTTATGTCGAACTAAATTGTTTTGGTGAGGAATCTAATGATTAAGTCTGAGGTGAACATACCCCGAAATGGGGTTATACGATGGGTTGATCGCCTACGTGTGGAAGAGGTAGTTTTCTTACTTGGTGATTGTAAACTGACTGTGATAGAAGGGTTGGTGGTGAAAAGCTGTTAAACCTAGTAAGAGTTCATGGTCGATTTCACCCCTCAGCAAAAGTATGAAATGTTTTAAAGGAATCTTTATATTCCTATTTATTCCTTTTACTTCATAATTCTTGAGTAGTTATGAAGGTTAGGGAATGTTTGAAAGATAAGAACTTCTTTGAAGAGAAGTTGAGAAGAAGAGAAAGTTAATTTTGAGGATGAAATTCTGTGAAGAAGGGGTGAATGTGATGACCCGAGAGATTGAAAGTATAGTTAGACATGAGGTTTAACTAATGACAATTATGTCAACAGATGATCCTTATGAAAAGGATGGTTATAAGAAAGAAAAGAGGTAGGAATGAGACCTTTGTTAAAGGTTATAGGAATAAAGCACCCGAGTATGGGTGTGGTTTTAAGAAATTCCGAGGATGAAATTTTTATAAGGAGGGAAGAATGTGACAACCCGAAAAATCGGATTGTCCATAATTTAAGTTTAAAGAATTAGTTATTAATAAAATGAATTTTTATTATTAATAATATTTTGTGCTATGTGTTTATTAATCGTTCTAGAACCAAGGATGATTATAAAATGGGAGGATTCTAACTAGGAGCTAGAATGAATGAGTAAGAATTTTCAAGGCGAAAATAAAATTTTTTGGGAACAAAAATATTTTCGAGGAAAAAGACGAAATAGGCATTATTCACTTGACAAAACCCTAATGGTTAGGGTTTGAATAACCTAAGCCTTTCTGAGAGTTTGGTATGTCGAAATGACATTTCTTTGAAAGATTTGACGATAATATATCGTAAGAAGTTAAGTAAGCCGATAAATTTTTTTCTCAAAAAACGTGCAGAAATCGGACGAAATAAAAACGACAAAAAGTATCGTTATGTACTTTTCATTCGTTTAACTACGTTAGGGGAAAACGTGAAGGAAAACGTTTAACATCAAAAAGTGTTATTCAGAGTTCTGAAAAATGCATAAAAGTTAATCTGTAGAGGAAAGACAAAATATCTAAAAATATTTGAATTCCAAGAATCGCAATTTTTTGAATTATCAAACGAATTCCACAAGACGGAAGCATGAAGCTTCCAAGGGAAGCTTTGTGAATAGTAAGAAGGTGTGAATAGTAATTAAGGAGGTGTGAATAATAACTTTAGGGGTGAAATAACTATTTTGTCCCTAGCCTTGGTTTTCTATATAAAGAGAGCCTTAGCTCATTTGTTGGTGATTTTGAACATCACCAACACTTGAGAAAGAGAGAGAGGTCGGATGAGGAGGAAAAGGAAGAGGAAAAGCTAGCTCGAGTGCAAATTTTGTTCAACGGAAGAAGATTAAAAAAGAAATGTAATCCAAAACCTAGTCTCATATAAATTTTCTTTAATTTATCTATGTTAAAAACATAGCTTAGTGAGAATAGAAGTAAAAGATGTTAGGAATGATTTTCATATGGTTGAAATTATGAGAAAAAGAAGAAATAAGAATTAAAAGTTTAGTTTATAAATTTCTTAAGAAAGTATGAGTTTCGTAATGAATTTGAGCGATCTGAATGAATCATATGAACGATTCAGTGAAATAAGTGAGGAATGGTATTTTATAACACCAAATTCCAAGAAAAAGTGAAATTGTAATCAAAATATCGATTAAAAATGATGAACGCAAAGAACACGAAAAACGTTGTTGATGGAAAAATTTAAAACTATCGTAGTATAACTTGTTGTTGATGGACAAGTTTAAAACCATCGCGTATAAGTTAGTTGCTTATTGCTTGGTTAGGAATGATAGAAACGTTCATGAAGAACGGATTAAACTTAGCTATAATGAAGTTGTGGCAAAAATTATATAAAGATGAACGAGAAGTAGAAAGTATGTAAATGAACATGGATGTGTAGGGTTTTATAATAATATAAGAAAATGTAGAAAACATGAGTTGTGGACTCAAGAATGAACAAGTTTCGAGTTCAGATGACCGAATTACGGACGAACGAACGAAGAACGTTAATAACGTAAAGCGATCGAAGGATAGAATTTAACCCAATTGAATGACATGTTAACGTATTCAAAATAAATTTATGTACTAGAGAAGTTGAAGTATGTATGATAAGGAAGAGAATGACTTTAGAACGACCTCGTTCTGAGTTATAATGAATAAGTTATGAGATTATAAAGTAAGCGTCTCAAACCAGTTCAAGACTTAAAATTTTTTTTAAAGTTCTAGGCCTGGCGCCGTAGCGCTAGATAAGCCTTTGGGAAGCTGACACCATGACCCCAACCCGCAATCGATTACTTAGTGTAGCCTTTGCAACATGATAAGAAAGAAGGGGACCGGCGCCACAACGCCGGTGTAGGGCAAGGCCTAATGATGAGCTTTTAATTGCTCAAATCCTGGGGGAAGTATAAGAAAAGCTAATGAACGTGTAGTTCATGTAATGTAACACTTAATTAAGTGAATTTAAAACTTTACTAAAGGTTGAATGGAAAGATTGAACGGGATTAAAAGACAAAGAATGTAATTGAAAAATATGTAACCGATATCCGAGGACCGTAGTCGCGATAAAACGAACCTGGGGGATTGCTATGATTTTGATTCCTTAGACGTTCAGTTATGAGGGTGATGAATAACATTTCGATGTTATGTTGTAGTAATGAGAGTTACGTGTAAAGCGTATAAACGCTATGAACGTAACGCTATTTTGATGAACGATCGGTCTTAGCATACAATGAATTTTATGGCTTTGACATTAAGAAAGAGTAATGAACGTAGGGTTCATGTAATGGATAATGAATGAGAGCGATTAAAACCTAGATGAGACGAAAACTTGTTTGTTGGTTGTTTGTGAGAAACCACTCAGAGTACCATATGGACTATTAGCAAAGACATGATGTGTGCTGAGTCCTAGGAGAGTATAAGAAGAAGATAAGAATGCAAATCATCAAAGTTGATGATTGTATGAGTTAAGACATCTATGTATGCCATGAAGTCATAAATCGGTAAAGAAAGTTGGTCGCGTAAACTTAGATTACAAGAACGCGAACCCTAAGAAGTAAAGTTATGTAAACCAATACGTAAAGTCAAGTATATAACTAATTGGTGTATGTGCTATTTCCTTATATGCTATATAGGGATTGGAATAAGTAGTTCATTATAAACTATAAGTTGTAGCTGTGCATAAGGCAAGTTTCCTAACTTTATTCATATTCTAAATGAATGCTAGTTTCTTAAACTTTCTCAGATGTTGAACATGAGAAGTTTTATCTATGTGCGAATGTGTGATATTTGTACAAGGTGGTAGAACGTATGAGGCCTTGTGCCATAATTTTAACACTTCGGTGTTTCTATGAGATGAACTATTCTGTGATTAAACTGTTTAATATGAGAATATTCTATTTATACATGAACCGTTATTGTTAAGTCTGTGCTAATGATTCTAGCCAGACAATATGTGTATGAAAACTTTAGAAGAATGAAAGTATTTCAAAGTGAACGTGATAAATGTTTTAAAATGATAGGGATCAAAATTATTCCTATTATTCAAGCTGCTACATAACCTTTGTTCGGTTATTGAAGTCTTAAAAGAATGTTTAAATTCTTGAAGTTGTTTATTCAACTGTTATGACTTGCTGAGCAATTGAATGCTCACACTTGCTTTAAATATAAACATTTTCAGCGAACGATGTTAGAAAAAACTTAAGGATCCCGTAAAGATCAAGCTGACCGGTATCCAGAAGAAGTGTCATTCAGTATATGAATGTGCGTGAAGATCAAGCCAAGACTTGTAATGTAGAATAGTTTAATTAAACTATAGATTAGTTTAATGAACTGTTATATATCCTTGGTGGCGAATGAAAGTCACTCTTATAAGATGTAAAGAATAATGTAATTATCATTATTTGTAATGAACGAGGTTATAAGGTATTAGAACCTGGGATTTGAGAATGTATGTTGTTATATTTAGCTATATAATTGTTGATGTCGGGATTTTTATTGTCCCTCTTCTGTTCTTATTTTTTTGGTTTTCTCATGTTACGTGAGATTTGTTTGAAAAAACAAGTTGTGAAAAGGTCCGACATTTATATGTCGACGATTTGACTGTAAGAGTCGCCAGTTAGTTTTTTAAATGATTGTACCAACACAACCGAGAAAAGGTTTGCACATTAACCCAGTGATGTGACACTGCTAAATGAGTCTATAAAACCAAGATTCATTAGGGTCCGGGGACTTTCTTATGCAGAGGGAAGGTGTTAGGCAACCCCCGACATCCGTGTTACCACGGTTACCTCCAGATTTTAATTAAATTGTTATATGAATGTGTGTATGTGTGTGAGTGGATCAATGTGCAGTTATTTAGAAATAATGTTATGCCTCATTCGCACCTATATACAAAGGGTTTGAATTTATGTAAAAATTCAGTTTTAAACAAGATATATCAATGATGTTTTGTAAAAGAGGTTTTTTAAACCATGTGCTCAATAGTAATTGAGGCCTTTGATACTCCCATTTTATTAAATGTTCAGCTTGATTGCTTTTATTTTTGAGATGCGAAGCATCTTCGAGAAAATAATATATATAGTAGTGTCGAAATCCTCATGGACATGACAGCCATCTAAGGAAATTCAGGCACCATGAATAATTTACAAGCTGCTTACAGCTAAAAATGTCCATCACAGGAACCGAATCTAGATTCAGTAGACTGAATCTGTGATCACATAATTCCTAGGCTCACATGATGCCGCAATTTATATGAAAGTAGTAAGTAGTTATATATATATAAATTGTAAATATATATATACAGACTGTGAGACCCCAAATTTTATGAATAAAGATTTAAATTTTTTGAAATATTTTTGTTGAATATTATGGTGTGGATTTGATATAATGTTATAGTTGTGGGTAATATTTATAAATTTTGCAAAGTAAGCAAGTTGTTATATAATATTCGATTGGTTGGGGAAAATTCATTTTAACAGGGAATATTCGTACGACGACACAATCATTGGTGGACCCCACAACGGATGTATTGTTGTAGTAAGAAAATGACAAAATTATATTTTTATAACGATGAAAGTGTTACCGTTAAAACTATTGAACTACCCGGTAGTAAAAGTACAGTAATAGGCGTGGTTGCATAGTAGCACACGGTATTGATTATTAATGCTTACGTGAGAAATCACTCAGTTATACCCAATTATTGCTACAGTAATTGCTGCATCATATCTCTCTTATTGATTCAATTATTGTCATAGTATCATCTGCATAATATGTTATATTATTAAATCATATCTCTCTTTCCTGGGAACGACCTAGCTGTTAAATATTGTGAATTATAATATTAATGATGAATAAGTTCGTGTCGATTAAAGATGAAATTAATAGTTCCATTGTGTTGGAATTATTAGTGTTAGTGAATATCGACATTTATTTCGATAATAATTGATGTCTAGAGGTTATATTGACCAATCGGGTAATTAATCGGATAAATGAGTGATTAATTGCTATTGATTCACATGATTATAACTTTTTGTTCACATGTGTGTACTATTGATTCACATTCATTTACTATTAGGGGAGTTGGTGCAAGATTGATAATACTTGCATGACTAAGTTAAAAATAGAGGTATAGATGGAGGTACTATACTGTAATTCATATTTTCACATGTCTAGAACTATTGATTCACGTGATTTACTATTGATTCACATGATTTACTATTAGGGGAGATGGTGCAACTTTGATAATACTTGCAGGACTAAATTAAAAATGAAGGAAAAGAGGAAGGTATTATACTGTAATATTTTGAGCCCCAAAAAGTGCAATTATCGAAACTATATTTTTCTATAAATAGAAGCTCATTCTTCCTTCATTTCTCACCAATTCACTAAAGCTATAAAGCAATTATTATAGAGAGAAATTATAGAGAGAAAGAAGAAGAGAAGTCTGCTACCTCACTATTTCAGTATCCAGTTTTCTTCTGACGTAAGGGGTATTATTCTTTCATATTCATGAAGAGAGTTATTTTCTTTCAATACTCGTATGGGTTGTTATTCCATTCTTTATTATTATTGTTGGAATAACCTTTCTATGCGAAGTACCACATACATGGTGAAATTCTTCGGTTATTCCATTTCTTTTTATTACATTGGAATAACTCATGCATCTTGATCTATCGCATGCCGGTGAATTCTATTGTTATTCTATTCTTTATTATTACATTTGAAATATCACATGCATGCGAATTACGCATGACCTGGTTCCATTCTTTATTATTTTGTTGGAATATCCCGTCTGTGCGGATTACGCATGATCTGGTTCCATTCTTTATTATTTTGTTAGAATATTCTGTCTGTGTTGATTACGCATGACCTGATTCCATTCTTTATTATTTTGTTAGAATATCCTGTCTGTGCGGATTACGCATGACCGTGTTCCATTCTTTATTATTCTATTGAAATAACATGTCTGTGCAGTGTATCGCATGCCCGGGGAAAGATCTTGCGTATTCATTCCTTATTAAATTATGGAAATGATCTGTCTACGTGGATTACTGCATGGCGGGTGAAAATCCATTTGCAGTTTCGTATATTCTATTATACTCGTCTGAGATATCATTTCTTTTGTACTTGTCATGGAATATCATTTTCTTTGGTATTTTTTTTATGAGTTACTATTCACAAAGTTACTATTCACGGTTAGCTATTATTCACTCGGTATTATTCACTCGAGTATTTGGTACTTTTCGTGCCGGAGTACTATTCATGGTTACTATTCACCCAATTACAATTCACTCTAGTATATCATCGACTGGTATTTGGGACACTTTTGTGTCGTGGTACTATTCACGGGTACTATTCTAGAAGTACTATTCATTGTGGTACTATTCACCCAAAAAATATATTTCTTTTACATCCAAATTATTTTTGGTACATGAATATTATTCTTGAATTTTACTCTACAAAGCAAAGATCATGTTGACAATTTGGACGTTATTGATTTCTGGATAAATTAAATTATAAATCTTTAAAATTTATCCTTGAACTTGTTTTATTGAATTATTATGTCATTGTCATCATCCTCATGCTTATATTGTGATTAAAGTCATCTTTGGCATACGTGCATAGATGGACTTGGTATGATTATGACCAGGGATTATTCGGTATAATCATGACCGTAATGTGACGAATGATATGGTAAAAGTCCTTATTGGCCTATAGTTCATTGATGGACAGTTGTTGGTATGATTATGACCGGGGATTATTCGGTATAATCATGACCATTGATGATTACATGAATATCCTTGGTCGTGGTGCAGGGATGATTCGATTTTATTTATTAAGCTGAGTCTTAGTGATAAAGTTGATGAAAAACTTTTTAAATCATAGAAGATAGTAGATTTTATGCTCTACTTGACCCTTCTAATGGATTGCTTATTTTGCTGCAGTTGTTGATCTAAAACTTGTTGTCTATTATATTCTATCAGTTGTTATACTGTTGAAGGCTAAGGATAATTTATTCTGCATTATTTAAGTCATAATATTTCTTACTGGACTAGTTGAGCTCACCCTTTTCTTTCATTGTTCTCTTCAGGAAATGAGAATATAGCTGGGACGAGTCGGGAAATGGAGTGATGGTCCAGGATAAGTGGCTTTAGTAGTCCTCACTATTCTGTGAATAGTGTGATAATAATTGTAATGAGGACTCCATTGAGAGTTGATATTGTCTATAAGGAAATATTCTTGTTTAAATTCTCAGCTATGTTTTATCGTATATTACCCGATAGTTGTATAATTAAGTTTGTATTTAATTTATGTACCATGTATTTGGCGACTCAAGATGGGTGATGTATACCTATTTTGGGGGCGTCACACAGACTGTCAACCACCACGAAACAAACTTCATAGGAGACTAGAAATGTAAATATATAAAAGCAGTAAATATATATATAGAAACATGATCAACCACCACGAAGCACCTCTAGAGGGGATTAGAAATGTAAATAAAGCAGTAAAGACGATCAACCACCACGAAGTAAACTCCAGGTGGGACGAAATGTAAATAAAGCAGTAAAAATGATCAACTGCCACAAAGTAAACTCCAGGTAGGACTAAATGTAAATAAAGTAGTAAAAGGCCACAAAGTAAACTCCAGGCCTAACAGAAATTTTTATATATATATATATATGAACTATTATCGAACTCTGTTCGATGAGCCTAGATTTTACATCAGGAGCGTTTATTGCTTATATATATATATATATATATATATATATAATGAAATAAAAGCCACGGACCGAAGTCCGGGCGTACACACGCAATACGACTCTCAATGTGAAGAACGGTGTGTGCAAAGTAGAAGAGAAAGACTTTAAAAGATGTAAGAAGGCTTACAGTGGACTGCCAAAAAAGACTTCTATAGCTTTAAATTGATGAACACTCGGCTCTCGCTGGTAAAAATATGACTGAATATAAGCTCACAAGTGTTTAAAATGAGAAAGCACTTAGTTTAGGGTGTGTACAGAGCAAATTGGACAGGGCTTCCTCTCCATTTTCTCTTATAAAATGGCCACCCCAAGCCCTCTATTTATAGAGGGGGAGCCCAATACACTACTTGGTACGCCAGGGGTGCCACGGCCTCCGCAGTCCAGCCATCTCGGAAATGCGATATCTGGCGTGCAACGTGTTGTCTGATCGAACTTGTAAAAATTCAATCCAAGCCTCCAATTGAGGTGTATAAGACCTTTTACAGAGTGCTGTTGTCGAGAGATACACAAATGACATGGGATTAGAGGTTGTCAGAAGTCAGGAAGATAGGACCATGCCCTTGGTCTTCAAGCTTCAAATTCTATCCGGTGTGCTGTCCTGTGTAATAGTCACTCGGGATTGGAACTCCTTGGTTCTTGTGGGACATTGCTATGTAGAATGTATGTTGAACTGTTGTTGAGATGGCATAATGTGGAATTGAGGTGGCAAAATGATGATTTTGCCCTCACTTGAGGGTTATCTCGGTTTGAAATGATAAAGCGATCGTTCTTTGAGGGTTATCTACGAGATTGGGCTCTCGCAAATCTTCGGATGTCCTCAGGGTTATCTCTGAGGTGTGCCTGACCTCCCGGGGTTATCTCCGGGACTAGAGTTGAGTGCCTTGGTGTGATTACCGAGGTTGAAGCTGAATGCATAGGTTGAAACGAGCATATCCGGGGTTATCTCTAAGCTTGACGTTGTCTTTCCCGGTGTTATTTCTGGGACTGCGACTGAGTATCTCGGGGTTATCTCCGAGATGAAACGGCCTTCTCCAATGTGATTTTCGGTATTGAGCTGCATGCCTAGGGGTTATCTCTGAGGTTAAAACTGACACTTCCGGTGTTATTTCTGGGATTGAGCTGATTTGTCCTCCAAGGTTATCTCTGAAAGACAATTCTGTCCTCTTGCAATGTTAGTAACATGTATGCAAAATATTTCGAGTGTCTACAAATGCCCCTCTTTATCATATTCATGCAATGCAATGACATGGATAGTATAAAGAATACTAGACACTTGAAATGCAACAAGATGATCATGATGCAATTTACAACAACATGATGCAAATGTATGTGGTTTGTTGGATTGTTCTCCAACATGGTGGGATAATTGCCAGATCCCCTTGACTTCTATCGGGATTGACAATTATTACCGACAACCCTGATAAACTGTCTTGGACGTGCAATCCAATGCTTTCAGATGCTTCTAGGATGTTGACATTGGGGTAATAACCAAGGTCCTTAATCCTTGATTCAGACTTCATGTTGAAAATGCATCTTTCATGTACAAGAGACTCTGTGGGAATAGAGCTTTGTCTGTTGAGGATGTGTATAACATATTCCATCATCGGTCATCCCCGATGAGGAAGTTCCTTCCTGGTTAGTATCGCCAGATATTTTCACTGCTCTGTTGGAGTTACTACTAACAGTCGGTGTTATCAAGGTTGGCTGACCTTCATTGACATGTGCATCAATGGATGAAATCACTGTTGGGGATAATGTCAAGGCTACTTGACCTTCGTTGACATGTGCATCAATGGATGGATTGTATAAAAACCCGCTGGGGAAAATGTTTTAGGGCTACGACCCTGAATTGATGGCATCGAACCTTCGTGAGGTATTTTCGAATGTAATTTGCAACAGTTGAGATCATTGGTATAGTGTACACTATGTTTGGGCGAATTCCAATGAGTGATATATAAAGCCACAACTTGACCTGTGAAAACCAGGATTTCAGGCTATTCTGCTCAATTGCGTAGCATTTTTATTCCTGATTTGGCCTTTTCAGCTTATGAGAACTCCTTTGCAACTCGAACTGGACCGAAATTTGGAGGGTGGACCCACCTGAGGGAGCAGCAGTAGTGCACTGACCAACCGTGGGTACTTTAAACCTATAGGTTGCTTTTACAAGTCTTTTTCACGTAGCGCCGCGAAGGAAATCCGAGATTTCTTCTTCAGATTAGCTGAGTTTAGACGTCTTTCTACAAATCCTGTTACCGTACAAGTGTTCTACACTGTCCTGGTAACGTATGCACGTCTTCTTTTCCAGTTTTTATTCGTTGGAAAATGACTTATGATATAAAATGCGTCTAAACATATAGTAGTTAATATGTATGCTCATATGATGTGATAAAAATATATTCAACATTGCAAATGTTAGTATTAAACTATGCTGAACATAATGATGTAAAAAAATCTGACTTTTGAAACAGTCAAATTGGCACTTTTTCTGTTATTTTTTATCCTATTTGAGGATAAATGAGCTAAGCTGAAAAAGAAAAATAATCCTGGTAATTATGCTACCCTTACGAATTTTTTTACTATGATGTATTAATGCATGTAGGATGTTTATGACTGTGGGTAGGTGTGCTATTGAATGACCACCTAGTCATGCCTATGTGCATGTGGATATCCTTGTTTACAAAGGAGACTATACCAAAATTTTTCCAAAATATAGGCATTTGGTAGTCATGTATTTTTTAACTCTACTGTAGATGTATGTTAAAATAATGCATGCATGCATGCAGTTAGAAAACTGCATTTTGAAAAGCTCTAGGTTAGAGTTTATCACACCCTTTCTGAGGTTATTTGGAGGCTTGTTGTCCAGATATATGGATCCAGATCAGCCGAGTAGTTCCTATAGGACCACTTCAAGTGTGCGGAGGAGGGCTTCTGAAGTGCCTCGACCCCGTTCTGTCAGACAGCCTCGTCGTTTAGCGGAGACGGTGATACGTCCTGTCCGGGTTGACGTGCCGGACGTTGAGGACGAGGAGGAGGATTTTCCGATTGCGGACCATGCTCATGTTATACATGTGATGAATTCCACCTCCTTCATGTGATGAATACTTTCTGGAAAGTACTTGTCGTTAAACAATTCTTGGAACCTCTCCCAAAACATCTTAAGTACGGACATATGAGTACGTTTTACAGATTCCCACCAGTAATCTGCCTCTTCGCGCAACATAAAGGTGGCAAGGGGAACCTTTTGTTCTTCAGTGCATCCCAAGACATCAAATATCTTGGTAATCTGCTTAATTCATGCTTCTGCCTTAAGTGGCTCTGGCTTTCCCAAAAATTTTGGTTGTCCCAACTCCTTGAATTACTTTGCCAACCGTGAGTTGCCATTATTTCCACCTGCATTTTGAACAAGAGTTTCTCTCATTTGGTGTTGCATGAATTGTAAAAAGCTCCTAAACATCCCATCGTTCATCATTTTGTCGGTGTTGTTGTTTACATGAGGATTATTGCCTTCCTGATGCACATTATCCTGGTTATTGATTAGTGTTGTCTCAACGGTCTTATGTGCTCCATTGCTCATCTCAAAATTTTCAGATGTCATTCTCAAACACTGCCACAAAATAAGGGTTAATTAATGAAATACACATGCCACATATTATCCCTATATTCTGACTGACCAATAACAAATAAGTTTAGGTAGGACACACTAGTGAAGGTTTTGCTCATCTCTCCCCTCCTAGTTCTATTCTCAGATCTCCACCAGAGATCATATCCCTAAGCTCTGATACCAACTTTGATGCCCCCAAAATAGATCCACACAACCCATTCTGAGTTGCCAAATACATGGTACATAAACCAAATACAAACTTTGTTAATACAACTGTCGTGCAAAATACGACAACACATACGTTGAGAGTTTTAATACAAATATTGTCTTGTAGACAATATACAAACTTAAATAAAGTCCTCATTACAATTATTGTTACACTATTTTACAACATAGTTAGGACTGCTATAATAACCAACTTCGACCATTACTCTATTCCCCGACTAATCCCAACTACATTCTCACCTCCTAAGAAGAATAATGGAACCAAAAGGAAAAGGGTGAGCTCAACTAGCCCAGTAAAAAATATTATGACTAAGATAATATAGAAAAAAGTATCTTTAGTCCTCAACAGGGAAAAATCGGATAGGATACAATAGACAACAAGTTTTAGAATACAACTGCAGCGAAAACAACAATCCATTAGAAGAGTCAAGTAGAGCATCATATCTACTATCTTTTATGATTGAAAAGTCCATAATCAATATTTTATCCCTGTAACATCATTCAATAAATATTTTAAATCAACGAATTATCCATACACTATAGGCCAAGGATATTCATTAGTATCACCAGTGCTTATGATCATGCTAAACCCCTGTCCATCTATGCACTATGGGCCAAAAAGGACTTTCACCACAAACCTTATCTGTAACATTAAAGGTTATGATTATACCAATACATAATTCTTGGTCATAATCATACCAATCAATAGTCCATCTTTGCACTACGGGCCAAAGATGACTTCCAATATAATATAAGCATGTGGATGATGACAATGATATAAAGATTCAATTAAGTGAGATAAAGGATAAATATTAGAGAATTCTAATTCAATTTATCCAGAGTTCAAATATGTCCAAATTGTCAACATGATAACTATTTGTGAAGTAAAATTAAAGAATGATATTCATGTATCAAATATAATTTAGACAGAAAAGAAAATTAAATTATGTTATGAATAGTACTCGTGAATAGTATCGTATGAATAGTATTGTATGTATGAATAGTACCGTATGAATAAGGCCCATGAATAGTACTGTGTGAATAATACCCAGACATGAAAAGTTTAAAATTTAATAAGAAAGTTCAAACCAATATTCCAGTGAAATGATATTAGATGAAGCGCAAAGCTTAAGGAATTTCGAATCATTTCAGAAATTATAGAAGCAATACTTACCATAGTAAGTTTAAATTTAGGAATATGAAATGAAATAATATCCCTTACATAATATGGAGTATGAAAAAAAATAATATTTCTTATGAGTATTGAAACAAAATAATATCATTTACCTTAGTAGAAACTAGATTTGACTGGAATATCGGATATTATTCTGAGAAAATCTTGCACAAAAAGCTATACTCAAAGTATCCTTGTACTCAAGAGAAATAATCACAATACTATAGAATAAGATTTCTGATTTTGTAATGGTGTGTTGAGGAAGGAGGTTACCCCCCATTTATAGTGTAACAGAGGGAGAAAAGTTAAATATATGTGCCTAACTTTGCCCAAATTTTTCTCCACCTAATATATTTCATTCAAAGTCTAACCTCCCACTTTCAATAGTTGGGACCCATAATTTGGAGAAAAATTTGTTTGCAGGAGGAATTCTCACCAACCAATCTTAGGAAAACAACGGACAAGCTATACAATTTACTCACTCATTCTCTTTAATCACATGCTTATATATATAATAATATTACCACTTAAATTATATAAAAAATTATATTATTATATTATCATATTATTATAATGTAATATTATAATAATATATTTGAATGAATATTTTATCGGAGAAAATAATTGCCAAACTTTCAACAAATTCGTTCATTTATATCAAAATTGAACCAATTTCCACCACATAATAATTATTCATAAATAATATTATAAGCTCACAATATTAACAACTAGATCATTCCCAGGAAAGAGGGAGCTTTCCGATAAGAATTTATCCTTAACTTAATTTCTTTTCTCGACAGAATTTTCTAGACATTGCCAATAATGATAACAAATAATATAAATAATTATGTCGTGTCAATTATTAATTTAATAATATAAAATATTGAGCAGATGATACTGTGACAATAATTAAATCAATAATATTAGATACTATATAACAATTATTGTGCCAATTATTAAATAAAATTGAATGACTTCTTACTCAAAAATATTATGCAATACCGTGTGCTACTGTGCAACCACGTGTATTACTGTATTTTTATCACCGAGTATTTCAATAGTTAATGGTAAATGTTTTGCCGTTATTTTTATAAATAGGTTATTTCTTTCACTTTCTATATCCGATAGTTATTCAATTATGTGGTCCACCAATGATTGCGTTGTCGTACGGATATTTCCCGACCAAACGAATATTTTATGACCACTTGCTTATTTTGCAAAATTTGCACATTTCACCCATAACTAAAGCATTATATCAATTCAACACCATATATTCAAAATCATAATTAGAGAAATTAAATCTTTATTCATAAAAAGTTAGGGTCTTACAAAAGATAATATTAATTAAGAGTTCGTGAATCGATATGATGATATACGTGGTATGATTATGTATCAAGGATAAGACTTATGTATATGATTAACATAAATATTGATTATGTGTATGAGATAATGTGTGTTTCAAGCTTGTATAACTAATTAGTGTACACACACACACACACACACACACACACACACACATATATATATATATATATATATATATATATATATATATATATATATATATATATATATATATAGGATAACATTGTTCATTGAAGCGATATAAGCTTTAAGTGGTAATCTACGCTAAAGGCAAGTTCTCTAACTTCATTTGATTTTCATATTGAATGCAAATTCCCTAACTCTCTTAACTTTACCTATTGAGTAAATTTGAATTGTTGCTATATCGACTATATTTACATCGAGCAAATATCTATTACTATTCAGAAATTGATTTTTATATCTTGATGTTGTTGCAAGCCTTGAACTTATCGTTCCTAAATGCATTATAAAAGTTGTCTAAGCCAAATGACTTGGCTAGACTAATATCATGTGTTAGAAAGCTATCAAAACCAATTGTCTTGGTGCAAACTCTTATAAATCTACTGAGATGAAAAACCCTCATTGAAGGGGAAATTATATAACTTTCGGGGAACCAATGTGCGAACATACTAGCATGTTTAAATGTTATGCATAACGTAGGGTACTTTAGGTTGATCGCCTGTTGTATTTGTTTATATTAGATTTTTAGTATATTACTGTTAATTCTAACAGCACTTTTTAGTACATAGTAACTGCTCAATGTTCATTATTCTTGAACTTCGAAATGATTAAACTTTTAAATCTTAATGATATCTTTCTGTCCATAGTGACTCTTATTTAGAACTATTGATACTTCTTGTTATTCTTGAACTATCATTTACCGTTATATCCATGAGATTCGAACTTTATTATTGTTCAACCTTATTGCTATATTACTTGTTGGGAAAATTTGTTGCTCATTCTTGTTTTCCTAAAAACATTACAATTAAGGTAGAGCAAGGCAGTACCTCCGGAAAGAACAAGGGCAAGGGCAAGGCTACGGAATAGCTTCAGTCCTTAAGTTTAATTATGTGTTATCGTAGTAACGGCTACGAGACCTTGGGATAAGAATATTTATGTTATAACAATGTAAATTATTCTATCATTCTATTGTTGGTGATTTTAACATGATATTAGAATTAGCGCGTGATGCACCAAATTCGAGATATGAGTGTCTAAATTTGGGGGTGTCACAGGTTGGTATCAAAGCATTAGGTTATAAAACTTACGAATCAAAACCCTTAGATTATAATCTTAGAAGAATTTAGAGACTAGAAGGAGATAAAACTCATGTAGAGTTTTTTTAGAGAGTTAGTAGCATTGTGAAATATATTTTCATTCCATACAATGAAATTATGTTTTATTTGACATTCTAATGGAGTTTGTTGTTTTTTTGTCTTATGTCTGTGATTATAGGATGTCGTAACAAGGAGGACCTAGTGGGATTACCGAGGAGGAGCCACATAATATACACGTGGTGTATGAGGCACCTATGTTAGCTGAACCCATTCAGGCATCGGCACCATTCGAGTTAGACGACGAGGATGAGATAGAGGTGGAGTCGGATCCTGAGGAGGAACTCGTAGAGGATGAGCCCATGGGAGTTTCCGATTGAACCCCGATCGAGGATCGAATGTTGGGAGAGTATTAAGAGAAAATCCTGGAGTTAGAATATCAAGTTAAGGAGCTAGAGACCCAGAGTAAAACCGAGATGCAGAAGCTGAGAGATGAAGACTATAAGAGGAAACTGGAGATGCAAGAGATTGAGGTAGAAATTGCCTATCGCAAAGAAGCAGGAATACAGATGGGAACTCTTTTTCACTGTTCAATATCTAGAAATGTGGAATTTGCGAGTAAGTTAGAGGAGTCTGAGCAGAGGGAGTTAACTGAGAAAGTCAAGAAGGAGGCACTTCGCACACACCTAGAGATGGAGGTCATGGATAAGATCCATTTCGAGGAGAAGTGAGAAGAAGCCAATGATAGAGCCAATGACCTAGAGGATGAGGTGAGATGCAAGAAGAGTAAGATGAACAAGTTAGGTTGCGCCTTTCGCACAACTATAGAGAAATGGATTGATGGTGTGTACCATTATCCAACGGAGTAGGGATAGACCCATTACACCATGAGAAGAGATATGATGGCACACATGGGACGAGTTGAGCATAAGAGCATAGTGGAGCACAGAATGTTGGGCTTATGATATATGTATACTAGTCCAATAGTAGTAATTGTATCTATGTGTGAATTGTTAAATCCCATCTTTTTTGTAAGATGCGGGATAGTTTACGTGAACACTATTTTTTGTTAAAGGGGTAGTATGTTTGTTTTTCCCCATCTTTTGTTATATTAGGGGATATGGGATAACATTTATATCAGTATGCTATAGGAAGATCTAATCGATGTAACAACTTTTGTAATATGAATATAAATGCTCTTATTTCAAAAATGTGTTATAAAATTTTCCTTTTGCACTAAAGAAATAGTAAAATAATATAATTAAATAATAAAATTAAATTTTATGATGCAGAAAATGACGCCCGAACGTAGACTAACCACACCAGAAGAGTCAGTCAATAATGAGAGAGAACAAGTGGACCCCATCCAAGGATTAGTCGACTTGTTAGGAGAAGCCCTTCAAGGGAGAAATAACGAACCCATGCGTAACAACCCCCAAGTAGTACCTGTAATGAACTTTAAAGATTTTAAGAGCGTGGGACCGCCCGAATTTAAAGAACCACCGATCCTATCGAAGCACAGACATGGATCAAAGAGATGGAGAAATCTTTCACCATTGCTCGTGTGGGTGAGGATCAGAAGATGGCATTTGCTACATATATGATGAAGGGGAAGAAAACTACTGGTGGGAGGCTAATTAGCAAAGAGAGGGAGAAGGGATTGTAACCTAGGAAAGGTTTAAGTCCCTGTTCTTCGAGAAATATTTACCGAAGAGCATGAAGAATAGGATGGAGGTGAAGTTTTTGGAACTGAAGCAAGGGGATATGACCGTGGTGCAGTATGCGACAAAGTTTAACGAGCTCACTAGATTTGCCACGCATCAAGTGGATACCAAAGAGAGAAAAGCTAAATGCTTCAAATTAGGGCAGAAACCTTGGTTGTTTAATAAGGTGTCAGTTCTCCAAATTGACTCGCTCGCCATACTTTTGGAGAAGGCCATCATTGCAGAAGGAGGTAGTGAGGCCTTGAGTCATTACAACAAAGAGAAGAAGGGTAAGAACACTAGGGGAAAGAGCCATGGAGGAAGCTATCTAGGGAAGAGAAAATGAGATAACAACAACAATAATAACAGAAATAACCATCCAACGGGAAGTTTTCAAGGGGGATTTAAGAAGAGAGCAGATGGATGCTCGAAGTGTGGAAAGAACCATCAAGGGGAGTATTGAAAGGGACACAGTGTTTGTTACAACTGCGGCCAAAAGGGGCACATTTCACCAAACTGCCCAAAGCCAAAGAAGATCAAGGGATGTTTCACTTGTGGCTCAGCCGAGCATCATATCAAAGACTGTCCAAAGAAAGGAAGCAGCGGAGGAAGCAACCATCAGGGAGGAGGCAACAAGCTAATGATTTGCAGACCTGCGCAATCCAATTGATAAATTGCCAAAACTTTTAACATGAACCGTCCAGGATGCAGTAGCTGCAAAGGACGTGGTGTCAAGTATTGTCCCAATCAATAATATAAATTCTTACGTATTATTTGATTTGGGTGCTACCTGTTCCTTCGTGTCTGAAGATTTTGCTAGTCGATTAAATTTACACCAAGAACGATTAGAAAACCCGATAAACATAGTAGTTGTGAATAAGGAGATAATTCATGTAGAGCTCATTTACCAAAACTGTTTTGCAAATAGTAGAGGTCATGAACTAAACGTAGATTAGATTCTTATGAGAATTGGAGAGTTTGATGTGATATTAGGAATGGATTGGTTATCCAACCATACTGCGATAATCGATTATTAAAAGTAAAGTGTGAACCTTTAGAGTCCAAACTGGTCTAAAGTAATGTTTTATGGTAGCTCATCGCTTAAGCAATTGTGTTGTCTTATGATGATGCAGGCCAAGAAATTATTAAAGAAGGGATATGTGGATTGTAAGACCTCGAATTTTATAAAATAAAAGTATTCAATTTTCTTATAATTATTGTTCTATTTAGTAAATAGTTAAATTGATAAAATGTTAAAGTTAAGAGTAATATGTGCAAATTTTATAAAGTAAGCAAGTTGATATAAAATATTCGTTGTGTTGGGGAATATTCGTTTGGTCAGGGAATATTCTTTTTGTCGGGGAATATTCGTACAACGGCGCAATCTTTGATGGACCCCACAACAGAATAACCATTGGATATAAAAAGCGACAGAAATAACCTTTTTATAAAAATAGTGGCAAAAATTTTACCGTTAAACTATTGAAATACTTGGTAATAAAAGTACAGTAAAACGTGTTGTTCCACAGTGGTATGCGGAATTGCACAGTAGCACACGGTAGTGCACAGTATCTCTAATTATTGATGTTACGTAAGAAGTCACTTAGTGTTTGACTCAATAATTGCTACAATAAAAATTGCACAGTCTTTCATATTATTGATGCAATAATTGCTATAGTGATAATTAAATAATATTTTATATTATTGACTCAATAATTGTCACAGTAACAACTAAATAGTATTTCTCATTATTAAATCAATAATTGTCACCCATATTATTGAAATAATATTATTAGATAGCATTATTAACAAGATCTAGAAAGTTCTGTCGAGGAAAGGGATTAGGTTATATAATTGTGCACCAGTAAGGAGAAATCATTATCGAAAAGCCCCCTTTTTCCTAGGAACGATCTGGTTGTCAATATTATGAATCTATAATATTAATTATGAATAATTATTGAAAGATTGAAGAGTTGTAAATAATTGATGAATAAAATAAAAATTATTGATAAATATGATAAGTAAATATTTGTTTAATTTTATATAAATTGAGGAATTTTAGCATGAGATATTTGTTGAAAGTTCAACATATTTTTCTATAGAACCATAATTATCTTCTCCAATAAAATATTTATTCAGATATATTATTACAATATATAATAATAGTATAATTATTTTATAAATTATAATTATTTAAATAGTAAAATATGTGAAGAAATGGTGGAAGTGAGAAGCTTAGTTTTGAATACCTTATTTTCAAAACAAGTGTGCTGTTAAATCATTCGCATGTATATTTTGTCAGAACTAGTGTGCCAGCACTTTCCTATAAATAGGTTGCTAAGTTAAACAATGAAACTCACACTAGAATTAGAAAATTCTTTCTCTATAATATTGAGCGTATTTCTTATGAGTATAAGGATATTTTGAGTGTTGATAATAGTGAAAGATTTCCTCAATATAATCTTCGTTATTCCAGTCAGAACTACATTCTTATTAAGGTAAAGGATATTATTTTTCTCGTAATGGATGTTATTTTCTTTCAATACTTGTAAGGAGTATCATTTTCTTTCATATTTCAAATTATGTAAGTGATATTATTTCATTTCATATTACTATTCATACGATACTATCGTGAGTACTATCCATACGGTACTATTCATGAGTACTATTCACAACAGAATTGAATTTCCTTTTCTTTGTCCAAGTTATCTTTTATGAATCTTATTCTTGAAATTGAATCCATGTTATAATCTTCATGATGACACTTTGGACATTCTTGAACTCAGGATAAATTGAATTAAAAATCTCTAATATTTATCTTTGATCTCACTTGATTCATTCTTTATGTCTTTGTCATAATTCTAAGACTTAAATTTATGTTGAAAGTTATCTTTGGCCCGTATTGCAAAGATGAACTATTGATTGATGAATATCTTTGTCCCGTATTGCAAAGATGAACTGTTGATTGATATCTTTGGCCGTAGTGCAAAGATGAACTGTTGATTGATATCTTTGGCCCGTAATGCAAAGATAGACAGATGTTTGGCATAATCATGATCACTGATGATACAAATGAATATCTTTGGCCTGTAGTGAAAAGATAGATTATTGTTTGGCATGATCATTGGTTTTACAGTTGAATGTCTTTAGCCGTAGTGCACTGACAGATAATTGATTGACATGATCATGACCATTGATTGTATAGTTGAATATCTTTAGCCCGTAGTGCAAAGATAGACAATTGATTGGTATGATAATTGTTATTACATTTGAATGTCTTTAGCCTTTGGGGCAAGGATATTGAGTGAAAGTTCTATTAAGACTTTGTGACAAGGAGAAACTGTTGATTTAAATTATTATAAACATGAATTATGAATTTAACTATAATCTTTGGTGGTTCAGGTGAAAACAAGTACTGAAAGTTCTCTTTATCTTGGGTATAATAAAGAATTGTTGATGGGTATTACAGGAATTAAATATTAATGATGGACTTTTAATTTGGAGGAGATAGTAGACATTATGTTCTACTTGACTCTTTAAATGGATTACTTGTTTCGCTGCAGTTGTTGATCTAAAACTTATTGTCTATTGTATTCTATCAGATTTTTCCCTGTTAAGGACCAAGGATAATTTGTTCTATATTATCTTAGTCATAATATTCTTTACTGGGCTATTTGTTCTCACCCTTTTACTACACAATTCCTTTCAGGTAATAAGAGTGTAGCTGGGTCGAGCGGGGATAACAGGAGAATAGAGTGATGGTCTGTGACTGTTGAAGTTTCTCAATACATTATAAAACAACATGACAATATATAATTGTATTGAGGACTTAAATGTGTGTGTCATATTTTATACGCTATTTAATAATTGATTTTGGTAAACAACAATAGGGTGATGAGAACCCGACTTTGAAAGCGTAAAAAATGCACCCCATTAGAATGAGGAGGATAGAATTGTACTGAGAACTTAAAGGGTGTGTTGCCACTATCATACATGATGTCTAACTACATACAAATTCGTGTTATCATAAGATATGGTTGTGCACATCCACTTACTGATTATATCTATGAGCACTACCTATATAATCTTGGAGTATGGTTGGAATATAATCATCAATTTGAGACAATGGAGATAATTATATGGCAAGAAGATACACACCATTGGAATGAACAGGATAGTAATCTTCTCGTTTTCTTTGGGGTTTATTGGGTCAACCAAGGTTAATTCTCAAGTCCTATGATACCTATTATAACTTAGATGCATGGCCTCCCATGTAAGATGATTTCCTTGAGCATTTTCCAAAAAATTAATTCCTAAAACAGTTATCGACTGTACCTTTATATAAAGTGTCATTGGCTTGGAGTGTGAGTACTGTTATTTTTATTGAAACTCACAGCTTATGTGTTGTCATATTTTATACGACAGTTTAATTGTTGTAAATGGGAAGTTTGTATTTGGATTATTTAGCATGTATTTGGCGACTCAGAATGGGTTGTGTGGACCTATTTTGGGGGTGTCACATAGATTATCTAGTCTATATAGTTGATACTCAAAAGAAGAAAGTAGAGATGAAGGATATACTGGTAGTGATAGACTTTCAAGACGTGTTTCTAGAGGACCTACCTGGCCTTCCCCCAGAAAGAGAAATTAAATTCGTAATAGGCTTAGTACTGGGAACCACATCGATTTCAAAAGCCCCATATCGTATGGCGCTGGTAGAAATGAAAGAATTGATGATATAACTACAAGAGTTACTAGAAAAGGGATATATTTGACCGAGTGTGTCTCCCTAAGGAGCACCAGTGTTGTTTATCAAGAAGAAGGATGGATCATTGAGGCTTTGTATCGACTATCTAGAGTTAAACAAAGTGACGATTAAAAATAGATGCCCGTTGCCGAGGATTGACGACCTTTTCGATCAGTTGAAGGGAGAGAAATGTTTCTCAAAGATAGACCACGAACGTGTTATCATCAGTTGAAATTGCAAAAGAAGGACATACCGAAGATGGCATTTCGAACCCGATATAGACACTACGAATTTTTGGTCATGTCATTTGGGTTGACTAATGCCCCAACAGCTTTCATAGACTTTATGAACCAAGTTTTCAAGCCATACTTAGATAAGTTCGTGGTAGTTTTCATCGACGACATTTAGATTTACTCAAAGACAAATGAAGAACAAGCTGAACACTTAAAAGTCGTGTTAGAAGCTTTGAGGAAGGAAAAGATGTACGCGAAATTCTAAAAATGTGAACTTTGGATGGAGAAGGTTCAATTCTTAAGACACATGATAGAAAATGATAGAATTTTAGTGGACCCTGCAAAGGTGGAGGCAGTGAGTAATTGGGAACAACCAAAGACACCGATAGAGGTGAGAAGTTTCTTAGGTTTAGCCGGGTACTATCGAAGATTTACCTAAGATTTTTCTAAGATAGCAACCCTGTGAGATCCCAAATTTTATGAAATAAAAGTATTCAATTTTTCTATTTTGGTAAATAGTTAAATTAATAAAAGTTTAAAGTTAAGGGTGATATGTGAAAATTTTTCAAAGTAAGCAAGTTGTCATAAAATAACCGGTAGTAAAAGTACAGTAATATGTGTGGTTGCCTAGTAGCACACAATATTAATTATTGATGCTTACGTGAGAAATCACTCAGTTATACTCAATTATTACTACAGTAATTGTTGCATCATATCTCTCATATTATTGATTCAATTGTTGTCACAGTATCATCTGCATAATATGTTATATTATTAAATCAATAATTGAGACGACAAAGTTATTCATATTATTATTTGCAATATTGACAATGTCTAGAAGTTCTATCAAGGAGAGGTTTGGTCACCTAATTGTGCGCCAATAAGGAGAAATCCTTATCGGAAAGTCCCCTCTTTCCTGGGAATGATCTGGTTGTTAAATATTAATGATGAATAAGTTCGTGTTGATTAAAGATGAAATTTATAGTTCTATTGTGTTGGGATTATTGGTGTTAGTGAAAATCGACATTTATTTCAATGATAATTGATGTCTGGAAGTTATATTGACCAATCGGGTAATTAATCGGATAAATGAGCAATTAATTGCTATTAATTCACATGCTTATAACTATGTGTTCACATGTGTGTACTATTGATTCACATGATTTACTATTAGGGGAGTTGGTGCAAGATTGATAATACTTGCATGACTAAATTAAAAATGGAAGTATAGATGAAGGTACTATACTATAATTAATTTTTTTACATGTTTATAACTATTGAATCACATGATTTACTATTAGGAGAGGTGGTGCAAGTTTGATAATACTTGTAGGACTAAATTAAAAATGAAAGAAGAGTTGAAGGTATTGTACTGTAATATTTCGAGCCCCAAAACATGCAATTATCGAAACTATATTTTCCTATAAATAGAAGCTCATTCTTCCTTCATGTCACACCAATTCACTAAGTCTCACAAGAGCAATTATAGAGATAGAAGCTATAGAGAGAAAGAAGAAGAGTAGTCTGCTACTTCACTACTCTAGTATCAAGTCTTCTTCCGAGGTAAGGGTTATTATTTTTATATTCTGAAGAGATATTATTTTTTGTATTTGTATGAATATTATTATCGTTCAATATTCATTATATTCATTTAATATTCGTAAGGAATATTATTTTCGTTCAATATTCGTAAGGAATATTATTTTCGTTCAACCGTTGTAAGTAAGGGGTTTCTGCCAGGGGCAGTTTTGTAATTTTTCTAATTCTCAAAAATTTTGGAAAAATTTAAAATGATAATTTGATGAGTTTTCTAGATAGTGTCCAAAAATGACGATTTTTGGATGTATAGATAAGGAGTTTATGAATTTTATGGGAAAAGACTATTTTAAAAGTAAACCCTTATAACTCTTTATGGTTAACTCCAAAATTGGTGAAATTTTTATTGGAAGTACATCTATATAACAGCAATATACCTTGCAAATTTTGGAATTTTTGGACAAAAGTATAATTTTTGATAAATGTCTAAATATTCGGCAGTTTTAGTCATATGAAAAATAGTAAATGAATTTTAAAAATTCTGAGAAAAATATATGTTCAATATGGGACTATATTCTGCTAAATCCCAGAAAAAAAAATTTGTTTGCACTGATTTGGTATTTTTCATGAAAATGGACTAGTTATGAGTAAATGAATTAAATATGTTATGTAAAGTAAGAAAATTGGAAAATAGGATTTCATGGCTTGAGAATCCTATATAAGGTATATGCAGATTTTTGATAAGAGTTTTGGTTATTGGTGATGAAATCTTATGAGTTTGACATTTTAGGATGATTAAATGCATTAATTAGTAAAGTGTAAACAATTAAAATAAATTATATATAAGTTTAAGAAATGATTAAAATATTGTGGTAATATTAATAATATTAGATTATGAGATTATTAAGTGATTTATAACATTTGGATTAAGGTGTTATAAATATTGATATGAATTTTATTGTGAAATATTATCTTTTTGTGTTTGGGTTACTATTCACGATACTATTAATTATTCACGATATGACATTATTCATGTATATGGCACTATTTCACGTGATATGACATTATTTATGTATACTAGTATTTATGTATGAATAATAAGTACTATTCATGAGTTACTATTCATGAGTTACTATTCACGGGTACTATTTACCCGAAAAATTTATTTCTTTTCTCATTCAAATTATTTTTGGTACATGAATATTATTCTTGAATTTTACTCCACAAAAAGCAAAGATCATGTTGATAATTTGATATTTTTAAACTCTAGATAAATCTAAAGTCTTTAATATTTATCCTTGATTTCGCTTTGATTAATGCTTATATCATTGTCATCATCCTCATGCTTCAGATTGTGATGAAATTATATCTTTTGCTTACGTGCAAAGATGGAATGTTTATTATCGGTTTTATAGTTATATATCTTTAGCTTACGTGTAAAGATGGACTGTTGATTATTGGTTTTACAGTAATATATCTTTGGCTTACGTGCTAAGATGAACTGTTGATTAATATCTTTGGTCGTAGTGCAAAGATGAATTGTTAATTGATAGCTTTGGCCCGTAGTGCAAAGATGGACAGGTTTATGACATGATCATGACCACTTGTGATACTAATGAATATCCTTGGTCATAGTGCAGGGATAATTCGATGATGTGATTGGAAGGATCATGACCATTAGTTAACAGTTGAATGTCTTTGGTCGTAGTGCACTGACATGTAATTGATTGATATGATCATGATCATTGGTTTTATAGTTGAATATCTTTGGCCAGTAGTGCAAAGATAGACAACTGATTGGTATGATTATTGTTATTACATTTGAATATCTTTAGCCTTTAGGGTAAAGATATTGAGTAAATGTTCTATTAAGCCGTTGTGGCAAGGAGAAATTGTTGATTCACATTATTATAAACATGAATTGTGAATTTAACTAACATCTTTGGTGGTTCAGGTGAAGACAGGCGATCAGAGTTCTATTTGTCTTGGGAATAATAAAGAATTGTTGATGAGTATTACAGGGATAAAATTGATGATAAACTTTTAAATCATAGAAGATAGTAGATATCATGCTTTACTTGACTCTTCTAATGGATTGCTTATTCCGCTGCAATTGTTGATCTAAAACTTATTGTCTATTGTATTTTATCGCTTGTTATATCGTTGAAGGCTAAGGATAATTTATTCTTCATTATCTTAGTCATAATATTTTTCATCGGGCTAGTTGAGCTCACCCTTTCTTTTCACCGTTCTCTTCAGGAAATGAGAATATAGCTGGGACGAGTCGGGGAATGGAGTGATGGTCCGAGATGGTGGCTATAGTAGTCCTCACTATTCTTATAAAATAGTGTAATAATAATTGTAATGAGGACTCCATTGAGTGTGGATATTGTCTAGAAGGCAATATTCGTGTTTAAACTCTCAGCTATGTTTTGTCATAATTTGCACGCACGGTTGTATAATTATGTTCAGTAGTTGATTGCATGCACCACGATATATCCGGCGACTCAAGATGGGTGATGTATACCTATTTTGGGGGCGTCACAGTTGGTATCAAAACATAGGGATATGATCCCTGGCTGAGATGTGAGACAAGAACTAGGAGGGGAGAAACGAAGAATTCCTTCGCTAGTATGACCTACCTAAGTTTATTTGGTATTTAATTGGTTGATCAGAATATAGGGATAATATGTGGTATCTCAATTAACCCTTATTTTGAAACTATATTCTAGAATGATATATGAAATACAGGAGATGAGAAATGAAAAAATCATGATAGAGAGGAAATAACTGGGAAGGTACAAAACGAAAACAAAGCAAGGTATTCTCATCTCCTCGAACTACCAGGTACGTAAATTTTGAGGGAAAAAATTCATAAGGAGGGGAGATTGTGAGATCCCAAAATTTATGAAATAAAAGTATTCAATTTTTCTATTTTGGTAAATAGTTAAATTGATAAAAGTTTAAAGTTAAGGGTGATATGTGAAATTTTTTCAAAGTAAGCAAGTTGTCATAAAATAATCGGTATTAAAAGTACAGTAATACGTGTGGTTGCATAGTAGCACACATTATTAATTATTGATGCTTATGTGAGAAATCACTCAGTTATACTTAATTATTGCTACAGTAATTGTTGCATCATATCTCTCATATTATTGATTCAATTGTTGTCGAAGTATCATCTGCATAATATTTTATATTGTTAAATCAATAATTGAGACGACAAAGTTATTCATATTATTATTTGTAATATTAACAATGTCTTGAAGTTCTGTCAAGGAGAGGTTAGATAATCTAATTGCACGCCAATAGGGAGAAATATTTATTGGAAAGCCCCCTCTTTCTTGGGAACGACCTGGTTGTTAAATATTGTGAGTTATAATAGTAATGATGAATAAGTTCGTGTTGATTAAAGATGAAATTGATAATTCCATTATGTGAGAATTATTAGTGTTAGTAGAAATCGACATTTATTTCGATAATAATTGATGTGTGGAGGTTATATTGACCAATCGGGTAATTCACCGGATAAATGAGCAATTAATTGTTATTAATTCGCATGCTTATAACTATGTATTCACATGTGTGTACTATTGATTCATATTTTTTTACTATTAGGGGAGTTGGTGCAAGATTGATAATACTTGCATGACTAAATTAAAAATGGAGGTATAGATGAAGGTACTATACTATAATTAATTTTTTCACATGTTTAGAACTATTGAGTCACATGATTTACTATTGATTCACATGATTTACTATTAGGGGAGGTGGTGCAAGTTTGATAATACTTGCAGGACTAAATTAAAAATGAAGAAAAAGAGGAAGGTATTATACTATAATATTTTGAGCCCCAAAATGTGCAATTATTGAAACTATATTTTCCTATAAATAGAAGTTCATTCTTCCTTCATTTCTCACCAATTCACTAAGTCTCACAAGAGCAATTATAGAGATAGAAGCTATAGAGAGAAAGAAGAAGAGTAGTCTGCTACTTCACTACTCCAATATCCAGTCTTCTTCTGAGGTAAGGGTTATTAGTTTTATATTCTGAAGAGATATTATTTTTCGTATTCGTATGAATATTATTATCGTTCAATATTTATTATATTCATTTAATATTCGAAAGGAATATTATTTTCGTTCAACCGTTGTAAGTAAGGGGTTTCTGCCAGGGGAAATTTCGTAATTTTTTGATCCTCAAAAATTCTGGAAAATTTTGAAATGATAATTTGACGAGTTTTCTAGACAGTGTCCAAAAATGATGATTTTTGGATGTATAGATTAGGAATTGTGAATTTTATGGGAAAAGACTATTTTAAAAGTAAACCCTTATAACTCCTTGTGGTTAACTCCAAAATTGGTGAAATTTTTATTGGGAGTACATCTATATAACAACAATATACCCTATAAATTTTGGAATTTTTGGACAAAAGTATAATTTTTGATAAATGTCTAAATATTCGGCAGTTTTAGTCATATGAAAAATAGTATATGAATTTTAAAAATTCTAAAAAAATATATGTTTAATATGGGACTATATTCTGTTAAATCCCAGGAAAAATATTTGTTTGTACTGATTTGGTATTTTTCATGAAAATGGACTAGTTATGAGTAAATGAATTAAATATGTTATGTGAAGTAAGAAAATTAGAAAATAAGACTTTATGGCTTGAGAATCCTATATAAGGTATATGCAGATTTTTTATGAGAGTTTTGGTTATTGGTGATGAAATCTTATGAGTTTGATGATTAAATTTATTAATTAGTAAAGAGTAAACAATTAAAATAAATTATTTATAAGTTTAAGAAATGATTAAAATATTATGGTAATATTAATAATATTAGATTATGAGATTATTAAGTGATTTATAACATTTGGATTAAGGTGTTATAAATATTGATATGGATTTTATTGTGAAACTTTATCTTTTTGTGTCGGGGTTACTATTCACGTATATGACACTATTCATGTATATGGCACTATTTGCGTATATGACATTATTTATGTATACGGTACTATGTATGAATACGAGTACTATTCATGAGTTACTATTCATGAGTTACTATTCACGGGGTACTATTTACCCGAAAAATTTATTTCTTTTCTGTCCAAATTATTTTTGGTACATGAATATTATTCTTGAATTTTACTCCACAAAGCAGTATCATGTTGATAATTTGGATATTTTTAAACTCTAGATAAATCTAAAGTCTTTAATATTTATCCTTGATTTCGTTTGATTAATGCTTATATCATTGTCATCATCCTCATGCTTGTATTGTGATGAAATTATATCTTTGGCTTACGTGCAAAGATGGAATGTTTATTATCGGTTTTATAGTTGTATATCTTTAGCTTACGTGTAAAGATGGACTGTTGATTATTGGTTTTACAGTAATATATCTTTGGCTTACGTGCTAAGATGAACTGTTGATTAATATCTTTGGTCGTAGTGCAAAGATGAATTGTTAATTGATAGCTTTGGCCCGTAGTGCAAAGATGGACAGGTTTATGACATGATCATGACCACTTGTGATACTAATGAATATCCTTGGTCATAAAAGGGGATAATTCGATGATGTGATTGGAAGGATCATGACCATTAGTTAACAAAGTTGAATGTCTTTGGTCGTAGTGTAATCGACATGTAATTGATTGATATGATCATGATCATTGGTTTTATAGTTGAATATCTTTCGCCAAGAAGGCAAAAGATAGACAATCGATTGGTATGATTATTGTTATTACATTTGAATATCTTTAGCCTTTTAGGGTAAAGATATTGAGTAAATGTTCTATTAAGCCTTTGTGGCAAGGAGAAATTGTTGATTCACATTATTATAAACATGAATTGTGAATTTAACTAACATCTTTGGTGGTTGGTGAAGACAAAGTGATCGTAGTTCTATTTGTCTTGGGAATAATAAAGAATTGTTGATGAGTATTACAGGGATAAAATTGATGATAAACTTTTAAATCATAGAAGATAGTAGATATCATGCTCTACTTGACTCTTCTAATGGATTGCTTATTCCACCGCAGCTTGTTGATCTAAAACTTATTGTCTATTGTATTTTATCGGTTGTTATATCGTCAAGGCTAAGGATAATTTATTCTTCATTATCTTAGTCATAATATTTCTTACTGGGCTAGTTGAACTCACCCTTTTCTTTAACTGTTCTCTTCAGGAAATGAGAATATAGCTGGGACGAGTCGGGGAATGGAGTGATGGTCCGAGATGGTAGCTATAGTAGTTATCACTCTTCTTATAAAATAGTGTGAGAATAATTGTAATGAGGACTCCATTGAGTGTGGATATTGTCTAGAAGGCAATATTCGTGTTTAAACTCTCAGCTATGTTTTGTCGTATTTTGCACGACAGTTGTATAATTAAGTTTGTAGTTGATTTATGTACCATGTATCTGGCGACTCAAGATGGGTGATGTATACCTGTTTTGGGGGCGTCACAATAACTTTTAAGGACTTCAAAGAGGTTGGACCGCTGGAGTTTCAAGGGTCTATGAATCCAATTGAAGCTCAAACCTGGATCATGGAAATAAAGAAGGTTTTTGATGTTGTTAGAGTCAATAATGATCAGAAAATCGTTTTTGCGACGTTTATGTTGAAGTCTAAAGCTAGCTATTGGTGGTAGGCGAATAAAGTTCGTGGGGGACAGGGAATAATAGGGTGGGATAGGTTCAAAGATATGTTTTTTGAGATGTATTTCCCGACGAGTTCCCAGAACCAGATGGAATTTCAATTCTTAGAATTGAAGCAAGGAACCATGTTTGTGCTAGAGTATGCAGCAAAGTTTAATGAGCTGACATGGTTTGCTCCGTACCAGGTCAATACAGATGAGCGTAAGGTGAGTAGGTTTGAACAAGTGTTGAAGCCCTAGCTATATAGTAAGGTTTCAATGTTTTAGCTAAATACATTTGTGGCAGTACTTGAAAAGGCAATTATCGTGGAAGGTCAAAGCAATGCCTTAACCAAATATAATCAAGAACAAAAGAAGAGAAATAATGAGAATGAAAACAAGTCTAGTGGAAGAAATAGGCAATAATGGAAGTAACAACCAAAAAAGGAAATGAAATGAAAATTCAAATGCGGGAGGACAGCAAAGAAGTCAACAAAATAAGAGGTTTGAAGCTTGTGCTACTTGTGGGAAGAACCACACTGGTGTGTGTTTGAAGGGTAAGAGAGTGCGTTTCAATTGTGGCCAGAAAGGTCACATTGCGATAAATTATTTTAGTCTGAAGAAGGGAGCTTGTTTCACTTGCAGGTCAAAGGATCATATGGCTCGTGATTGGCCTAGGAAGACAGTGGGAGGTGCAAGTGGAGGCAAGGGAAGTACTATCACTGGGCCAGTACCGTCGAACCGACCTACTGCTAGGACTTTCAATATGACTGTGCAAGATGCTGCGTAGTCAAAGGATGTGGTGTCAGGTATCATTCCGATTAATGGTATTAATGCTTATGTGCTATTTGATTCGTGTGTTACTTGTTATTTATATCCGATAATTTTTCTTAGAACTTAGATTTTCCTCAGGAAGAATTAGATTTCCCTTTAAGCATAGAAATCGCGAATAGGGAAGTGATTCCTTTTCAGTTTATATACAAGAATTATAGAGTAGTTATAAAGGGTCATGAGATGATGGTAAATTTAATACCAATTAAACTTGGGGAATTTGATGTTATACTAGGAATGGATTGGCTATTCAATTATGTGGAAATAATTTATTGCCAACATAAATGTGTTAACCTTATGACTCCGTCAAAGGTGGTGTTTTATGGCAGCAAGTCACCTCGACAAGCAAGTTGTCTGATGGTGATGCAAGCCAAGAAGTTACTGAGACAAGGATGTGTAGGATACTTAGCCTACATAGTCGATACGCAGAAGAAGGGTGCGAAGTTAAAGGAGATACCGGTCATTAGAGATTTTGCAGATGTATTTCGAGACGATTTGCCTAGACTTTCGTCGGATAGAGAGATTGAGTTAGTGATTGATTTAGCACCAGGAACGCCCCCGATATCTAAAGCCCCATATAGAATGGCCCCAGTAGAGATGTAGGAGCTGATGGTACAGTTTCAAGAATTACTAGACAAGAAGTATATTCAGCCGAGCGTTTCACCGTGGGGAGCGCCGGTGTTATTTGTTAAGAAGAAAGATGGTTCGATGCGGCTCTGCATCGATTACAGGGAATTGAATAAGGTTACAATTATTATTAAGTATTTGTTACTGAGAATCGATGATTTGTTCGATCAACTGAATGGAGCTAGGTACTTTTCGAATATATATTTAAGAAATGGATATCATTAGTTGAAGGTAAGGAAGGAGGATGTACCGAAAATGACATTCAGAACTCGGTATGGTCATTAAGAGTTTCTGGTTATGTCATTTGGTTTAACTAATACACCTGCAGTGTTCATGGATTTGATGAACAGGGTGTTTAAACCATTCTTAGGCAAATTTGTAGTATTGTTTATTGATGATATATTGGTGTATTCTAAAACCAAGGAGGAACACGTTGAACACTTAAAGGTGACGTTGGAGACGTTAATGAGAGAGAAATTGTACGCTAATTCTTAAAGTGTGAGTTTTGGTTAGAACGTGTGCAGTTTCTTAGGCATGTTATTGATAAGGATGGAATCTCGGTAGATCCATCGAAAGTTAAAGTTGTAATCAATTGGGAACAACCAAAGACACCGTCAGAAGTAAGAAGTTTCTTGGGATTGGCGGGTTACTATAGGCATTTTATTCGAGATTTTTTCGAGATCACAACTCCATTGATGAATTTGACTAGGAAGGCAATTAAGTTTGTTTGGACAGAGATGTGTGAGGAAAGTTTTCAAGAATTAAAGAAGAGATTGAGTTCAGCACCTGTGTTATCATTTCCTGATGATACAAGGAATTTTTTGGTATATAGTGACGTATCACATAAAGGATTAGGAAGTGTGCTTATGTAGAACGTCAGAGTCATTGTGTATGCATCGCGTCAATTGAAGGATTACGAGCAAGGGTATCCGACTCATGATTTGGAATTAGCTGCGGTAGTGTTTGATATGAAGATTTGGAGGCACTATCTTTATGGAGAGAGGTGTGAGATATATACAGACCATAAAAGTTTGAAGTATATCTTTACACAGAAAGATTTAAATATGTGATAAAGAAGGTGGTTGGAGATTATTAAAGACTATGATTGCGAGATTCTTTATCATCCCGGAAAGGCGAATGTTGTTGCCGATGCTTTAAGTAGAAAAGGTCGAGAGAAATTAATGATGTTGACTACTCAGGAAAAGCTTGTAGCTGAAATGGCCAAGATGGAGTTAGAAATTAAATGTCCGACAGGATCAGCTGAAATTTTTTTTCAAATGGGGAGCAGTTCAATTTTGGAGGATAAGGTAAGAAATGCACAACTTTAAGATAAAAATTGTGAAAAGATAAGAAGGAAAGTGTCTAAAGGAGAAGAAGACAAATTTAAAGTTGATGTGGAAGGATTGCTTAGATTTGAGGGAAGAATTTAGGTTCCGCTAGTACAAGAAATTAAAGAAGAAATTTTGAATATGGCTCATAACTCACGATATTCGATTCATCCTGGAAGTACAAAAATGTACCAGGATCTCATACATCATTTCTGGTGGTCGAATATGAAAAAGGATGTTGCTGAATGTGTGGCAAAGTGCTTAACATGTCAGAAAGTTAAAGTTGAACATCAAAGGCCAAGCGGATTGTTACAACTGTTAGAGATACTGGAATGGAAGTGGGAGTATATCACAATGGATTTTTTGGTAGTTCTTCCAACAACTCAGCAAGGTTATAATGAAATTTGGGTGAATGAGGATCGATTGACGAAGTCAGCACACTTTTTAAGTTCCTATGGTTAATGCAGCAACCTTTGTTTCATTTTTCACACATAGGATTACTTATCTTTGTTTAGCTTTCTACTTCTGCTTGGTCCCTTCATAAATCTATATTTATGATAACCAAAATCGGTATCCAATACCCAAGTAGAACCTTGACTTAAAGAAAAATTTATTTTAAATCATGAACAAATTTGTATTTGTAACTGAAACTTCACTAAGCTTCTTTGGTTAGCCTCTCGCAAGATGCTTCTCGCAGCTTTCTTTCTTTCCGTCTGTGCTTATTGCGGTGGAAGCAAACTCCTTTGCTATCCAAGACGCTTTTGTTCTTATTATCCTTTGTTTATGCCTTTCTGTTTACCTTCTTTGAATCATTCTTCTTTTTCAGAAGATCCTTTGGCCCCTACGAGTAAGACATGATCTTTCTTGGTTGGAAAGTTACTCTCAACATTTTCAACATGTTAAGCAAATCAACGAAGCTGATATCTAGCTTGCTCATATGAAAAATTCACAACAATTGTGAAAGGAGTCCGGGAGTAAGGGAAAGATCAAATCTTGGCTCAACTATCCATCCATGACAAAATCCGTTGTCCTAATTGATCAATCAAATTGATTATGTTAAGAACTTTTGTCTATACTGTAGTGTCATTGGTTATTCTAGATCGGAAGAGCTCCTTAGATATCTGATATCTATCAGTCCTACTTTCCTCACCATCAACTACTTGATGTGCAGGAATATAGTAGGAGCATCCATAGTTTCATGCTGACGCTGACGCTCGTTACTCATGGATGCGAGCATGATGCATTGAGCCAACTGTACATCATCTTGCCACTTTCTAAAAGTAGCAATCTCTTCCTCAGAGGCATTGTCTGCAACCATTGCAGGGATAGGCGTATTAAGGACATAAGATAGCTTTTCACCATGAGAACTATTCTCAAATTCCTTAACCAATCCGCTTAATTTGGCCCGTTAATTTAGCATCTAATGTGCTTCGCAGTTGATAGTAATTTTAGACATTGTAAAATTTCAGTAAATGAATTTGTAATTAACAACATTTTAACGTACATTCTTTTATTAATTACCAAAATAAATTAGGTCTTGTTTTAAATTGGTATCTCCCACTATTTTCTTCAAACTATATTACCTCACTTATATAGTTCGCAAAATCTAATTAAAGATTTGCTAGTGAGAATAAGGATCCCATTTCAAATGTATATAGCCTTGTGGTGACACAACAAACTATATATAAATAAATAGGTAGACAACTTTTGTCAATTACATCAACTATGCAACTCCTTTTCTTTTGCCTCTTAGATTATTTTGATCAAGTGGTGGCACATCCGAATCAAAATTATCCAAGTTAAGTCCGACCTAGCACTCCATATATTCAAAACAGAAAAATATCATCCTTGTGGTGACACAACAAAACAATATTGTTCAATTTTCTTTATAAGCATCAAATGTGATAAATTAACATCTTAAATACTTAATACTTGCCTTGTGGTGACACAACAAACTCATAATAAATATTTAATACTCTATTAATTTTATCATGCTAGAAAGGCGACGCTCGATATTTCAAATATCTTTGAACGCTTAGGACTTAATATAAAAATTGAGGGGTTTGTTATTAATTTGTCTCATCTTGTTTAGCGCATGCATATATATATATAAAAAAATACATTATATTAATAAACATGCTGAAGCATGTTTGCATAATATATAATATATATAGTATAAGCATGCACATATAGAATACTATATTCTACCCGGATTGATTATGGACTTTTATTCTAGTTTTCGTTCACTTAGAGCCACCAAGTGAACCAAAAGGTCAAACCCTAAAGTGCAAGAAATAATATTTAAATATAACTATTACATTTAAACCCTGCTCCATTACAAAACGGGTCTTCACGCGCTCCTTGCTCCTTTGATCTCTAATTTTCAAAATAATTCTAATTATTCCTATTACAAAACTATTTTAAAATAAATAGAAACCTTGATCGCCAATCAAGGGAAGTACATAGGAGGAGATAGAATTTACATTAAGAAAAATTAGAGAAGATTTAGGTACTGCAGAACCCCATTTAATAAAACCCATACATTCATGCATCCAACTAAAATAAAATCCAATCATATTGGTCAATAGTCCATAATCAATCCCATTTATTATCATACACATCACCATATGCATCAATAAATAACATTCATCTCATGAATAATAAACATTTAATATATATATATATATATATTGATATCATTTAATGGTCAAATTTAGTTAGTATAAAATCTAATTTTGAATCAAAATAAACTCCTTTTATTTTAATCCAAATTTAAATCAAAATAAAACTATTTTATTTTAATTTATCCAATTTTGAATAAAATAAACCATTTTATTTTAATCAAAATCTTTAATCAAAATAAACTCCTTTATTTTAATTAATTATGGAATCCAATTCCATGAAAAAAAAAATTATTAAAGGAAACACGGATTCTTTTCCTATTCACAAATAAACTCCTTTATTTTGAATAATATGAAATCTTATTTCATATTTAAATAAACTCATTTATTTAAGGAAATTAGGATTCTCTTTCCTATTCAAAATAAACTCCTTTATTTTGAATAATATGAAATCTTATTTCATATCTAAATAAACTCTTTTATTTAAGGAAAGATGGATTCACTTTCCTATTCACAAATAAACTCTTTTATTTTGAATAATATGAAATCTTATTTCATATCTAAATAAACTCCTTTATTTAAGGAAATAAGGCAATCCAATTTTAACTCCAATTAGTTATCATGGAATCCAATTCCAACTCTAATTAGTTATCATGGAATCCAATTCCAACTCTAATTAGTTAGCATGAAATTTAATTTTAAAATTAAAATAAACCTTTTATTTTAATTATAAAATTATTGAGAATAATACATGCATGTAATAAAAAGGTTATGCCCAATTATGCGGATTATGATGCATTAAAAGTTAATATCATAATCGACATCACTTTTAATAATTTTTAAAAGTTAATGTGAACATGCATGCCGATTCGGCAGAATCACCTTTATCTTTTAAACAATTACATGCAAGCTCCTTTACTTTAACTTTAGAATGTAATCATATTACTATATATATATGATATTCGGGAATTTCAAAAGACATTGCCTCACGGATTTTAAGGAGCTGGTAGGTAATATTTATGTGGCACGAAATCAACTTTTTGAAAAAATAAAATCGACCCACGTGAATCCGATAAAAAAAAAAAAATGTTTCGCATAAATTGATCACCACGTTTTTTTTTTTATTAAATTTTATACAACAAAATTATGCCCAATTAAATTGTTCTAAACACATATCAATATAGATATTAAATTAAAACAATTAATAATTTACATAAAGGTTTGGCTCTGATGCCACTGTTAGGTTTGTAATATTCAAGAACGCAATCTAATTGCAAAAATTAAGCGGAAGCGAGATAAATCAGAGTTTAAAATTTTACAAAACATATACCCGGATCACCCTTTATGCACAATTATTAATTAAACGAAAAGATAAAGAATAAAATCATACCCTTGAAGATCGAGCTTCCTCAGGTACAAGTTCACCTCCAAATCCTTTCGCGTTCAACTTGAATCCACCGGGTTTGGTTCCTTCCTTTGATCAACGTTAGCCACCCATATGTTTGGCCTCTAGAGGTGATCCACCAAGGAAAAATAAAGATTCAAAAAGATGGGTGGTTGGCTAAACCCTAGTTTTTTATCTCTATAGAAAAAGAGCGTACTCTCCAACAAATTGGAATTATTACGTATATGTAAAAGTCAACAACCACATCACCCATAAAAAGACTCCTCTTATTTATAGATGTGGGCAACCCACCTTAACAATTAAGGAATTGGGTTTTATTTAATTAATTAAATTCTTTTAATTAATTAAGCTCCCTAATCTTATTAGGGATAATTAATTAAACTCCTTTAACTAATTTTCCTTCCTAATCCAATTAGGAATAAATGAGAGTACTTATATTAAATTAATTCCTAAACTCTTTTTAGAAATTAAAATAATAATAATTGTAATAATATTAATAAGACTCCTCTTATTAATTTATATTTAATATTTCTAAAATATTAAATAATAAATATTAAGCTATTTAATTTATTCTATGACCATAGATTAAATTAAATATACTTAATATATTATTACGATTATGCCATTAACTTCTTAAATAATTATTCTTCCTTTTATGGTGTGACCCTTTAGGTTCTCCATATTAAACCTAGGTTGTGAATAAATCAATTAGAACAATTTAATCTTATTTAAATAAATAAATTAAACAATTAATTTATTTAAATAAATAATATTTATTCTACAATAGGAGAAGCCTCCCCAATGATCAACGACTTTTCGGATAATATAGATTTCAACATTAATCATTAAAGAACCTTTGAGTAAATAGTTACCTGTGATAATTCAATCCTTCCACCATACAATGTCCCAATTAAATATAAGGCATGGAATTATCACAAGTCTTATTTTATTTAATTATATGTATTTCGATCCTTAAATGCACAACTCCAAATAATGCAAATTAGAAACTCCTTTCTAATTTCATTCTCGCCTAACGCCAAGGACTACCGGGTTGTCATTTATCGAATCACATAGGACATTTCTCTTCTTTTATTAGAAGTGGTAGATTCTTTATCGATCATACATTATCTCCATGTACAACTTATTATACCCAAGCATACCCTTTGATATACCCTAAGGGTCTTAAGGAATAAGTCAAAGTATAACTCATCATACACAAGATACTATGATGATCTCAAGTCCAAGGATCACTTAGACTACTATATCTTCAGAATTCCTATTGACAGCAAGTAAAACTCCATTAGGTATTCCTTAATGAGCCATGTTCAAATGAACTTATTCTCTAATAAGCACCTACATACTTGCTTTAGTGTTCCACACAAATGATCATGAGATCAATCATCCTCATCCAATGAGCAAGTTAACGTATATACCAATCTATCAGGATTCACTAATCCCCAATTTAGTAATCCAATGATTGGGAACTATTTTAGTTTTAAGCTTTCTAAGAATTTAGATCTCATTAGAATGATCATCATCATTATTCTAAATGCATTGCTTAAAACTATGGGTTTATCACATATTATAAAACAGCATCGTGTAGATAATTAAAAACCTTTAATAAATTAATACTTTTTATTAATAAATGAATAAGATTGTTACAAAGTATATGCTTTATCATCAAACATGATTGGCTTGTGTGCATACTACTTTTACCGATGTCCATTGTATCAGATAGAGTGATAAGTAGGTTTTATACCTACTTATTGATTACCAACTTACTAGAATTTTGCTCAACTTAAGTATTTTTAGTATATTTTTATTTCTTTTTGTGTTTGTTTTGCAGGTTGCATAAAGGAAACTCCTAAGGCCTGGAAATGGAATGGCATGGCATGATATGATAAGCAATGGCTATGATGGAGATTTAAAGCCGAACTAAAGCATGTGATTAGGGTCTTTGAAGTGGTAAAGAGAAGAAGAAAGAAGTGAAGATAAGAAGAAGGAATTAGCAAGAAGACCATGTAGCAAAGAAGATACCAAGAGCATTTTTGATGTGCGAAACCAGGACAGCCATGGCAACAGCACCAAATAATAGGCGACAAAGCACACCACGCCCATAAGTAATCCAGATGCAGACACAAGGCAGCGTCGTCGCGCCCATTTAGTCATGAGGGGATGGCGCGCCTTGCGCTATGTAAGTCGTCAGCGTCGATCTTGGCGCTACCACAATCAACTTATATCAGACGTCATCATGGCCGGCATGATCAATGAACTTCAAATTGCTGACTTTTTATTTTAAGCTGTTGTAGCATGATTTCCATATTAAGGTGTATTTGCTAGTTTGAAAAGAAGCATTTTATCAGTTATTCATTACTATTTTAGGGTTTTATAGTCAAGAGAGAATCCATAGCATTTCTTTACCATTTTGAGCTTCTCTTTCTAGATTAAATAGATTGTAACTATTGGGTTTCATTTTGGTTGTGATTGTGGACCTGAACAAGCTTAAAGACACATTGTGGATAAGGATTTTATCAGATTTGCTTTCTCATTTCTATTAAATCTCTTTACTCTCTTTGTTATTTCAATGCTTGGCTTAAATCCCATAATTGGTGTTGATTCAGAGATGAACTAACTTCCATTATGGGATTCTAATGAAGTTTATTGCGTAGTTCAAAATTGTATGCCTATTCGTGATTTCTTGTATGGTTATATTGGATTGCCTAACTTGGTTGTGCTTAAATGTTTGAATGCTTGATAACCATTCACCCTAATAACTTATATGGAATTGAAAAAGGAAATATAAGTGTAGATTAGGCCATGTTAGCATGTGTTCATAGGACTTACATGTGTTAGGTTTCATGATTCCTGACCCGGATAGACATATATTGGTTCACTGTGTGTAGATGTTGAGAGGGCTTGTGCTTAAATTAATATTGCTTGTAATTCACATGTAGACACTAAGAATTTTGCATTCCTGCTACTAACATTGTAGTAGGGCAGAATCTTCTTTTAGAGATAACCTTGGAAGACAAAGCAGCTCCAATTTTGGAGATAACCCTGGAATTATCAGTCTTGCCATCTCAGAGACAACCTCGAGATAACCAGTTCCAGTTCCAGAGACAACCCCGAGAGTTTCAGTTTCAACCTCGGAGACGACCCCGAGGAATGTAGTTCCAGTTCCGGAGATAACCCCAGAATCCTCAATTTTCCATCTCGGAGACAACCCCGAGATACTTAGTCTCGAAGACAACCCCAGGAGTTCCAGTTTCAACCTCGAAGACAACCCCGAGGACTGCAGTTATAGTTTCGGAGATAACCCCAAAAAAGCTCATTTTAACCCTTGTAGTCAGCTTTAACCTCGGAGATAACCCTGAGGCACTCAGTTCCTGTAACGCCCCGAAATCTTGTCTATTTTCACATCCGAATTCCGTACATCACAATCCCATCTTCTTCCAAACATACATCATTATATAGCTAAATATAACAACATACATCCTCAAATCCCAAGTTCTAAAACCTTATAACCTCTTTCATTACAAATAATGATAATTACATTATTCTTTACATCTTGTACAAGTGACTTTTATCCACCACCAAGGATACATAAGCATTCATTAAACTATTATATAGTTTAATTCTATCATTCTATATTACAAGTCTTCGCTTGATCTTCACACTCATTCATATAATGAATGATACTTCTTCTGGATACCGATCAGCTTGATCTTTACGGGATCCTTAAGTTCTTCTAACATCGTTCGCTGAAAATGTTTTTATTTAAAGCAAGTGTGAGCATTCAATTGCTCCGCAAGTTATAACCGTTGAACAAACAACTTTAAGAATTCAAACATTCTTTTAAGACCTCCATAACCGAACAAAGGTTATGTAACAGCTTGAATAATAGGAATAATCTCGATTCCTATCATTTTATAACATTAGTCACATTCACTTTGAAATACTTTCATTCTCTACTCTCTTTCATACACATTCTGTCTAGCTAGAATCAATAGCACAGACTTAACAATAACGGTTCATGTATAAATAGAACATTCTCTTATTGAAGAGTTAAATCACTTAACAGTTCATCTCATAGAAACACCAAAGTTTTCAAATTGTGGCACTAGGCCTCATACATTCTAACACATTGTACAAATATCACACATTTGAACATAGACAGAACTTCTCAAGTTCAACATTTGAGAAGTTTTAGAAACTAGCATTCATTTAAAATATGAATGAAGTTAGGAAACTTGCCTTTACGCATGACCATGACTTATAGTTTACGTTGAACTGCTCATTCCAATTCCTATGTAGCACATAAGGAAATAACACATACACCAATTAGTCATATACTTGACTTTACGCATTTGTTTACTTAAATTTACTTCTTAGGGTTCACGTTCTTACAAACTAAGTTTACGCTACCAACTTCCTTTACCGGTTAACGGCTTCATGACATACGAAGATGTCTTACTTAATACGTTCATCATCTTTGATGATTTACATTCTTATCTTCTTCTTATAACTTCTCTAGGACTCAGCACACATCGTGTCTCTGCTAGTAGTCCATATGGTACTCTAAGTGGTTTCCCACAAACAACTAACAAACAAGTTCCCATCTCATCTACACTGCCCATAACAGTGAGTTAGATCGGTTGCCAGTTTGGTATATACCTTCGCTCTCTGAAAGAATTATTTAGCCCAGCTCCCATATGTCAACCATCAAAGATTACTATTATACTACAACCTAAATTTATCTAACTTATTCGAACTATTAAACTATAATGTTCGTTAAGTTAATTTCTTATTCCTTATAGCTTTCTGGCAACTAAATGCCATACCTCCGGATTCATTCATCATTGTCTAAGTCATACAGTCTTTTGTATGCTCAGAAAGATCATCAATATTTATTCTGCGTATTTATAGCGTTAACCATTTTACGTTACCTTATTCTTATCTTATAACATCTGGTTCGTTAGACTCGGAACGTCATCCAAGTTATAAACAATTACTCGGCTTCTTTACGTTATACATGCTTGTCTTTAATTTACTTCTTCACCGTTCATAGGTTTAATAATTGATCTTCATTACCTTACGGTCAAACTATACATAGGGTGTAGGTTCTACCCGTTTAATATTCGCGTACACTTAACCTTTTATTGGTTAAAGTGTTCAATGCTTAAATTTCATTCTAATATTCTCATCTGACTCACATTCGGCTTTCATTAATCTTCTTACCGATCGCTACTTCTTTCTTGATAATTCATATCTTACTTACTACCTTCGTCAACGTCTGAGTTATACAACCACTATACACTTAGAATGTTTATTCGATGTAAATACGATTCACGAGGATTGTTTACGTATACAACATTTACGTTGTTCATCCCTTAATCTCTCATTCAACCTTTACCTAAGGTTTTAATCACTTTCATTCATTGCTCATCACCTGAACCCCATGTTCATTATTCTTTCTTAATGTCGAAGTCATACGATTCATTGTATGCTAAGACGGATCGCTCATCGCAACAGCTTTGCATTCACAGCGTTTAAACATTTTACATTTATCTCGCATTACCATGACAAAACATCAAAATGTTATTCATTACCCTCGTCAATCAACGTCTAAGGAATCACCATCATAGCAATCCCTTACGTTCGCTTATCGCAACTACGGTCCTCGAATATTGGTTCCGTAACCCGTGTCTAAATTCTTTATCTTTTAATCTCATTTAATCTTTTTGTTCAACCTTCATCAAAGGTTTAATACACTTAATTAAGTGTTACAATAGTTGAACTACATGGTCATATTTCTTTCTTGCACATCCCCTAGTAATTGAGCAATAAAAATCTCATTTCTGGGCATTGCCCTGCACCGGCGCTGTGGCGCCGTGTCCTTCCCTTTCCTTCACACTGCGGCGCCACTCAGTACTAGTTGATGGCTCGAGCTCGTCCTGCGGCACCGGACCCCAAGACACGACTCGCTCTGCGGCGCCGAGCATGAAACCTAGAATTTTTTTTTAAGTCCTTTACAAGCTTGAGACGCTGACTTTGAAATCTCATATCCTATTCGTTATAACTCGGAACGAGATCGTTCCAAAGCCATTTTCTTCTTTATCTTACGTACTTCAATTACTTATGGACAGAACATCATTCTAAATCCGCTAACATGCCATTCAATTGGCTTAATATTTGCTCTTCATTCGTTTTACATATTTAACGCTCTTCGTTCGTTCGTCCGTAATTCGGTCATCCGAAATTGTAACTCATTCATTCTTGAGTCCATGACTCACATTTTATACGTTCTCTTACATTCTTATGAAACCCTACATGTTCGGGTTCATTTACTAACTTTCTAATTCTCATTCTTCTTTTATGAAATTTTCACCATAACTTCGTTATAGCTTAGTTTTAATCCATTCTTCATGAACGTTTCTAACGTTCCTAACCAAGCAATAAGAAACTAACTTATACGCGATGGTTTTAAACTTGTCCATTAACAACAATTATCCTACGATGGTTTTAAATTTGTCCATCAACAACATTCTTCGTGTTCTTCGTTCGTTCTTCATTTTTAATCGATATTTTGATTACGATTTTACTTTTTCTTGTAATTTGAGGTTATAAAACATCATTCCTTACTTAATTCACCTACTCATTCATATAATCCACACGGATCGTTCTAATTCATTGCGAATCTTAAACTTCCTTAAGAAATATATAAACTAAATTTCTAATTCTTATTTCTTCATTTTCTTACGATTTCAACCATATGAAACCATTCCTAACATCATCTACTTCTTATTCTCATTAAGTTATGATTTAAACATATAAACTTAAAGAAAATTATCTAGAAGTTAGGTTTTTGAATTACCTTTCTTCTTTAATCCCATTCCGTCGGACAAAGCGTGCACTCGGGCAAGCTTTTCCTCTTCCTTTTCCTCTCTTCCCCCATCCGAACTCTCTCTCTCTCTCTCTCTCAAAGTTGTAGGATTTTTCAAAATCCCAAAATAATGAAGTTAGCTTCATATTTATAGATTTTCAAGGCTAGGGGTAATTTATTTATTTTGCCCCCAAGTTAACTTAGCCCTCAAGTTTGCTTAGCCCTTAAGTTTCGTAATTCCGCCTTTTGGGTTTCATCCAACAGTTTTAAAAACTGCGATTCTCGGAATCCAAATATTTTTGGATATTTCGTCTTTCCTTTACCGATTAACTTTTACGTATTCTTCGAATTTTGGAAAAATTGAAAAACACTTTTTGGTGTCAAGCGTTTTCCTTCATGTTTTCCCCCAAACGTAGCTAAACGAATGAAAAGTACATAACAATACTTCTTGCCATTTTTATTTTATCCGATTCCTGCACGTTTTTCGAGAAAAACATTTATCGGCGTACTTAACTTTTCACGATATATTATCATCAAATCTTTCAACGGAATGTCATTTCGACATACCGAACTCTCAGAAAGGCTTAGGTTATTCAAACCCTAACCCTTAGGGTTTTGTCGGGTGAATAGTGCCTATTTTGTCTTGAAAATTCTTACTCGTTCAGTCTAGCTCGTGGCTAGAATCCTCCCGATTAATAATCATCCTAGGTTCTAGAACAATTAATGAACACATAGCACAAAATAGTATTAATAAAAATTCATTTTATTAATAACTAATTCTTTAAATCTTAAATTATGGACAATCTAATTTTCTGGGTTGTCATAGTTCCAACCCAAGAAGAAAACCCCGGGAGGTCAGGCACACCTCAGAGATAACCCTAAGGACATTCAACACTATAACAACCCAATCTCAGAGATAACCCTGAGCAACGACTGCTACATCAGCCCAAACCGGAGATAACCCCGGTGAGGGGCAAAAATTGCATTTTGCCACCTAGATTCCATACTGCACCATCTCAACAACATTTCAACATACATCCTACACATCAATGTCCTACAAGAACCATAGCTCCAATCTCCAGTGACTACTACACAAGACACCATAACGGATAGAATTTGAAGCCTGAAGTCCTGGGCATGGTCCCATCTTCGTGACTTCGTACAACCTCTAATCCCATGTTATTGTGTAGCTTTCGATAACAACATTCCGAAAAAGGTCTTATACACCTCAATCGGAAGCCCGGATTGAAGTTTTGAAAGTTCAAGCAGACAAAACATTGCATGTGTGCATATACTTTGAGATTCAAGCAGGACCGGGGAGCCCAAGGCACCTCGAGTACCGTGTAGTGCATCTCATGGCTACCGCAGGTACACCTGTGGCTCCCCCCTCTATAAATAAAGGGCTTGGGGTGGCCATTTTGCATAGAGAAAAGGCGAGGAAGCCCTGTCCATTTTGCTATGTACACACTATAAACTGAGTGCTTTCTCATTTTAAAAACTTGTGAGCTTATACTTTGCTTTATTTTACCTGTGGAAACCAAGTTTTCATTCAATTAAAGTTATTTGAAGTCTTCTTGGCAGCCCATTGTAAGACTTCTTGCCTTTCTTAAAGTCTTTCTCCACTTTTTACACACACGGTTATTCACGTTAAGAGTCGTGGTTTGTGCGTATGCCCGGACTTCGATCCATGGCTTTTTATTTATTTATTTATTTATTTATTTATTTATATATATATATATATATATATATATTTGTACTAACATTATCGAGTTATGCCTCGATTGAGCCTGGACTCACATCTGGAGTGTAACGCTCGAGAAAATTAGATTTTTATGAGAATTAAATTTTTATTTGGTTATGAGGATTAAATGAATTTAATTGATTATTTAAGTGAGTAAGCTATTTGAAGATCATTCTATGACCTAGAATGTGCGGATGTGGTTAGGATTCTAGCTATGTGCTAGAAGTAATTGTTTTGAATTTCAAGACGAAAATAAAAGTTTTCCGAGAAATTTCTGTAAAAACACTATTCATATATTTCTACTTGGAGATTAATTTTGAATTTCTGAGAAACGCGTAATGATAGAATACTAAGACGTAATGGAATATCCAATAATATTTCAGTTATGGCAAATGAAGTTTTTGCTTACGGACTTAAAACCTAAGGGTTAGGGAAAATGATTTCTGAGAAGGAAATGAAATGCGTATAATGATTAGGGTTATTATACGTGTGATATACGAGTATAATACTAGTTAGTATACGGGTATAGTATGAAGATTAATACGAAGTATAATACGAATATCGTGCGAACTATATATGAAGAGAATACGAGAAGTGAACGCATGGAATACGATTACTCTTAATGGAATTTGAGTTCATGGACTTTGTAGAATCCAATTGGACTTGGATTGTGTCAAGCCTAATAAGATATTATGTCAAGCCCAAAGTTATGTTAAGACAAGCCCAAGATAGGCCCAAAATGATTTATGCTAAGGCCCAAATTATGAAACTAAACCATGGATCGAACCAATGGGTCACCGGATGGTTAAAACCCATGGGGCAACCCATGGGTGACCTAAGAAGCTAGGCGGGCCAGCCAATTGGTGGCCAAGTAAAGTGCATTACTTGGTGGCTAAGTAAATGAATAGTAAGGAGGTGGACCTAATGACCATTTTACCCTCCGTTAGGTTTTCCTATATAAGAGAAGCTAGGTAAGTTCATTTTATTATTTCACGAACTCTAGAAAATATATTGAGAGAGAGAAAAGAGCTCTAACAAATAATCAAGAGTAATCCAAGCAAAACATACAAGCTTTAGTCAAGAACATGAAAAACGTTAAGGTAATATTTTGTAATCCTAAGTCTTCGATCTTTTTTTATTTCTTTTTCGTAGAGAAGTATGAATTGGTGGACCATGTCTCTTCCGGAGTAATAAGGATGGCTAATAATGGATTAAAATATTATAAGTCATGTATGGTTAGTAATCATAAGCGTTTAAGTAAGTTGTAATCAAAGAAAACCGTTAAGCATTTAATTGGTTGTTGATGGACAAATTAAAAACCATCATAGGGTATGTGCATCTTGTTTGGTTAGGATGTAGATGATGAATCATTGGAGTTGTTCCATTTGATTTGGCGTATAGAACACGAGTAACGAAGTTATGGCAAAATTTACGAGATTAAGCGTTAAACATTAAAATCGTAGAATTTCCAGATTTTGTAGTCAAAAGTTATCGTGTAACTCAGAAACCTTGGTTTTCGATGGCTTAATCTAGCATAACGTATTTAAGAGTCGTGGACTCAAGAATCGTCAAAATCCAACTTAGAACGAAGAAACGAGCTATGAACGTTCACGAACGTTAAACGAACGCATAATAGAAAGTTAACTAGTGAATTCTTTGTTAACGGATTTAAAAATTACTTTTGTCCGGATGAAATCTAAGTATATAAGATATGTAAGATAATGGCTTTTGAACGAACCAATTCCGACTTATAACAACCGAGTTATGAGTCTGAAAAGAATTGAATAGGAAAATTTTGAAATTTCTACTTAACACACGCATTCGTTAGTCACGGGTCAAGGCAGTGTTATATATAGATAGTCGCGTCGCATACCACTATTGTATCTCAAGTCACGCCAGAACGCCGAGTAAGAAAAAATGTTGGACTAATTTAATTGTGAACCCAATTGTTTGCAAAACAAATATGGGGCATGTATGAACTTAATATACATAGTAAGACCATTACTATATCATGTATATAGTGATGATTCTAGGAATGAAACGGTTGTTTAACTAGTAATTAAACGAAGAACGTAAAGTGTAAAAAGGTAAACCATATTCAATTACTATGGTACTTAACCAATGGTTATTAAGTATTGGTGTAGTAACATAAGAACGATAATAAGCCGTAAAGACGGATAAGTAACTATAAATGAGTTTTATTAATGAAATAAATTCGGTTAAGTTATAAAAGAGAAAGAAGTTGGTAAAAACAATGTGATTAGATTGTTTGGTAGATAATTTCAGTGTGCTATGTGAATATATTATGTAGAGACTGTAAAGACCAAGAATTTTTGAATATTTATTTGAAGACGCTTCAAGGCAAGTTTTCTTAACGCTTGTCCAACCTTCGTGTTAGCCAGGTTTTCTGTGATTCATGTTATGAGATGCATGAATTATTCTACGAAAGGGTCGATGCCAGTTTTAACTCAGCTAGACTAATCTTAAAAGATTGATTGATTTATCTACAAGTCTTTCAATATATAATTGATAACGATATCCTACGCCAATTGTTTGGTAAGGATTCAAGGTAAGCCTGAGTATGAATAAACAAATGTATTTTACATCGATTATATGATGGGCACGCGAGGTTGCCAAAACTTTAATGTAAATACATTTAACGGATGAATGTTGATCAACATAGAGTACTATAGGTTGATCACCGAGAAGTGCTCGTAAGAAATATCGGACTTATGGTCTTAGTATCGGGTTGTCCTTTTTCATGAATAAAAACTAAAGAGAATGTCCATGGTCTTTTGACCTACTCAGAATTCCTAAGTTACTATATATACTTCAGAATTATTTTATGAGAATTAAAAGTGTTATTCAATGTTTCATAGTACTTCATAACTACTTGTTCAGTTATTGAAGAATAATCATATGATTCTCGAAGTGGTATTTATATAATATATTGTTAGACTTGCTGAGCTAGTTATTCTCACTTCTTGCTTAAATTATATGATTGCAGCTAAGGTCGAGAGAACCGAGAGTTCTAGTAAAGATAAAGACAAGGCGAAGATGAATAATTAGTTTATCTTGTAATAGACTAGTATGTTTGTATGAATCATATTATGATGAACAAAGAATGTAACGGTTTCAGAACCTGGGAATGGACTTATATTATTATTGTAATACGAATGTAGTTAATGCACTCATTTTGATGTTGTTTCAATGGAATAAATATATAGTTATGAGTATCGTGTATCACCATCTATCGGGTTGGAAGATACCCGGATTTGGGGGCATCACAGGTTGGTATCAAAGCGTTAGGTTATAAAACTTAAGGGGGAAGAACCTTAGGCTAATAACCTCGTTAGTAGATTAGAAGTAGGAGCAAATGAACTCTAGTTGAATGAGTTAATTAAGTATTGAGGAAACTCAGTACCAAAAGATTTAAAAGATGGAAACTAACCCTAAATAAACTAAATGTGATTTATGCTTATACTATTGTGTATTATGTACTAATCAACATATTATGTGTTATTGTAGATGTCCATCGATAGCTTCATGTATAGGGATATGTTGGTCGATGTGGATGGGGAGATGGAGGTAGCATCGTTTAATACGGTGGTACCTGCACTAGAGCGAACACCTCCAGAGGCAATGAGAGAATTGTATCTAGCAGTGCTTGAATGGAATGTTCAACTGCACACTATTATACAGAACCAGAGGAAGGAGATTAATGATCTCCATGAAGCTAAGGTGGCAACAGAAGCAGATTTTGAGATTGAGCATGACGAGAAGGTGCTCATGAAGGATAAGGCAACAGATTGTAAGAATGAGACCGATGAGCTTCGTAAAGAACTGGGGGAGAAGGACTAGAAAATAGCATGTATGTCTTACATCCATGAGAGTGCTTATAAGGATTTCAAGCTGAAAATTGCTTGTTATTCCATTAAGTTAGGACAAACTTGACATACTATTAGTCGGGATATTGTGTCGATTCTTGCGAATGAGAAACACAATGATGCTGTTATGCATTATTAGAAGTCTAGAGTTATAAATATGTGTAGTGACGTAAAACCTTTTCTTGTATAAAAGGGTAGTCTTTTTGTAAATCCCAACTTTTGTGAAATTCAATCGCGGGATAGGAATGTGATAGCTTTGGCTATGGAATCAAATTATAAATTGTTTGAATGATGAAAAATATGAATATAATGAAGTTTTTATTTAATATGCTTTGTTATGGTATGAGTTTTTGTTGGCGAAGAATAACTAAGTAAGTAAATAGATAATAATGAAACTTTATTTATTTCATCAGAAAAATGCCGCCAAGAAGAAGACAACGTAATCAGGAGGCTGAGTCCCATAACGATAACCAGGGGGGTCAAAATAACCCTATGCAAGAGTTTGTTAATTTATTAACGGCTGCATTTAATCAAACTGGGGGTAGAGCACCCGTAGTCCCTAGGGTAGCCAGAATGACTACCTTTAAGGAATTTAAAAGCGTAGGTCCACTGGAGTTCAAAGGAATTAAAGACCTAATTGAGGCCCAGACATTGGTAAAGGAAATAGAGAAGGCGTTTGTTATTACAAACGTAGGGGAGGCGCAAAAGACTTCTTTTGCGACCTATATGATGAAAGGGGAAGCTAACTTCTGGTGGGAGGCTCACCAGGGTGGGCCTAGAGCAGATGCGGTAACATGGGAACAGTTTAAGAAGGTTTTCTTTGAGAACTATTTTCCTACTAGCATGTAGGGGAGAATGGAGATTAAGTTCCTAGAACTTAAACAAGGGGACATGATAGTTCCCCAATACACGGCCAAATTTAATGAATTGGCAATGTAAGACCCCAACTTATTATTAATGAAATTTAATTTTCTCTATTTATTATTTTAAAATAATAAGGGTTGATTTGATTAATGTGGGTAGTTATGGGTAAAATACGCAAATATTTCAAAATAAGCAAGTGGTTATAAAATATTCATTGTTGTCGGGGAATATTCGTTTGGTCGTGGAATATTCTTGTTGTCGGGGAATATTCGTACGACGGCGCAGTCTTTTGTGGGCCCCATAACGAAAAGCGATTGCATGAAGAAAACGACAAATATAAGTTGTTTAAAAATAATAACAGAAGTTGTTATTCGTTAATATCTTTGTTAAAATACTTGGTGGTTAAAACACAGAAGTACTTACCAGATTGCACCAATTATTGATTCTTACGTAAGAAGGCACTACTCAATAATGGTTACGAGAATTCTTGCTCAAGATTTTATTGATTTAATAATTGCTGCGTTGATATTTTATATTGTTGTTGTTTCAATAATTGTCATTACACAAGATTTTTCATTATCGAAGCAATAATTCATATTATCCGAATAATATTATTAGATAACATTATTGGCAATGTCTAGAAAGTTCGTCTAAGGAGAGGTTTGGTCACCTAATTACCAAGAATGAGAGAAATTCTTATCGAAAGCCCCTCTTTCTCGAACCGCCTGGTTGTCAATATTGTGATTCGTAATATTATTTGTGAATAATTATTTATTGATTCATATGATGAGGAAAATATTGATTTTATGTGGATATAGATGGAGAAAATTTTAATGTGACAATTGTTGAAAATTAAAATTTTATCTTTTTCTCGATAAAATAATTCATTTAAATATATTATTATATTTTAATAATATAATAATGGTGATATTTTTACAAACGAATGTGGGATATATGAGTATACGAGGAGGAAGAGTATTTTGTTGCAATAAATGTTTAAAACATGTTAAACATGTCGGTGGACCCCATTTATCGATCGAAATTTGATTATAACCGTAAAATCACCCGTTTGTGGATTTGCGGTCAATTTCTGTTTGGAATTTGGAAAAACTTTCTTTCGTAAAGTTGTAGAGAATTGAATTTCCTATAAAAATTCAAGCGAGATTCGAATTTTCCGACAAAATGGCTATTTATTATGAATTATTGAAGTTCAAGTTCAAATAATTGATTTTAGAAGTTTTAATTATTTTTTCAAGAAAACGTCTTTTGGTGTGTTAAGTGGGTCTAGCATGTGTTATTGATTGCTGAAATCAGATCTCCAAGTGGGCGTATAGAATATTAACAAATAATAATAATATTATATTAAATTTTCTACTTTGGTGTTCTAAGCATTTTCCTATAAATAGGGTGCTTAGGTTAGAATTGAAAATCACACCGTAAATCAAGTTTCTCTCTCTATATTATCGAGCGTATTCTTGTGAGTATTTTGAGTATTTCTATACTTGCAAGTTCAAGTCATAGCTTTATATCCTGTTTCAATTGTAAGATCGATCTTTCGAGGTAAGGGATATTATTTTTTTTCAGTAATGATATTATTTCTTCAATATCATTATGTCAAATATTGATCCAAGTTTTTATCAAATTTGGAACTTTTGGTGTCTGAGTTACTATTCACGATAACGACTAATTATTCACGATATCTGATAATTATTTACTTAATAAAGACTATTCATCGAAAAATGAAAATTTTTCCTTTTCGCCTAAAATATCTATTGTGGATACTAGCTTTGATTGTATCCATGTTTTGATCATTCTTGAATTTTACACCACTATGATTATTTTTGAGGTATTTTTGGACATGGATAAAACAAAGTACTAATCCTTAATCCTTAATCCTTGTCATTTTGTTTCAATCGGATTCGTTTCTTTAAAAATATTTTCATCATCCTCGCCTTAAATGATTATATTATTGAATATCTTTGGCCTATAGTGCAAAGATGAATGATTTCGAAGAATATCTTTGGCCCAGAAAGTGCAAAGATGAACAGTGTTTAGATGAACATGACGACCAAATGATGAATATCTGAGTCTCAGAGTGCAAAGATGAATATTTGATTCTAGATGTATATTGATTGATGTTACAGGATAAAAGATAGAGCGATGAACTTTTAAATTCATGCATAGAAGATAGTAGTTTGCATTCTCTACTTAACTCTTCTAATGAATTATTATTTCACATGAATATTGATTTAAAAACTTGTTGTCTATTGTATTCTATTAGATTTTTTCCCTGTTGAAGACTAATGATAATTTGTTGTATATTATCTTAGTCATAATATTCTTTCTTCGGGCTAGTTGAGCTCACCCTTTTCCTTTTTGTTCCATTTTTCTTCTCGAGGAGGTGAGAATATAGCGAAGTACTAGCCTGGGGTATGGAATGAAGGTTTCTAGAGAGTTGTTTAGTAGTCCTCACCATTTTTGTAAAATAATGTATCAATAAATGTTATGAGAATTTATTTGAGTATAGATATTGTCTAGAAGATAATATTTGTATTCAAACTCACAGCTTTTCTTGTTGTAATAATAAAGTTGTAGTTGTTTCGCATTCATGTATTGACAACTCGAATGGGTGATGTATACCTATTTTGGGGGCGCCACGGTTGGTATCGAGCTTAGGGATATGATCTCTAGCGGAGATCGGGGAATAGAACTAGGAGGGAGAGGCGAGTAAATCCTTCGCTAGTGTGTCCTACCTAAGCTTTTTTGTTAGTTGGTCAAGATATAAGGATATTATGTGATATATTGATTTCCTTAATTAACCCTTGTTTTATATGATGATTTGAGAATGTCGATTGAGAATATTAACAATGGAAATGAGACCCAGAGACGCCTTTGTACTCACAAACGAGGAGAACGCGCAACAGTCGTGGCAATGTTCCTCCGTAAACAACACCACCTAATTGGAAAGAGATGATGAACGAGGGATGTTTAGAAGCTTTTTGCGATTCATGCAAAATCAGACGAGGAGACTCGTGTTCAAAATATAGGAGGAAATGATAGCAATTCACGGGTTGTCACACCAAGAAGTTCAAAGAGTTGGGACCACGAATTTAAGGGAAAGCCGGATCCGATCATGGCGGAAACATGGGTCAAGCAAATTACCAAGATATTAGATGTCTTGGGATGCGGAGAACAGAAAGTTCCATTCGCCACCTTTATGTTCCGTGGCGAGGCGATCATCTGGTGGGAGTCTCGTGAAGCGTACTCCATCTAGCAAGACTCAAAGATGTCTTGGGAGACGTTTCAGAAACTATTTAATGACAAATACTTTCCGAAAGTGTTCTATATATGAAGGAAGTGGAGTTCATCGATTAGAACAAAACAACATGGCGGTGTCTCGAAGACGAAGCAAAGTTTGCAGAGTTATCCGAGTTTGCACCTCATTTGGTGGAGAATGAGGGACGTATGACGCGGATGTTTCGAGAGGTTTGAAACCCAGATACGACAATATCTCATTTCTCATAAATTTTCTCTCTATTCGGATGTTGTTAATGTGGCTCAATTGTTAAAGCGAGATAACGAGTATGTTCAACGGAGGGACCATAACCGAGGATCATACCGAGAGATGGTAGTCAACAAAACAACGATAACCAAATGGAGAAAGAAAAGAGCGGACAAAAATGGTAACCACTGGTGGTAATCATGGCCATGAAAATAGAAGAAGCGAGTCGGGAGGAGATTTTAAAAGAGGAGATTTAACAATGACCATGTGAGGACGACAGCGGTCTTTGTGGCAAAGAATCGGTTCTAAGGAGGAGAACGACCACCGGTCATATGCTATAAATGCGAGAAAGAGGGACATATCGGTCAAAGCGCCCCACAACAATTCAAGGTATGCTATAATTGTGGAAAGGATGGACATATCGCTCGAGATTGTACTGAGAGCGAAACCTAGTTCAATGGGGGGACGGTGACTCAAAAGATCTATCCCAAAAAGTCAAAGTCAATCGGTTCTGGAAGAGCGTTTGTTATGAATCGGGTCAAAATGCGAGGAACCCAAACGAGGTGATCACGGTAAGCTATTTATAAATTCTTGCGAATTTTATACCTTACTTGATAATCTGGGGTGCTACCCATTCATTTATCTCTTACGCATGTGCTCAACGTTTAAACTTGACTCAGGAGAAATTAGACTTTGACCTATCTGTGGAAACTCCGTTAGAGAAACTTTCATCACATCCTTCGTTTATAAATCTTGTTTGATTCAAGTTGGCACCATCACCTTACCATTGACCTTATCTCTTTAAAGATACTTGCTTTTAATGTGATTTTAGGATTGATTGGTTAACTACTCATCATGCCAAAATTGATTGTTTTTGTAAGGTTGTTAGTTTTATATTCCAAACCAACCTGTTATGCGAATTCAAGCAACTAAACCATTAAAATCAATCATTGTCATATCTAATCATAAAGCTATTCGTTTTTATTGAAAAGCGGATGTCAAGCTTTCTTAGCCTATGTTATGGATTTGAATAAAGACACGTCAAATTTGAATAATATTCTGTTGTTATTGACTTTCCCGACGTATTTCTGAAGAACTTCCGGTCTACCCCGTAACGTGAAGTTGAATTCTTTATTGATCTTGAACTGGTACAAAGCCCATTTCTAAAACCCCATATCGAATGGCTCCTATTGAACTTCGGGAGTTAAAGGTCCAACTACGAGGAATTGTTGGACATCGGTTTCATTCGGCCCCTAGTACATCTCCTTGGGGTGCTCCTGTTTTATTCAGTAAAGAAGAAAGGCGGGAGTATGTGACTTTTTGTATTGACTATCTGGAATTGAACCATGTCACCATCAAGAATAGGTATCCTCTACCTCGTATTGATGACTTGTTTGACCATTCTGCAAGGGGCCCAATTCTTTTCAAAATCGATCTTCGATTCGGATATCATCAAATTTGAAGATTAGAATCGAGGATATTCAAAGCGCCTTGAACTCCGGAATGGGCATTATGAATTCTTAGTCATGTCTTTCGGACTAACTAATGCTCCTGCGGGTTTCATGGATATGATGAACCAAAGTATTCAAGGAATATTTGGATCGATTCGTTGTTGTTTTTATTGATGACATCCTCATATATTCCAAAAGTCGTGAAGATCATGAGCACCATTTGAAGTTTGGTACTCCAAAGGCTTCGTGAAAACAAACTATATGCCAAATTGAAGAAATGTGAGTTCGGCGAGGAAGTAGGATTCCTTGGGCATGTGGTGTCAAAACATGGAGTATCCAAGTGGACGGCGAAGATTGAAGCAATACAAAGTTGGGAGCAACCAAGTCGGTGATCGAAAGCACGTAGCTTTCGGGTCTATTTGGTTATTATCGGAGATTCGTGGAAGGGTTTTCTCGAATCGCTACTCCATTAACTCGGCTAAACTCGGAAGGATACAAAATTCGCTTGGAGCGAAGAATGCGAGAAAAGTTTCCAAGAGCTTAAGAGGAGACTTATTTTGACTTTTTCTAACAATACCATCCGGTTCGGATGGATTTGTTATCTCAAATGATGCTTGAGCAAAGGGTTAGGATGTGTTCTCATGCAACGTGGGAAAGTCATAGCTTTATGCCTCGCGACAACTTAAAGAGTATGAGAGGAATTATCCTACTCATGATCTAGAGTTAGCGTGATCGTTTTGCAGCGTTAAAGATATGGAGGCACTATCTATATGGGGAGAAAGTCGAGATATATTCGGACCATAAAAGCCTTAAATATTTCTTCACTCAAAAGAACTCAACACGCGCGTTAACGTTGGCTCGAGCTATTGAAAGACTACGACCACACTATTCAATACCATCCCGAAAAGCGAACGCGTGGTAGGCGACGCGTTGAGTAGAAGATCATATGCAGGAATGAGTGTGATGATGTCAAGTATATCGATAGAGCCAACTTTAATAGAAAAAGTTAAGGTTGCTCAAGCCACCGTAACCGGAAGAGCTAATGCGTATGAAGAAGAAAGTACAAGAAGGAGCTATTAGGGCGAGAATTGATGAAGAAGGAATACTTCGAGTCCACTCTAGACTTTGTGTCCCTAACGACTCTGATTTGAAATACAAGATTATGATGGAGGCACACAATACACCATTTGCAATCCATCCTAGAAGTACCAAAATGTATCGTGATCTTCGACATACATTTTGGTGGAACAATATGAAGAGAGAGATTGCAAAGTTTATCTCAATGTGTTTAACTTGTCAACGTGTAAAGGAGGAGCATCTAGTACCTAAGGGTCCATTGCAACCACTTGAGATTCCGAAATGGAAATGGGAACACATTACCATGGATTTCGTTACGGGTCTTCCTACGGTTTCTCAAGGCATCAATCTTTATTTGGGTTATTGTTGATAGATTAACCAAGTCCGCTCATTTCTTTCCGATACGGAGACTTATTCCCTTAAACGTCTTGCTCAGTATGTATGTGAATGAGATTGTGAGGTTGCATGGCATGCCCAGTATCCATAGTTTTGGATCGTGACCCAATATTCACTTCAAGATTTTGGGTTAGCTTGCAAAAAGCTATGGGCACGGATTTATTGATTGATTTCGCATACCATCCTCAAAGCAGACATGACAATCGAAAGGACTATTCAAACTCTTGAAGATTTATTAAGACTCGTGTCCTAGACTTCAAAGGCGGTTGGGATAAGTATTTACCATTGGTGGAATTCTCCTACAAACACAGTTATCGTGCAAGTATAGGTGTGGCTCCATTTGAAGCATTATACGGGCGAAAGTGTCGCTCTCAAAGTATATGTTGGGACGAGGTGGGTGAAGCAACATTGTTGGGACCCGAAGTGAGTACGTATGACTACGGAAAAGATCCAAATGATTCGACAACGATACAAACAAAGAAGAAGATCGACAAAAGAGTTATGCGGATCTTCATCGAAAGGACGTGGAATTTAGTATAGGGGATCATGTATTGTCATGAGTTACTCCATGGAAGGAGTTACAAGATTTGGGAAGAGAGGAAAACTCAATCCACGATATATTGGTCCATTTCAAATTCTTTGACCGAAAGTAGGAAAAGTAGCCATGAGACTCGCGTTACCTCCGAGTATGTCTCGTGTTCATAATGTGTTTCATATATCGTACATTTCGTAAATATGTGAAAGACCCAAACCACGTTATAGAGTTAAAACCGCAGACGAGATAGTAGAAGACTTAACGTATGAGGAGGTACCTGTCAAGATTTTGGATAGGAAGGAGCATGTCCTACGCGCAAAGGTCATACCACAAGTTAAATTTTTGTGGAGGAATCATGCTATAGAGGAAATTTAATGAAATTTAATGAAATTTATCAATGAAATTTAATAAATTATTAATGAAATTTGATTTTCTCTATTTATTATTTTAAAATAGTAAGGGTTGATTTGATTAATGTGGATAGTTATGGGTAAAATACGCAAATATTTCAAAATAAGCAAGTGGTTATAAAATATTCATTTTTGTCGGGGAATATTCGTTTGGTCGTAGAATATTCTTGTTGTCGGGAATATTAAATGCATTTGACGCGATCTTTTGTGGGCCCCATAACGAAAAGCGGTTGGATGAAGAAAACGACAAATATAAGTTGTTTAAAAATAACGGCGTAGTTGTTACCATTAATACTGTTAAAATACTAAATGGTTTAAAACCCGTTAGACACGGTATTGCACCAATTATTGATTCTTACGTAAGAAGGCACTACTCAATAATGGTTCTGATGTAATTCTTATTCGAAGATTTTATTGATTTAATAATTGTTGCGTTGATATTTTATATTGCTGTTGTTTCAATAATTGTCATTACACAGTATTTTTCATTATCGAAGCAATAATTCATATTATCTGAATAATATTATTAGATAACATTATTGGCAATGTCTAGAAAGTTCTATCTAAGGAGAGGTTTGGTCACCTAATTGCGCGCCAGTAAGGAGAAATTCTTATTGGAAAGCCCCTCTTCCTGAACTGCCTGGTTGTCAATATTGTGATTCTGTAATATTATTTGTGAATAATTAATTATTGATTCATATGATGAGGAAAATATTGATTTTATGTGGATATAGATGGAGAAAATTTTTAATGTGACAATTGTTGAAAATTGAAATTTTATCTTTTTCTGATAAAATAATTCATTTAAATATATTATTATATTTTAATAATATAATAATGGTGATATTTTTACAACGAATGTGGGATATATGAGTATCTGAAGGTGAAGAGTATTTTTGTTGCAATAAATGTTTAAAACATGTTAAACATGTCGGTGGACCCCATTTATTGGTGAAATTTGATTATAGCACAGTAAAATCGCTTGGTTTTGTGGATTTCGGTCAATTTCATTTGGAATTTGGAAAAACTTTCTTACGTAAAGTTGTAGAGAATTGAATTTCCTATAAAAATTTGTGAGATTCAAATTTTCTGACAAAAGGGCTATTTATTATGAATTATTGAAGTTCAAGCTCAAATAATTGATTTTTGGAAGTTTTAATTATTTTTTCAAGAAAAACGTCTTTGGTGTGTTAAGTGGGTCTAGCATGTGTTATTGATTCTTTGAAATCAGATCTCCAAGAGTGGGCGATAGAATTTTAACAAATAATAATAATATTATATTAAATTTTCTACTTTGGTGTTCTAAGTATTTTCCTATAAATAGAGTGCTTAGGTTAGAATTGAAAATTACACCAGAATGAAGTTTTCTCTCTATATTATCGGCGTATTCTTGTGAATATTTTGAGTATATTTTGAGTATTGTTATACGATTGCAAGTTCAAGTCATAGCTTTATATCCAGGTGTTTTAACTAGAAGATCTTGATCTTTCGAGGTAAGGGATATTATTTTTTTCGTAATGATATTATTTCTTCAATATCATTATGCTGAAATATTGATCTGAAGTTTTTATCAAATTTGGAACTTTTGGTGTTGAGTTACTATTCACGATATCTGGCACTATTCACGATACTCGACACTATTTACGAATCACTAAGACTATTCATCGAAAAATGAAAATTTTTCCTTTTCATCTAAAATATCTATTGTGGATACTAGCTTTGATTGTATCCATGTTTTGATCATTCTTGAATTTTACACCACTATGATTATTTTTGAGGTATTTTTGGACATGGATAAAACAAAGTACGAATCCTTAATCCTTAATCCTTGTCATTTTGTTTCCTTTGGATTCGTTTCTTTAAAAATATATTTCATCATCCTCGGTCTTAAATGATGATATTATTGAATATCTTTGGCCCAGTAGTGCAAAGATGAATGATTTCGAAGAATATCTTTGGCCCAGTAGTGCAAAGATGAGCAGTGTTTAGATGAACATGACGATTAATGATGAATATCTTTCGCTGTAGTGCAAAGATGAATATTTGATTCAGATGTATATTGATTGATGTTACTGAGGATAAAAGATAGGCGATGAACTTTTAAATTCATACATAGAAGATAGTAGTTTGCATTCTCTACTTAACTCTTCTAATGAATTATTATTTCAGCTGCGAATATTGATTTAAAACTTGTTGTCTATTGTATTCTATTAGATTTTTCCTGTTGAAGACTAATGATAATTTGTTGTATATTATCTTAGTCATAATATTCTTTCTCTTGGGCTAGTTGAGCTCGCCTCTTTCCTTTTTGTTCCATTTTTCTTCTCGGGAGGCGAGAATATAGCGAGTACGTAGCCGTGGTATGGAATGAAGGTTCTAGAGAGAGTTGTTTAGTAGTCCTCACCATTTTGTAAAATAATGTATCAATAAATGTGATGAGGATTTATTTGAGTATAGATATTGTCTAGAAGATAATATTTGTATTCAAACTCATAGTTTTACTGTTGTAATAATAAAGTTGTAGTTGTTTCTGTACCATGTATTGACAACTCAGAATGGGTGATGTATACCTATTTTGGGGGCATCACAGGCAAGGTTTGCTCCACACCAAGTGGACACTAAGGAGAGGAAGGCTCGTAGGTTTGAGCAGGGCCTGAAACCCTGGCTCTACAGTAGGATTTCTGTTTTCCAGAGTGCCTCATATGGGACCATTTTGGAGAAAACAATCATCGCAGAGGGTGGTAGTGAGGCTTTGAGTCAATACCACAAAGAGAGAAAGAATAAGTGTAGAGGAGAGGGAGGACCCAAGGTCGAAAGAGCTAGTGGTACTGGCAGTATGCCTAAGAGGAAGAGTTTTAACTCCGGAAATACTGAAGTGGAACAAGGGGATCCTAAGCGTAGGATCGAATCATGTAATACATGTGGAAAGGCTCATCTAGGAGTTTGTCTTAAAGGAAAATCGGTTTGTTAAAACTGTGGACAGGAGGGTCATACCCTGAATGTGTTTGCATGTACTCATGAAGACATGGTGGGTTTGTCCACTGACATTGTTATTCATCACCTCCCCATCAAAGAGGGATTCAAGCCAGTAAGGCAGAAGCTCAGGCGATTAAAACCTGAGTGAAGTTTAAAGGTTAAAGAAGAAATTGTGAAATAATTTCAAGATGGCATCATCATGGTGTCAACATACCCTGAATGGCTATCCAACATAATCCTCGTGCCTAAACCAGGAGGAAAGGTGCGAGTTTGCGTGGATTATCGGGATCTGAATAAAGCTTGCCTTAAAGATAGCTTTATTATGCCATTTATCCACATTCTCATTGACAATACTGTTCAATACGACATATACTCCTTTGTTGATTGTTTTATAGGGTACCATCAAATCATGGTTGCTAAAGAGGATCATGAGAAAAATGCATTCATTATGCCTTGGGGAACCTTTTGCTATAGATGGTTATCATTCGGCCTCATCAATGCCGTAGCTACCTATCAGCGAGCCATGATGGCACTTTTTCATGATTTAATTTAATGCACAAAGAGATAGAGATCTATGTGGATGACATCATTGTCAAGTCTCGAAGGGAAGAAAACCACTTAGACCATCTCAGAAAGCTCTTCAATGGGTTACATAAGTACAACTTGAAGTTGAATCCAGCCAAGTGCACCTTTGGCATTAAATCAGGTAAGTTGCTAGGGTTCCTTGTCGGCCACAAAGGGATTGAGCTGGATCCCACCAAAATCCAGGCCATAACAAAAATGCCCATTCCTCAAACAGAGAAGGAAATACAGGGATTTTTGGGAAGGATCAACTTCATCAGCAGATTCATCTCCCAACTCACAGCAACATGTGAGCCTATCTTCAAGCTGTTAAGGAAGAACTCCTCCATGAAATGGAATGATGAGTGTTAGAAAGCCTTCCTTACAATCAAAGAGAAGCTAGTCAAAACTCCTATTTTGGTACCTCCCAGGGATGGTGTTCCTCTGTTCATGTACCTGTCCATTAATGACAATGCCATGGGCTGTATATTGGGACAGAAAGATGATGGAGGCCAAGAGCGAGCTATCTACTACCTCAGCAAAAGATTCAGCAGCATTGAACACAAGTACACTTTGATTTAGAAGACTTGTTGTGCTTTAGCATGGGCTTCCATGAGGTTATAGCATTACCTCCATGGTAACACAACCCATCTCATATCCCGCGTGGATCCTCTCAAGTACGTGATCAGTCCCATGTTAAATTATCGGCTGTCCAGATGGCAGTTGATCCTACAGCAATTTGACATCGTCTACGTGACGTAAAAGTCTATCAAAGGTGAAGGAATTGCGGATCAACTGGCCACCGCACCTTCAGGGGATTTCAAACCCTTGGAAACATACTTCCCCGATGAAGGGGTAATGATAGTTCAGCAACACCATCAATACGATACACACCAGACATGGAAGATGTATTTTGATGGAGCTGTAAATATGGAAGGTTCTGGGGCTGGAGTAGTTCTAGTAGCCATTACGGAGGAGCAGTATCCCGTCGTCGTCAAATTGCAGTTTGTCAGCACCAACAACACAGCTGAGTATAAAGGTTGTATTATGGGGCTAAAACTTGACCAATCAATGGGCATCAGGCGGTTAACTATCTTTGGAGATTCCGAATTGGTAATCAGACAAACCACGGGAATCTATCACACCAAAGAACTACATTTGCTACCTTACTATCGGCAGGTTCTCCAGATGGCTTCGAAGTTTGAAGAAATAACCTTCCTCCACATTCCTCGGAATAGGAATGACTTTACGGATGCGCTAGAAACTTTGGCCTCCTTGATCAACATACCTGACAAGGAAAACATGCCAAGCATCACATTTGCCCTGCAAAAGGCTCCAGCCTATGGGAATTACATTGGAGAAGTATCTGATGACATACCTCCTGTCCAACACCCTTGGTATCAGCACATCAAGGAGTATTTGCGAGATGGATCTACCTGCTGAGGCGAGTCCTGCTGAGAAAAAGTAAATCCATCGAATGGTTATGAAATTCTACCTGAGCGAAGATGCACTCTATAAGAGAGATATCGGACTAGGTCTCCTCATATGTCTAGACAAGGACCAAGCTCAGAGGCTCATGGATGAAATCTGTGGTGGAGTATGTGGCCCACACATGAGCAGCCCTCTACTTGTCAAAAAAGTTCTCAGAATGGGGCATTATTGGCTCTCTCTCAAAGCTGACTGTGATGATCACGTTAAGAGATGTTATCAATGCCAAATTCATGGGAATGCTATTCACGCCGCTCCAAGAGAGCTCCACAATATGAGCTCACCCTAGCCCTTCTCAATGTGGGGAATGGACGTGATCGGGCCCATCGATCCGAAAGCCAGTAATGGGCATCGGTTTATCTTCACCATGATCGACTACTTCACCAAGTGGGTAGAAGCATCCTCCTTCCCCAAGGTTACCAAAGAAGTCATCATTGGTTTCATCAGAAACAATGTAATTTGTCGATATGGACAACCAGAGGTAATTGTGTCAGAAAATGCTAAGAACCTCAACAATCAAATGATGGAGGAGTTACGCAGTAAATTCCACATCAAACACCTCAACTCCGTCATCTATCGTCCAAAGATGAATGGGGTTGTTGAATTGGTTAATAGGAACATCATGAAGATCATGCAAAAGATGTTCGCCAATCACAAAGGATGGCCTAACCTCTTGCCTCTGACTCTATTAGCCTACAGAACCTCAATGCGCACTTCCACTGGGGCAACCCCCTACTCATTAACCTATGGGATGGAAGCACTGCTCCCCATAGAGGTGGAAATGGAATCTGTCAAAGTGTTGATAGACGCTCAGATGGATGAAGACCAATGGTTACAAGATAGGTATCACCAATTATCTCTAATAGAAGAAAGGCGAGCCAGTGCTATCTTCTATGGTCAGTTATACCAACAAAGGATCGCCAGATCCTACAACACAAAAGTCCGGCTACGGCAGTTTAAACAACATGACTTGGTTTTGAAGAAGATCATTGACAACCAAGATCAATCCAAAGGAAAATTCACCCCAAACTGGGAAGGCCCATTTGTTATCAAGGAGGTATTAATAGGAGGTGCTCTCAGATTATAGGAAATGGACGACGATGAATTTCCACAACTCATCAACTCGGACACAGTGAAATGGTAATATGTTTAAGGTTACCATCAAACAAACATCCTGGTTTTGGATCACCAGATCCCCATTCACTTCAGGTTTTCTAACCCTTCACTACATGCAACCCTTCTTCATACCCATCTGCCCCATTAGGGACAAACACACTTTTCAAACCAACAGCCTGGTTTTCAGATCATCAGATCTTTCACTCCACTTCATTTCAAACCTCTCAGGTTATCCCACCAGGGATTACACCTTCACACCTACAATTTTGTCCTACCAAGGATAAAAGTTTTCACATCTGCAGTTTGTCTTGTACATGGGATAAAACTTTTCACTTGTAGTTTGTCCTGAACATGGGATCAAACTTTTTGGCTGCAATCCGTCCTGAACATGGGGTGAACTACGTCGACCTAATCTCCTCCATACACGGGAGTACGCAGGCAACAATTTTTATGGCCCGGTCACACCACAAATAAAAAAAACAAAAATAAATAAAAGAATTTCCACACCCTTCTACACCCTTTCATATACAGCGTTGAACCTCTTACACCAGGTTCAAACTACGCATACCTGATCTCCTCTTCAATAGGAGTACGTGGGCAGCCAGTCATGGTTCGGTCTTACCCCCTACCAAAACACCAAAACTTGTCAAATAGTACTGGGATCAAACTTCAATCCACCACATTTCATTGGCTTCAGACCAAAGGGATGGAACTAACTGATCTCCCCACACAAATGGAATAATCGGTAACCATCTAAACTGCGGTTGAGTCCTCAAAGAGAAACACCAATCCATAAGAGATGGAACTGCTTGGGCTCCCCCAGACAAAGGAGTACCGGCGACCATCTATGGTACGGTCAACCTCAGAGAGGAAAGCCACACTCCTCTGCACATTTACATACAGAAACCATTCCCAAGACATAAAAGGGTAGGGATACACACAGATCAATGATCCATTTTGAAAGATCTTGTGACATCTAAATGTCCACCCATCAAGGATGACTTCAGAATACATCAAGATCACAAGACCTGAAGAAACAAGAAAATATCAAGCAAGCAACAATGCACAACTAAAAGAGAAGTGAATTAAAATATATTTCCTTGCCATATATAATGTTGTTTGATATATACAATATGTACTGTACATGACAAAATGGATAGGCTAGTCTGTGCAGGAAAATACAAGCCCATCTACAAATTAGTGTATATGCGAGCTATCAAGTCCATCATGGCATCTCTCTCCGAAGAAGGAGGTAACGTTGTGAGCTCCTGCCTAAGGTTATCTACACGAGCCAACAGATCCACATCCAACTGCATGGTGACATGGTGCTCATCATTATATGCGCTCATCTCGACAATAATGCCAGTGGTAAGGTATCTCACGGTAGTACTATCTGTAACAGCTACGTCCCGGACAGATATGGCACCATCCCGCTCAACAATCAAACCATCTCTGGATGTTCTAGCCTCATCCAGCTCAGCAATAGCGGTGTCTCTACAAGCTAAAGCATCATCTCACTCTAATAGAGCAGCATCTCTCCCAGCAAGAGCTATCAACATCAAGGCCCTAGCCTGATCTCTCTCAAATGTCATCAGATGCAGGCTCAACTCTAAATACTCTACTGAATGCGGGGTCATAGTATCAGTTATACTGGAAGAATCCACCACAGCTGCTGGCAACCCAACAAATATCTCCTCCTCGGAAGGAAAATCAACGTCCTTTGTGGGCTCTCCATCATCAGAATCAATTGGCATACACCCTGGATGATGTAGTCTCTCCCTCCATCCATGCAGAATACTCTATCGAACAGCCCGGATGGCTAACAAAAAACTCAGCTAGCTCACGCTGATCCCAATAGGCATACACCCTGGATCTGTCCTTTGCTGACAAATGGCAAGAAGCCAAACGCTGACCCAATGCCCACTCAAAAGGATGGACATCCTAAAACTGGTCGAACTGTAACATTACAACTAGTGGGTGGTAAGTAGCCATGCCCCTCAAACTAGCCAGAGGGAGATAATATATGCCAGGTGCATGAGTAATGAAGCTGTAGGGTGAATGTGCCCTGTACACGCAAAATGTCAAATGGATCTCTGATCCCTGCAAAGAACACCGACCAAGATACAGCGTGTGTACACTCCGCTGGGTGAAAAGAGTAAGATATGGCTATCTCATGGGAAAAAAAGTACACATGCCGTCGAAAGGTGTCAATCGGTCTCAAGTGTGACATGAACCACATATACAACATGACCGAGCTGCCTATGAATACTCCTGTAGGATAGGTATGACAATACGTGGCGGATCTCAACGTATCTATCACAATCATTGGCATAATGGTATAACCCTCCCTAAGAGCTCTCACTGCCATGACAACACCAACATCCAGCTCATCCATATACAGTGGAATGTACACATAAGCCACTACGCACATCATGAGTATGTCTACCCAGGCCGTACGCCACTGATCCTCCGATGTGGTGAAATCCCTGGAGTGTCGTGCATAACTGTCCACTGAGTCAAATCAGTCTATCAGAAAATGTTGGGACACCACATGGCCAAATATAATCTCTTCCTGTACTAATCTACGTCTCATCCCGGTAAGGGTCATAAACTGTCAGCTCATGTCATCGATAGCCATCCGCGCACAAGGTCTGTCTAGTGGCAGCGCCGTTAACCGCGCATACTCCTCTAAGATGGGAGTCAACTCTTGGGTCCAAAATCGAAATACCCGCCTCTCCGGTACCCAATGCTCCAGCATACAATCTACAAAGCCCACAGGAACCTGGAACATCAGGAGGGTCAGGAAATATTGTAATAGTTAATCTACGGTCACCCTGTCTGGAGGTGACAAACTATCATACCATGACCTCAGACGGGAGGCTACCAATACTGGTGGGGTATGATCAATACGGCTAACTGTCGAAGAAGACATCTATTTTTTCCGTATCATAAGACCATCCAGGGGTCAATGCTGAATATCTCTGGACATACATATGCATAACATAATATATGCATGATCAACAATAGATGGAAATATGATGTAGGGAATGGAAAATAGTACATATATTCCTAAGTACATCATCATCTAATACATCATTTCTGTACAGCTAAAAATATAGGGAAATGGGGCACAGATGCCCAACGACTAACAGAGGCCTATCAATAGATATAGTGAGAATGGGGCATAGCCACCCATTATCTAACAGAGGCCTAACAAAAGATATAGCGAGAATACACATTAAAAGAAGATAATGGTGTCAATATCTACATCATCAATCATATCCACCTGATGTAACTCCTCTTGAGTCACTAGATCTCTGCCATGAGGGATGTCAGGCCTATAAAATAGAGGATCTGCAACTGTAAAACTATATGGGTTATCTAAAGGGCCAGCCCCAGAGCTAGAAGGATCAAAAGTATCTACCTCTAAAGGATCTCTACCCAAGTGTCGGATAAAGAAATGTGCCCGGACCAACTGCCAGGTCAAACTATCAACCTGTGTTAAATGAGTCGAATCTCGGATATAGGCCATCCAATCCATCATCATCATGGATCTAGGAACCATATCCCCCATAAATTGAGTGGCGTGGGTCTGGGCTCCGATAGTATGAGGGGACCATCAACGATGGAACATATCCTGAGTATACAGATCCTCTGACAATGTAAAGTCGTCAGCGCCCATCAATGGGATATCACTGATAGGCGACTGCAACACAGGCCAATAACACCTGGCAGGAGGCAAGATCGGTACATGGATCTCCCCTGTGGTGCTCCTAATAGCACACTCTCCCAAATTGAGCTCTCATCCTTTATCTGTGAAGAGAGGAATCATACGGGTGGATATCACGTACTCGAAACCAGTCAGGTACCCATCCTCAAACCCAATGGTCAAATGTTCTCCAGAATAGGGAACCCAAGTGATAGCATCAGTAGTCAACAACTCCAACTATAGACGACAATGGGTGAAACACTTAGCTACAGGAACCTCTGCCAGTATGGAGTGATGCCATCGCCGTCCTCGGGGATATGTATCTAAACCTAACACACTCATAGGACGCAAGCATGAGAGCCTCTCATAGGCCCAAAAACTGCAAACACAAAGGTAAACATCTGTTGTCAGTCAACACTCTTAACCTGTACATGCGAAATCAAAAGAGAAATACTCACCAGTAAAAATGGGTAAAATCTTAACCAAGCCTAGCGGTGTTCACCGGTAAAAAACCGGTCCGAATAGGTCCGAACCAAAATGAACCGAATACTGATAATACCCAAAATACGATACCGATACCAATATCGGTATTCGGTTGAGCTTTAAGATACTGAATAGAATAACTTGGTTTTGATGCCGGTTTTACCTTACTAGAATCGGCCCAAATTTTAACCAAAATTCAGCCCAATTTTAACCAAAATTAGCCCAAGAAAGAGCAGCACAAGACTTGTTTTTCAACCAAAATTTGGCCCAAGGTCAAGAAACCCAAGAATTGTAGTAGGCCCAGCTTTCTTTAAGCCAAAATTCAGCCCAATAAAAAGTAAAAGACTTGGAAGTCTTTTTATAAGAAAAATTTACTTGGACTTTTATAAAATAACCAATGTGGGACTTGGCTATTAAGGTCATGTGCCTTTTTATAAGGAAAACTTCCTTAGACATTTATAAAAAAAATCAATGTGGGACTTGGCTATTAAATCTCACTTGGTAGTATTTTTATAAGGAAAACTTCTTTAAACTTTTATAAAATAACCATTGTGGGACTTGACTATTAAGGTCTCACTTGTAGTTTTTTTATAGGAAAACTTCCTTAGACTTTTTATAATAACCAATGTGGGACTTGGAGACCACCAAGTATTAAGGCCTTCCTTAAATTGCAAACAACCATATTCTATCCAATTAAGTAAGACATTAATTCTAACTTTGGAGCAGATCTTTCCCAACTTATGATAAATAGTTTATCTAATTTCTTTTACTTTTACCAATTTATTAATCAATATAGAACTTTTAAACCACTAGTTTATTAATGTATTTAAGTTTATCTAATTTTTTTACTTTTATCGATCAATATAGGACTTGTAAACCACCAATTATTAATGTTTCCCTTGATACTATTTTTATAAAAAAACTTTACTTGATGCTTAATAGTATAAAATAACTAATGTAGGACTTAGCCCTTTATAAAATATAAAATAACTAATGTGGGACTTAGCTCTTTATAAAATAACCAATGTGGGACTTGGCTATTAAGGTCTCACTTGATAGTCTCCTAGACCTTTATAAAATAACTAATGTGAGACTTGGCAATGAAGGTCTCATTTGATAGTCTTTTATAAGGAAAATATCATTAGAGTCTTATAAAATTAACCAATGTGGAATTTGAGTACTTGACCTTCACTTGGTAGTCTTTTATAAGGAAAACTTACTTAGACTTTTATAAAAATAACCAATGTGGGACTTGAATACTTGACCTTCACTTGATAGTCTTTTATTAATCAATGTGGGACTTTCAAACAATCATGTATATGTGTTCTCTTATCTTACCAATATCCCACATTGTCTAATTTGTGTTCTCTTGTCTGACCTCTATTTTATAAATAGGGGAGACCGCCAATAATTTTAGTAAGTCCTAATTATTCTATTATGGCTTTTCTTGTGCTATTTCTAATATATAAATAGAGAAGACTTCAAGCCAATTTTACAAGGCTAAGTAGAAAAAATATTTAAAAAGATTTTTACCTAGGACAACCAGATTCGATGACGGTATGTCTGGGACCTATGAAAGCCGTATGCGAAGGGCAAAACCAAAACCAGAAATTGGTTTGTACCGAACCGATCCCGAACCATTTTTTGGTACCGAACTGACCAATTCGGACCGGTCCGGTTCACCTAGAAAACCAAAAAATACCGAAATTTATGAACAGCCCTAGCCAAGCCTCCATCAAGCCATGACAACGCATGTGCATGCCCCTGAGAAAATAGGCGAAGGTATAAGAACCCCAGTCATACTCTCCAATACGGTCCACATCTCGTGTGGCACTGACCAAAGCGAATGATACCGTGGAAGAGTTATCCGCTATGAAGCAGCCCCTAATGATTATCTGGAATAATTGTCGAAGAATGTGATCCTTGACTCTCACATCATCGGGAATGGGCTCACTCAATAGCCCACTCATAGCATTTACGCTTATAACATCTATGCTCAAAAGACCTATATGAACTGTCCTACCCTTGAGCACCTCAGCCGGGACTCCTAACAAGGATCTAACAGCAGTCGGGGTAATATTCGTCGTACAAGGCACTGGCGCCCCTCCAAACTCTATACCTGTGATAAACTACCAATCCATCGGCGTCATCATCACCTCACAGTCCAACAAATGGAAAGACTGAGTCTGGTGAAATCAGCGCTCAGATAACGCCCTAAGATAACCCTAGGGACAATGATGGCGGAGGATGGAAGAGAACGCCTCGAAGCCCTAGCCATGTATAATCGCTAGATAATCGGGATGTAGAGCCTGATATGTAGAGTGAATATTGAACCAGTTCCATCGAGGCCACATAAAGCCGGGAACCTACATCACAAAAGTAGATCAACATCAGAATCCTTGCCCCTCATCAATAGGAAAAAGGAAGATCAAATCCAGCTTGTACCTCATTTGCATGCAAGTAAACCGAGGGGTGTCGACTCAAATCACCCAAAAGCTCTGGGATCGTCACTTGAATGTCTGGAAAATCCCTACGGAGAGCATGAGTAGCAATGTGAGATCCCAAAATTTATGAAATAAAAGTATTCAATTTTTCTATTTTGGTAAATAGTTAAATTGATAAAAGTTTAAAGTTAAGGGTGATATGTGAAAAATTTTCAAAGTAAGCAAGTTGTCATAAAATAATCGGTAGTAAAAGTACAGTAATACGTGTGGTTGCATAGTAGCACACGGTATTAACTATTGATGCTTACGTGAGAAATCACTCAGTTATACTCAATTATTGCTACAGTAATTGCTACATCATATCTCTCATATTATTGATTCATTTATTGTCACAATATCATCTACATAATATGTTATATTATTAAATCAATAATTGAGACGACAAAGTTATTCATATTATTATTTGCAATATTGACAATGTACAGAAGTTACATCGAGGAGAGGTTTGGTCACCTAATTGCGCGCCAATAAGGAGAAATCCTTATCGGAAAGCCCCCTCTTTCCTGGGAACGACCTGGTTGTTAAATATTGTGATTTATAATATTAATGATGAATAAGTTCGTGTTGATTAAAGATGAAATTGATAGTTCCATTATGTGGAAATTATTAGTGTAAGTGGAAATTAACATTTATTTCGATAATAATTGATGTCTGTAGGTTATATTGATCAATCAGGTAATTCAACGGATAAATGAGCAATTAATTGCTATTAATTCACATGCTTATAACTATGTGTTCACATGTGTGTACTATTTATTCACATGATTTACTATTAGGAGAGTTGGTGCAAGATTGATAATACTTGCATGACTAAATTAAAAATGGAGGTATAGTTGAAGGTATTATACTGTAATTAATTTTTTCACATGTTTAGAACTATTGAGTCACATGATTTACTATTGATTCACATGATTTACTATTAGGGGAGGTGGTGTAAGTTTGATAATACTTGCAGGACTAAATTAAAAAATGAAGAGAAAGAGGAATTTATTATACTGTAATATTTCGAACCCCAAAAGGTGCAATTATCGAAACTATATTTTCCTATAAATAGAAGTTCATTCTTCCTTCATTTCTCACCAATTCACTAAGTCTCATAAGAGCAATTATAGAGATAGAAGCTATAGAGAGAGAAATTATAGAGAGAAAGAAGAAGAGAAGTCTGTTACCTCACTATTCCAGTATCCAGTCTTCTTTTGAGGTAAGGGGTATTATTCTTTCGTATTTATGAAGAGAGTTATTTTCTTTCAATACTCGTAAGGGTTGTTATTCCATTCTTTATTATTATGTTGGAATAACCTGTCTATGCGAAGTAACGCGTACATGGTAAAATTTTTCTATTATTCCATTCTTTATTATTCTGTTGGAATAACCTGTCTGTGAGGTCTATCGCATGCCTGGTGAATACTGTTGTTATTTCATTCTTTATTATTATGTTGGAATATCCTATCTGTGCGGATTACGCATGACCTGGTTTTGTTCTTTATTATTCTGTTAGAATATCCTGTCTGTGCAGATTACGCATGACCTGGTTCCATTCTTTATTATTCTATTGGAATAACCTGTCTATGTGGATTACCGCATGCATGGTGAATGATCTTTTGTATTCATTCTTTATTAAATTGTGGAAATGATCTGTCTACGTGGATTACCGTATGGCGGGTGAAAATCCATTTGCAGTTTCGTATATTCTATTATACTCGTATGAGATATCATTTCTTTTGTACTCGTCATGGAATATCATTTTATTTGGTATTTTTCTTTTATAAGTTACTATTTATGGGTTACTATTTACCTGGTTACTATTCACTCTAGTATTATTCACTCGGGTATTCGGGGCACTTTTTGTGCCGAAGTACTATTCACGAGTTACTATTTAGGGTTACTATTCACCTAATTACTATTCACTCTAGTATCATTCACTCGAGTATTCGGGACACTTTTTGTGTTAGGATACTATTCACGGGGTACTATTCCTTAAGTACTATTCACGGGGTACTATTCACCCAAAAAATATATTTCTTTTCTGTCCAAATTATTTTTGGTACAAGAATATTATACTTGAATTTTACTCTGCAAAGCAGTATCATGTTGACAATTTGGACGTTATTGATTCTTGGATAAATTAAATTATAAATCTTTAAAATTTATCCTTGAACTTGTTTTATTGAATTATTATGTCATTGTCATCATCCTCATGTTTATATTGTGATTAAAGTCATCTTTGGCTTACGTGCATAGATGGACTTGGTATGATTATGACCAGAGATTATTCAGTATAATCATGACATGTAATGTTATAAATGATGTGGTAACAGTCTTCAGTGGCCTGTAGTGCATTGATGGACAGTTTTTGATATGATTAAGACCAGGGATTATTCGGTATAGTCATGACCATTGATGATTTAATGAATATCCTTGGCCCGTAATGCAGGGATGATTCGATGATGTGGTTTATTTATTAAGCTGAGTCTCAACGATAAAGTTGATGAAAAACTTTTTAAATCATAGAAGATAGTGGATTTTATGCTCTAGTTGACTCTTCTAATGGATTGCTTATTTCTGCTACAGTTGTTGATCTAAAACTTGTTGTCTATTGTATTCTATCAGTTGTTATACTGTTGAAGGCTAAGGATAATTTATTCTGCATTATTTTAGTCATAATATTTCTTACTAGGCTAGTTGAGCGCACCATTTCTTTCATTGTTCTCTTCAGGAAATGAGAATATAGCTGGGATAAGTCGGGGAATGGAGTGATGGTCCAGGATAAATGGATTTATTAGTCCTCACTATTCTACGGAATAATGTGATAATAATTGTAATGAGGACACCATTGAGTGTGGATATTGTCTAGATGACAATATTCTTGTTTAAATTCTCAGCTATGTTTTGTCATATTTTACACGACTGTTGTATAATTAAGTTGTATTTGAATTTATGTACCATGTATCTGGCGACTCAAGATGGGTGATGTATACCTATTTTGGGGGAGTCACAGTTGGTATCAAAGCTTAGGGATATGATCCATGGTTGAGATGTGAGACAAGAACTAGGAGGGGAGAGACGGGAAATTCCTTCGCTAGTATGACCTTCCTAAGTTTATTTGGTATTTAATGGGTCGGTCAGAATATAGAAATAATATGTGGCATGTCAATTAACCCTTATTTTGAAACTATATTCTAGAATGATATCTGAAATACAAGAGATGAGAAATGGGAAAAACATGATAGAGAGGAAATAATCGGGAAGGTACAATCCGAAAAGAAAGCAATGTATTATCATCTATTCGAACTACCAGGTACGTAAATTTCGAGGGCGAAATTTCATAAGGAGGGGAGATTATGAGATCCCGAATTTTATGAAATAAAAGTATTCAATTTTTCTATTTTGGTAAATAGTTAAATTGATAAAAGTTTATAGTTAAGGGTGAAAATTTTTCAAAGTAAGCAAGTTATCATAAAATAACCGGTAGTAAAAGTACAGTAATACGTGTGGTTGCATAGTAGCATACGATATTAATTATTGATGCTTATGTGTGAAATCACTCAGTTATACTCAATTATTTCTACAGTAATTGTTGCATCATATCTCTCATATTATTGATTCAATTGTTGTCACAGTATCATCTACATAATATGTTATATTATTAAATCAATAATTGAGATGACAAAGTTATTCATATTATTATTTGCAATATTGACAATGTCTAGAAGTTCTGTCAAGGAGAGGTTTGGTCACCTAATTGTGCGCTAATAAGAAGAAATCCTTATCGGAAAGCCCCCTCTTTCCTGGGAACGACCTGGTTGTTAAATATTGTGAGTTATAATATTAATGATTAAAGATGAAATTGATAGTTCCATTATGTTAGAATTATTAGTGTTAGTAAAAATCAACATTTATTTCGATAATAATTGATGTCTGGAGGTTATATTGACCAATCGGGTAATTAACCGGATAAATGAGCAATTAATTGCTATTGATTCACATGATTATAACTATTTTTCACATGTGTGTACTATTGATTCACATTCATTTACTATTAGGGGAGTTGGTGCAAGATTGATAATACTTGCATGACTAAATTAAAAATGGAGGTATAGTTGAAGGTACTATACTGTAATTAATTTTTTCACATGTTTAAAACTATTGAGTCACATGATTTACTATTGATTCACATGATTTACTATTAGGGGAGGTGGTACAAGTTTGATATTACTTGCAGGACTAAATTAAAAATGAAGAAAAAGAGGAATATATTATACTGTAATATTTCGAGCCCCAAAATGTGCAATTATCGAAACTATATTTTCCTATAAATAGAAGCTCATTCTTCCTTCATTTCTCATCAATTCACTAAGTCTCACAAGAGCAATTATAGAGATAGAAGCTATAGAGAGAGAAATTATAGAGAGAAAGAAGAAGAGAAGTCTGCTACCTCACTATTCCAGTATCCAGTCTTCTTTTGAGGTAAGGGGTATTATTCTTTCGTATTTATGAAGAGAGTTATTTTCTTTCAATACTCGTAAGGGTTGTTATTCCATTCTTTATTATTATATTGGAATAACCTGTCTATGCGAAGTACCGCATACATGGTGAAATTCTTCTGTTATTTCATTTTTATTATTCTGTTGGAATAACCTGTCTATGCGGTCTATCGCATGCCTGGTGAATTCTGTTGTTATTCCATTCTTTATTATTCTGTTGGAATAACCTGTCTGTGCAGATTACGCATGACCTGGTTCCATTCTTTATTATTTTGTTAGAATATCCTATCTATGCGGATTACGCATGACCTGGTTCTGTTCTTTATTATTCTGTTGGAATATCCTACATGTGCGGATTACGCATGACTTGGTTCCGTTCTTTATTATTCTGTTGGAATATCATGTCTGTGCGGATTACGCATGACCTGGTTCCATTCTTTATTATTCTGTTGGAATAACCTATCTATATGGATTACCGCATGCATGGTGAATGATCTTTCATATTCAGTCTTTGTTAAATTGTGGAAATGATCTGTCTACGTGGATTACCGCATAGCGGGTGAAAATCCATTTGCAGTTTCGTATATTCTATTATACTCGTATGAGATATCGTTTTTTTTACTCGTTATGGAATATCATTTTATTTGGTATTTTTCTTTTACGAGTTACTATTCATGGGTTACTATTCACCCGGTTACTATTCACTCTAGTATTATTCACTCGGGTATTCTGGGCACTTTTCGTGCCGGAGTACTATTCATGAGTTACTATTCACGGGTTATTTTTCACCCGATTACTATTCACTCTAGTATCATTCACTCGGGTATTCAAGACACGTTTCGTGTCGATGTACTATTCATGGGGTACTATTCCTGAAGTACTATTCACGGGGTACTATTCACCTGAAAAATATATTTTTTTCTGTCCAAATTATTTTTGGTACAAGAATATTATACTTGAATTTTACTCTATAAAGTAGTATCATGTTGACAATTTGGACGTTATTGATTCCTGGATAAATTAAATTATAAATCTTTAAAATTTATCCTTGAACTTGTTTTATTGAATTATTATGTCATTGTCATCATCCCCATGCTTATATTGTGATTAAAGTCATCTTTAGCTTATGTGCATAGATGGACTTGGTATGATTATGACCAGGGATTATTCGGTATAATAATGACCTTTAATGTTATAAATGATGTGGTAAAAGTCTTCAGTGGCCTGTAGTGCATTGATGGACAGTTTTTGGTATGATTATGACCAGGTATTATTCGGTATAGTCATGACCATTGATTATTTAATGAATATCCTTGGCCCATAGTGCAGGGATGATTCGATGATGTGGTTTATTTATTAAGCTGAGTCTCAGCGATAAAGTTGATGAAAAACTTTTTAAATCATAGAAGATAGTAGATTTTATTCTCTACTTGACTCTTCTAATGGATTGCTTATTTCCGCTGCAGTTGTTGATCTAAAACTTGTTGTCTATTGTATTCTATCAGTTGTTATATTGTTGAAGGCTAAGGATAATTTATTCTGCATTATCTTAGTTATAATATTTCTTACTGGGCTAGTTGAGCACACCATTTCTTTCATTGTTCTCTTCAGGAAATGAGAATATAGTTGGGACGAGTCGGGGAATGGAGTGATGGTCCAGGATAAATGGCTTTATTAGTCCTCACTATTCTACGGAATAATGTGATAATAATTGTAATGAGGACACTATTGAGTGTGGATATTTTCTAGATGATAATATTCTTGTTTAAATCTCAAACTATGTTTTCAGTTATTTTAACTTAATTGTTGTATAATTAAGTTGTATTTGAATTTATGTACCATGTATCTGGCGACTCAAGATGGGTGATGTATACCTGTTTTGGGGGCGTCGCAAGCAGGAGCGGGGTCTGTTGGGTAAAATCTAGTTACGCACAACACTCAAGTATACGTGGTCAACAAGTAATAAAGTGTAAGTAGAGTATCATTCCCACGAGGAATTATTAAAATAAATTACCAAATACTAACTATTAATCAAACTAATTTTATTTAAACAAACAATTTAGGATTATAAATTAAATTATCTATTTACACTAATTCTAATTACCACTAATTAAAAATCAGATTATGGAGATTTAAGATCACAACTTCACTTATTGCTTCATTTAAATTAACACACTTCTCATCAATTATTCTCTATCCTGAATTGTTAATCAAGAACACTAAAGCAGATAAAACCACCTCTCAATGCATAATACCCATACTCACTTAAATCCACAATTGATAGAATTAAGCAAGACACCCTAATTAACTAATCCACTATATCTCTATGTGACTTACAATTAAAAAGGATTTAAAACACAAGTTCTCTATAAGATTACATATGATGTAAAGGCATATCTCTATCCTAAACACGTACGAATCATGAATTCCATCAATGCAGATATCACAAACACATGCTATCATGATCAGATCTAAATCTATACTTCATCTCTCGAGTTCATTTAGATTATCATGGTAATTGATGGCCAATCAATTAAACAATTAAGTCCAAATCACAATAGATAATCCTCACAATATAACATAATAATTGATAGCGAATCATTTTAAAATAAACTACACAATAAGATCCATTGTAATCTCAAACAAAGAATTAGTTCATTGAATTAAAATTAAGAATCCACACTTGAATAAACAATAAAAAAACAAAGATAGAAGAAGATGAGAAGATATAATCTATTGTCTGTAGATTTGATGCTCTCTCCTTGCTCCTACTTTGAATCTTCAATGGTCTCTAAGTTGTTTTAATCTCCAAATCTAATAAGAACGAGAGTTTTGGTCCGAATCTATTCTAATCTAATCTAATGGAATCCTCCTTCTAATCTAATCTATCCCATTTTCTTTATACCTCTCATCATGTATTTATAGGTTACAATTCTAATTTTTAGCTTAGGAGCAAACCCAATCCAATTTGGAGTCAAAAAGGTATCAAAATTCGACCCAAAATGCATAAAATCATGTTTACGGCATTACCCCTTGATGTAGTTTCCATCTAAAATCCGCCACCGCTGGCTATAGCATTAATTTGCAGCTTGTACCCCCACCCCGGCGGGGGTTTTCCTTAGTAAAAGCCCGCCCCGCCGGGGCATCATTTTTCCGTTGCAGTGGTCTCTGTTAAAACAACAATAACGTTTGATCCAAGAAGAGTTACGAAGCCTGCCACCTATCAAATCGAAGATATCGACGAGATCTACAACTTTCATTCTTTGAAAATTGAGAAATAACGGACGGATTAAGGTCTAAATTAGGCTGGAAGTGGCTTCTGTGCAAATGGCCACCCAAAACAGTGAAGTTCAACGTCCGTTGGTACAAAGATCATAACTCTTGCATCCGAACTCTGATTGGAATGATTCAAGAAATTCTAAAAAGCTAAGAAGAAGCTCTACAATATAATCCTAGTTCCAAGCCAAGAACAAGAAATAAACATAAAAGCCCAAACGATGTCCGGATTGTTTTTCTTTGCGTTTCATACCAATAGTCACTCACACCGCTCACAAGCGTATAATCTACAAAAATGAACACAAAATGCATGAAAAGTGTGATGCCCCCAAAATAGGTCCACATGACCCATTTTGAGTCGCCAGATATCATACTATAAAAATCAAATACAAACTTCATTTATCTATTTGTTGAAGCGTAAATGCGAATACGACCCACGCTTAAAGCGTGAGTTTTAATACAAATGTATTTAACTCTAATGGTGCCTCGACCAAAACCTTACAATGGTACTTCACATAAAAGTACAGTCAAAAACTATTTTAGAAATTAAAATCTTTGGGAAGTGCTCAAGGAAACATTCGTACATGGGAGGCCGTAAATACAGGTTATGATAGATATCATATGTCCAAAGAATTATCCTTGGTTGACCCAATAGATCCCCAAAGAAAAACGAGAAGATTACTATCATGTTCTTTCCAATGGTGAGTCTTCTCTTGACATATAACTATCTCCACTATCTGCAATTGAAAATTATATTTCAACCAAACTCCAAGATCATATAGGTAGTGCTCGTAGATATATACTCTAGCAAGTGGATGTGCACTGTGTTGTCTTATGATAACAAGAGGTTGTATGTCATTAGACATCTTGTATGATAGTGGAAAACACCCTTCAAAGTTAGGTTCACCTCACCCTCTTCGGTTCACCAAAATTAAATATCAAATGACATATACAATACGACACACATATCTAAAGTTCTCAATAAAATTATTTCCATACTATTTAGGAGAACCTCAAGCACCTATAGACCACCGCTCTATTCTCCTTACCCCCGCTTCGACCCGACTCTGGTCTTATTACACGAAAGGAATTGTGAAGCAAAAAGGGTGAGCACAACTAGCCCAGTAAAGAATATCATGACTAAAGATAATTTTCATCATCAATAGCCTTCATCAGTAATAAATCAGAGATTTAGAACATACGGTAGATGATACAACTTTTCAATCATAGTTGCAGCAGAACGAGCAATCCATTAGCAGAGTCAAATAGACCATCAGGTCTATTATCTTGTCCATGTTAAAAGTCCACCAATAATGTTTTATCCCTGTAACATCAATCAACAATTCATGTCCACAATCATATAAATAACTCATAATCATAATTGTGATTCTAAATTCCTCTTCGCACCCAGGACGAAGATAATTTTCATCACCTATCTTCACGTGAAACGTCAAAAATCATGGTTATAACAAATCACAATTTCTGTTCATAATCATACTAATAAATTCATCTTTGCACTACGGCCAAAGATATTCATTGACAATTCATCTTTGCACTACAGGCCAAAGACATACAACTGTACTTTAGAAGAGTCAAGTAGAGCATGATATCTACTATCTTCTATGAATTAAAGATGTATTATCAATATTTTATCGCTGAGACTCAGCTTAATAAATAATTCACATCATTTAATCATCCCTACACTACGGCCAAGGATATTCATTAGTATTACGATCACGAATTATCTATGCACTACGGGCCAAGGATATTTGTGTTTTCAATAATGGTCATGATTATACCGAATAATCCCTGGTTATAATCATACCAACAACTGTCCATCAATGCACTACGGGCCAATGAGGACTTTTACCACATCATTTATAACATTACGGGTTATAATTATACTGAATGATCCCTGGTCATAATCATACCAATCAACAGTTCATCTGTACACATAAGCCAAAGATACTTAACAATCAATAGTTCATCTTTGCACGTAAGCCAAAGATATACTACTGTAAAACCAAAAATCAACAGTCCATCTTTGCACGTAAGCCAAAGATACTCGTCAATCAATAGTTCATCTTTTCACATAAGCCAAAGATATACAACTGTAAAACCAAAAATTAACAGTCCATCTTTGCACGTAAACCAAAGATATACAACTATAAACCAATAATCAACAGTCCATCTATGCACGTAAGCAAAAGATGACTTTCATCACAATATAAGTATGAGGATGATGACAATGATATAAGCATTAATCATACGAAAGCAAGGATAAATATTAAAGACTTTAAATTTATCCTGAGTTTAAAAATATCCAAATTGTAAACATGATACTACTTTGTAGAGTAAAATTCAAGAATAATATTCATGTACCAAAAATAATTTTGGACGAGAAAAGAAATATATTTTTCAAGTGAATAGTACTCAAGTGAATATTAATATTTTTAATGATTATATAACACCTTAATTCAAATGTTGTCAATCACTTAATAAACTCCTAATCTAATATTATTAATATTATAACAATATTTTAATCACTTCTTAAACTTATAAATAATTTATTTTAATTGTTTATACTTTACCAAATAATGCATTTAATCATTTAAAATGTCATACTCATAAGATTTCATCACCAATGATCAAATCCCTCATCAAAAATCTTCATATACCTTATATAGGATTTTCAAACCATATAATCCTATTTACCAATTTTTCAACTTCACATAACATATTTAATTCATATGTTCGTAACTAATCCATTTTCATGAAAAATAACAAATTAGTCCAAAAAAGTTTTCTTTTCTGGGATTTAGCAGAATATAGTCTCATATTGAACATATATTTTTCTCGAAATTTTTAAAATTCATTTACTATTTTTCATATGGCCAAAACTACCGAATATTTAGACATTTATCATAAATTGTACTTTTGTCCAACAATTCCAAAATTTACAGGGTATACTACTGTTATATACATGTACTCCCAATAAAAATTTTACCAATTTTGGAGTTAACCATAAGGAGTTATAAGTGTTTACTTTTAAAATAGTATTTTCCCATAAAATTCATAACTCCTAATCTATACATCCAAAAATCGTCATTTTTGGACACAATCTATAAAACTTAACAAAGCATCATTTCCAATTTTTCTAGAATTTTTGAGGGTCAGAAAAATTACAAAACTGCAAATGGATTTTCACCCGCCATGCGGTAATTCATGTAGACAGATCATTTCCATAATTTAATAAAGAATGAATACAGAGGGTCATTCACCATGCATGCGGTAGTCCGTGTAGACAGATTATTCCAACAGAATAATAAAGAATGGAACTAGGTCATGCGTAATTCGCACAGACAGGATATTCCAACAGAATAATAAAAAATGGAATAACAACAGAATTCACTAGGCATGCGATAGGCCAAATGCAGACGAGTTATTCCAATGAATAATAAAGAATGGAATAATAGAAGAATTTCATCATGTATGCGGTACTTAGCATAGTAAAAGTTATTCAACATAATAATAAAGAATGGAATAACAACCCTTACGAGTATTGAAAGAAAATAACTCTCTTCATGAATACGAAAGAATAATACCCCTTACCTTAGAAGAAACTGGATATTAGAATTGTGAGGTAGCAGACTTCTCTTCTTCTTTCTCTCTATAATTTCTCTCTATAATAATTGCTCTAAAGCTTTAGTGAATTCGTGAGAAATGAAGGAATGAGCTTCTATTTATAAGAAAATATAGTTTTCATAATTGCACATTTTGGGGCTCAAAATATTACAGTATAATACCTTCATCTTTTCCTTCATTTTTAATTTAGTCATACGAGTATTATCAAACTTGCACCACCTCCCCTAATAGTAAATCATGTGAATCAATAGTACACATATGTGAACAAATAGTTATAATCATGCGAATTAATAGCAATTAATTTCTCATTTATCCGATTAAGTACCCGATTGGTCAATATAACTTCCAGACATCAATTAATATCGAAATAAATATCGGTTTCCACTAACACTAATAATTCCAACACAATGAAACTATCAATTTTATCTTTAATCAACACGAACTTATTCATCATTAATATTATAACTCACAATATTTAACAACCAGGTCGTTCCTAGGAAAGAGGGGGCTTTTTGATAAGGATTTCTCCTTATTGGCGCGCAATTAGGTGACCAAACCTCTCCTTGATAGAACTTCTAGACATTGTCAATATTGCAAATAATAATATGGATAACTTTGTCGTCTCAATTATTGATTTAATAATATATCATATTATGCAGATGATACTGTGATAATAATTGAATCAATAATATGAGAGATATGATGCAGCAATTACTGTAGCAATAATTGACTATAACTGAGTGACTTCTCATGTAAGCATCAATAATCAATACCATGTGCTACTATGCAACCACGCGTATTACTATACTTTTACTACCGAGTAGTTTAACAGTTTTAATGGTAACACTTTCACTGTTATTTTTATAAAAAGATAATTCTATCGTTTTCTTACTACGACAATACTTTCGTTGTGGGGTCCACCAATGATTGTGCCATCCTACGGATATTCCCCGACAAAAAGAATATTCCCCGACCAAACGAATATTTTATAACAATTTGCATACTTTGAAAAATTTTCACATATCACCCTTAACTTTAACCTTTTATCAATTTAACCATTAACTAAATAGAATAATTATAAGAAAATTGAATACTTTCATTTTATAAAATTCGGGGTCTCACAATCTCCCCTCCTTATGAAATTTCTCCCTCGAAATTTACGTACTTGGTAGTTCGAAGAGATGAGAATACCTTGCTTTCTTTTCGGATTGTACCGTCCCAGTTATTTCATTTGTATCATGATTTTCCCATTGCTCATCTCCTGTATTTCAGATATCATTCTAGAATATACCTTCAAAACAAAGGTTAATTGACATATCACAATTTGTCAACTTATCAAGTAAACAATTTCATCTTAGATAAGTCACACACTAGCGAAGTATATTACTCGTCTCTCCCCTCCTAGTTCTAGACTCATATCTCCGCTAGCGACCATATCTCTAAGCTCTGATACCATTTGTGATGTCCCCAAAATAGGTCCACATGACCCATTCTGAGTCGCCAGATATTATACTATAAAAATCAAATACAAACTTCATTTATACAACTGTTGAAGCGTAAATGCGTAATATTTAATTACGATTAAATTGTGAGTTTTAATACAAATGTATGTAACTCTCATGGTGCCTCGACCACAACCTTACAATGGTACTTTACATAAAAACAAATCCAAAAGCTATTTTAGAAATTAAAATCTTTGGAAAGTGCTCAAGGAAACCTTCGTACATGGGAGGCCATGCGTCTTGGTTATGATAGATATCATATGTCCACTGTGAGACCCAAAATTTTATGAATACAGATTTAAATTTCTCAAAATATTTTTTTTTAATATTATGGTGTGGATTTGATATAATGTTATAGTTGTGGGTAATATTTATAAATTTTGCAAAGTATGCAAGTTGTTATAAAATATTCGTTTGGTCGGGGAATACTCTTTTTGTCAGGGAATATCTGTACGACAGCACAATCTTTGGTGGACTCCACAACAGAAATATTATCGTATTTAGAAAACGACAGAATTATCTTTTTATAAATATAACAGCGAAAGTGTTACCGTTAAAACTATTGAACTACTCGGTAGTAAAAGTACAATAATACGGGTGGTTGCATAGTAGCACAAGGTATTGATTATTGATGCTTACGTGAAAAGTCACTCAGTTATACTCAATTATTACTACAGTAATTGCAGCATCATATCTCTCATATTATTGATTCAATTATTGTCACGGTATCATCTGCATAATATGTTATATTATTAAATCAATAATTGAGATGGCAAAGTTATTTATATTATTATTTACAATATTGACAATGTCTAGAAGTTCTGTCAATGAGAGGTTTGGTCACCTAATTGCGCGCTAATAAAGAGAAATCCTTATCGGAAAGCCCCCTCTTTCCTAGGAACGACCTGGTTATTAAATATTGTGAGTTATAATATTAATGATGAATAAGTTCGTGTTGATTAAAGATAAAATTGATAGTTCCATTGTGTTGGAATTATTAGTGTTAGTGAAAATCAACATTTATTTCGATAATAATTCATGTCTGGAGGTTATATTGACCAATCGGGTAATTAACCGGATAAATGAGCAATTAATTGCAATTGATTCACATGATTATAACTATTTTTTCACATGTGTGTACTATTGATTCACATTCATTTACTATTAGGGGAGTAGGTGCAAGATTTATAATACTTGCATGACTAAGTTAAAAATGGAGGTATAGATAGAGGTACTATACCGTAATTCATATTTTCACATGCCTATAACTATTTATTCACATGATTTACTATTGATTTACATGATTTACTATTATGGGAGATGGTGCAAGTTTGATAATACTTGCAGGACTAAATTAAAAATGAAGGAAAAGAGGAAGGTATTATACTGTAATATTTTGAGCCCCAAAACGTGCAATTATCGAAACTATATTTTCCAATAAATAGAAGCTCATTCTTCCTTCATTTCTCACCAATTCACTAAAGCTTTAGAGCAATTATTATAGAGAGAAATTATAGATAGAAAGAAGAAGAGAATTCTGCTACCTCACTATTCCAATATCCAATTTCTTCTAAGGTAAGGGGTATTATTCTTCATATTCATGAAGAGAGTTATATTCTTTCAATACTCATAAGGGTTATTATTCCATTCTTTATTATTATGTTGAAATAACCTGTCTATGCGAAGTACCGCATACATGGTGAAATTATTCTGTTATTCCATTCTTTATTATTCTGTTGGAATAACCTGTCTGTGCGGTCAATCGCATGCTTATCGAATTTTGTTGTTATTCCATTCTTTATTATTCTGTTGGAATATCCTGTCTGTGCGGATTACACATGACCTGGTTCCATTCTTTATTATTCTATTGGAATAACGTTCCATTCTTTATCATGTATGGTCTATCGCATGTATGGTGAATTCTTCGTTATTCCATTCTTTATTATTTCATTGGAATAACTCATCATGTGGATTATGTGATGCATGGTGAATGATCCTTCGTATTCATTCTTTATTAAATTGTGGAAATGATCTGTCCACGTGAATTACCGCATGGCGGGTGAAAATCCATTTACAGTTTCGTATAATCTATTATACTCATCTGGGATATCATTTCTTTTGTACTCATCATGAAATATCGTTTTCTTTGGTATTTTTTTGTTACGAGTTACTATTCATGGGTTACTATTCACCCGATTACTATTCATTCTGGTATTATTTACTCGGGTATTCGGGGTACTTTTTGTGTTGGAGTAGTATTCACGAGTTACTATTCACGGGTTACTATTCACCTAATTACTATTCATTCTAGTATCATTCACTCGGGTATTCGGGACACTTTTCATGTCGGGGTACTATTCACGGGGTACTATTTTTGATGTACTATTCACGAGGTACTATTCACCCGAAAAATATATATTTCTTTTCTGTCCAAATTATTTTTGGTACATGAATATTATTCTTGAATTTTACTCTACAAAGCAGTATCATGTTGACAATTTGGACGTTTTTGAATTCTGGATAAATTAAATTATAAATCATTAAAATTTATCCTTGAACTTGTTTTATTGAATTATTATGTCATTGTCATCATCCTCTTACTTATATTATGATGAAAGTCATCTTTGGCTTACGTGCATAGATGGACTTGGTATGATTATGACCAGGGATTATTCAGTATAATCATGACCATAATGTAACGAATGATGTGGTAAAAGTCCTCATTGGCCCGTAGTAAATTGATGGACAGTTATGGGTATGATTATGACCAGAGATTATTCGGTATAGTCATGACCATTGATGATTACATGAATATCTTTGGCCTGTAGTAAAGGGATGATTCGATGATATGGTTTATTTATTAAGCTGAGTCTCAGCGATAAAGTTGATGAAAAACTTTTTAAATCATAGAAGATAGTAGATTTTATGCTCTACTTGACTATTCTAATGGATTGCTTATTCTGCAGCAGTTGTTGATCTAAAACTTGTTGTCTATTATATTCTATCAGTTGTTATACTGTTGAAGGCTAAGGATAATTTATTCTGCATTATCTTAGTCATAATATTTCTTATTGGGCTAGTTGAGCTCACCCTTTCTCTCATTGTTCTCTTCAGGAAATGAGAATATAGCTGGGACGAGTCAGGGAATGGAGTGATGGTCCAGGATAAATGGCTTTAGTAGTCCTCACTATTCTACGGAATAATGTGATAATAAATGTAATGAGGACTCCATTGAGAGTGGATATTGTCTAGAAGGCAATATTCTTTTTTAAACTCTCAGTTTATGTTTAGTCATATTTTACACGACAGTTGAATTATTAAGTTGTATTTGAATTTTGTACCATGTATTTGGCGACTCAAGATGGGTGATGTATACCTATTTTAGGGGCGTCACAGTTGGTATCAAAGCTTAGGGATATGATCCCTTGCTGAGAAGTGAGACAAGAACTAGGAGGGGAGAGACGGGGAATTCTTTCGCTAGTATGACCTACCTAAGTTTATTTGGTATTTAATTGGTCAGTCAGAGTATAGGGATAATATGTGACATGTCAATTAACCCTTGTTTTATGACAGTGTTTGAAAATGGCATCTGAAATTGTTGAGATCAGCAATGAAGCACATGAGACCGTTGAGTCACCAATAATCAATACCCAGGATAATGTGCAACAGGAAGACAATAATCCTCAGGTAAACAACAACACCTATCAGATGATGAATGATGGGATGTTCATAGGCTTTATGAAATTCATGCAACATCAGACGAAAGAGACTCCTATTCAAAATGCAGATGGAAATAATGGCAACCCATGGCTGGTCATTGCTAAGCAGTTCAAGGAGATGGGACCGCCGGAGTTTTTGGGAAAGCCAGAACCACTTAAGGCGGAGACATGGTTAAAGTAGATCACCAAGATATTTGATGTCTTGGGATGCTCTGAGGAGCAAAAGGTTCCCTTTACCACCTTTATGTTGCGTGAAGAGGAAGATTACTGGTGGAAATCTGTAAAACGTACCCAGCCTGACGCACTCAAGATGTCTTGAGAGAAGTTCCAAGAGTTGTTCAACGACAAGTACTTTCCTGAAAGTATTCGTCACATGAAGGAGGTGGAGTTTATCAAGTTGGAGCAAAACAGTATGACCGTGTCACAATACGAGGCTAAATTTACGGAGTTATCCGGTTTGCATCCCATTTGGTCGATAATGAGGAGCGAATGACGCGAATGTTTCTAAGAAGGTTTGAAACCCGATATACGTCAATACCTCATTTCTCACAAACTTTGTTTATATTTAGATGTTGTGAATAGGGCTCAGTTATTAAAGCGCGATAATGAGTCAGCACAATAAAAAGGCAACGACCAACAACACGATAATAATCATACCGGTGGCATCGGCCATCGGAATAATGATAACCATCATGGAGGAAATTATCATGCCAAGAATGGTAACCACTTCGGTGGTAATCATGGCTAAGATAATAGAAGTGGAAAATTCAAGAAGAGAAGATTTAGCGATGATAGGAAGATGTTGGCAGCAGCACCAACACCAGCAACAAATTCTAGGGGAGGAGAACGACCGCCAGTTAGATGCTACAGATGCGGAGAGGAGGGACACACAAGTCCAAACTATTCACATCCTTCCAAGGTATGTTTTAGTTGTGGAAAAGACGGTCACATAGCTCGATTTTGTCATATAGCGAAATCAATTACAGCTGGGACTATAGCACCAAAGGCGGATATGGACAAAATAAAGTCGGTGGTTTCAGGAAGAACGTTTTTTATGACTTCTCAAAAAGAGAGTAACCCGAACGAAGTTAGCACGGGTTAGTTAATTATAAATTCTTGCGAAGTCTATACCTTATTAGATACCAGTTCTACCCATTCTTTTATCTCTCTTGTTTGCGCTCAACATTTAAATTTAACTCCGGAGAAATTAGACTTTGACTTATCGGTTGAAACTCGGTTAGGAGAAACCTTCGTTACCTCCACTGTTTATAAATCTTGTTTGATTCAAATCGACACTTTCACGTTACCTGTCGATCTTATCTCTTTGAAAATACTTGCCTTTGATGTGATTTTAGGAATCGATTGGTTAACTACTCATCATGCTTTTCATAAGGTTGTTAGCTTTCATATTCCTAACCAACCTATTATACGAATTCAAGCAACCAAACCACTAAAGTTAATCACTGTTATATCAAGCCATAAGTAAAGACCCCCGATTCTTTGTTGTTGACTTCCTTGTGTGGAATGCACCGAAGCCAGACTTTCTGTAGGCGACGTGGCAAGTTGATAGGTATCAATGTAATGTGTTATCCAAGTCTTGGATGAGGGTCACAGTTTTGAATGATATTTCTATCGTTAATAAATTTCCTGGCGTATTCTTGAAGACTTCTTAGCCTAACCCTTGAGCGTGAAATCGAATTTTGTATTGACCCCAGTACGAAACTCATTTCTAAAACCCTTCAATATTTCTTCAACCAAAATGAACATATCATACGCCAAAGACGTTGGCTCGAGCTGTTGAAGATTACGACTATACCATTCAATATCATTGTGGAAGAGCAAATGTGGTAGCTGACGCGTTGAGTAGAAGATCGTATACGTTTATGAGTGCGTTGTTGTTAACACAAAGACCCATTTCGTATAACTTACAAATGTTGAAGATAGAGTTAAAGACTCTAGGAACCCACGTGAAAATAACAAATATACGAATAGAATCGACTTTAATCGATAAAGTTAAAGTCGTGCAAGCTATATACTCAGAGCTGATGAATGTGAAGAAGAAGGTTCAAGAAGGCGTTATTCTAGAAGCAAGAGTCGGTGAATAGAGGAAATCTCAACCCTCGATTTAATTGGCCCATTTCAAATCCTCGATCGAGTAGGAACTGTGGCCTATAGAATCGTTTTACCGTCAAGTATGTCGCGTGTTCATAACGTTTTTCACGTATCAATATTACATAAATATGTGGACGACCCGAACCACGTTATTAAATTAAAACTAGACGAGATAGCAGAAGATTTAACGTATGATGAGATACGTGTTAAAATCTTGGATAAGAAAGATCGTATTCAACACTCAAAGGTTATACCTCAAGAGTTAGAATCTGAAATGAAGTCAAGGTATCCTCATCTCTTCGGCATGCCAGGTACGTACGTAAATTTCGAGGGCAAAATTTCATAAGGAGGGGAGATTTTAAGACCCCAAATTTTATGAATAAAGATTTAAATTTCTCAAATTTTTTTTTTTTAATATTATGGTGTGGATTTGATATAATGTTATTGTTGTGGGTAATATTTATAAATTTTGCAAAGTATTCAAGTTGTTAAAAAATATTTGTTTGGTCGGGGAATATTCTTATTGTCGGGGAATATTCGTACGACGGCACAATCATTGGTGGACCCCACAACAAAAATATTATCGTATTTACAAAATGACATAATTATCTTTTTATAAAAATAACGGCGAAAGTGTTACCGTTAAAACTGTTGAACTACTCGGTAGTAGCACACGGTATTGATTATTGATGCTTACGTGAAAAGTCACTCAGTTATACTCAATTATTGCTACAGTAATTGTTGCATCATATCTTTCATATTATTATCACAGTATCATCTACATAATATGTTATATTATTAAATCAATAATTGAGACGGCAAAGTTATTCATATTATTATTTGCAATATTGACAATGTCTAGAAGTTCTGTCAAGGAGAGGTTTGGTCACCTAATTGCGTGCCAATAAGAAGAAATCCTTATTGGAAAGCCCCCTCTTTCCTGGGAACGACCTGGTTGTTAATTATTGTGAGTTATAATATTAATGATAAATAAGTTCGTGTTGATTAAAGATGAAATTGATAGTTCCATTGTGTTGGAATCATTAGTGTTAGTGAAAATCGACATTTATTTCGATAATAATTGATGTCTGGAGGTTATATTGACCAATCGGGTAATTAACCGGATAAATGAGCAATTAATTGCTATTGATTCACATGATTCTAACTATTTGTTCATATGTGTGTACTATTGATTCACATTCATTTACTATTAGGGGAGTTGGTGCAAGATTGATAATACTTGCATGACTAAGTTAAAAATGGAGGTATAGATGGAGGTATTATACTGTAATTCATATTTTCACATGTCTAGAACTATTGATTCACATGATTTACTATTAGGGGAGATGGTGCAAGGTTGATAATACTTGTATGACTAAATTAAAAATGAAGGAAAAGAGGAAGGTATTATAATGTAATATTTCGAGCCCCAAAACGTGCAATTATCAAAACTATATTTTCTTATAAATAGAAGTTCATTCTTCCTTCATTTCTTACCAATACACTAAATATTTAGAGCAATTATTATAGAGATAAATTATAGAGAGAAAGAAGAAGAGAAGTCTACTACCTCATTATTCCAATATCCAGTTTCTTCTAAGGTAAGGGTATTATTCTTTCGTATTCATGAAGAGGGTTATCTTCTTTTAATACTCGTAAGGGTTTTTATTCCATTCTTTATTATTATGTTGGAATAACCTGTCTATGCGAAGTACCGCATACATGGTGAAATTCTTCTGTTATTCCATTCTTTATTATTCTGTTAGAATAACCTGCCTGTGCGATCTATCGCATGTCTGCTGAATTCTATTGTTATTCCATTCTTTATTATTCTGTTGGAATATCATGTCTATGCGGATTACGCGTGACCTGGTTTTTTTCTTTATTATTCTATTGGAATAACCTGTCTGTGCGGTCTATCGCATGCATGGTGAATTCTTCTGTTATTCCATTCTTTATTATTCTGTTGGAATAACCTGTCTATGTGGATTACCGCATGCATGGCGAATGATCCTTCGTATTCATTCTTTATTAAATTATGGAAATGATTTGTCTACGTGGATTACCGCATGGCGGGTGAAAATCTATTTACAGTTTCCAATATTCTATTATACTCATCTGGGATATCATTTCTTTTGTACTCGTCGTGAAATATCGTTTTCTTTGCTATTTTTTGTTACGAGTTATTATTCACGGGTTACTATTCACCCGGTTACTATTCCCTCTAGTATTATTCACTCAGGTATTCGGGGTACTTTTCGTGCTGGAGTACTATTCACGGGTTACTATTTGCCCAATTACTATTCATTCTAGTATCATTCACTCGAGTATTTGGGACACTTTTCGTGTTGGGATACTATTCATGGGGTACTATTATCGAAGTACTATTCACGGGGTACTATTCACCCAAAAAATATATTTCTTTTCTGTCCAAATTATTTTTAGTACATGAATATTATTCTTGAATTTTACTCTACAAAGCAGTATCATGTTCACAATTTGGACGTTTTTGATTTCTGGATAAATGAAATTATAAGTAATTAAAATTTATCCTTGAACTTGTTTTATTGAATTTTTATGTCATTGTCATCATCCTCTTGCTTATATTATGATGAAAGTCATCTTTGGCTTACGTGAATAGATGGACTTGGTATGATTATGACTAGGGATTATTCGGTATAATCATGATCGTAACGTAACGAATGATCTGGCAAAAGTCCTCATTGGCCCGTAGTGCATTGATGGACAGTTATGGGTATGATTATGACCAGGGATTATTCGGTATAGTTATGACCATTGATGATTATATGAATATCCTTGGCACGTAGTGCAGGGATGATTCGATGATATGGTTTATTTATTAAGCTGAGTCTCAACGATAAAGTTGATGAAAAACTTTTTAAATCATAGAAGATAGTAGATTTTATGCTCTACTTGACTCTTCTAATGGATTGCTTATTCCGCTACAGTTGTTGATCTAAAACTTGTTGTCTATTATTACCTATCAGTTGTTATACTACTGAAGGCTAAGGATAATTTATTCTGCATTATCTTAGTCATAATATTTCTTACTGGGCTAGTTGAGCTAACCCTTTCTTTCATTATTCTCTTCAGGAAATGAGAATATAGCTGGGACGAGTCGGGGAATGGAGTGATGGTCCATGATAAATGGCTTTAGTAGTCCTCACTATTCTATGGAATAATGTGATAATAAATGTAATGAGGACTCCATTGAGAGTGGATATTGTCTAGAAGGCAATATTCTTGTTTAAACTCTCAGTTTATGTTTTGTCGTATTTTACACGATAGTTGTATTATTAAGTTGTATTTGAATTTTGTACCATGTATTTGGCGACTAAAGATGGGTGATGTATACCTGTTTTGGGGGCGTCACATCCACAGAATTATCCTTGGTTGACCCAATAGACCCCAAAGAAAAATGAGAAGATTACTATCATGTTCTTTCTAATGGTGAGTCTTCTCTTGACATATAACTATCTCCACTGTCTACAATTAAAAATTATATTTCAACCAAACTCCAAGATCATATAGGTAGTGCTCATAGATATACTCAGCAAGTGGATGTGCACAACCCTGTCTTATAATAACACGAGGTTGTATGTCCTTTGACATCTTGTATGATAGTGGCAAAACACCCTTCCAAAGTTGGGTTCACCTCACCCTATTCGGTTCACCAAAATTAAATATCAAATGACGCATACAATACGACACACTTATCTAAAGTTCTCAATAAAATTATTTCCATACTATTTAGGGAGAACTTCAACAGCTATAGACCACCGTTCTATTCTCCTGTTACCCCCGCTCGACCCAGCTACAGTCTTATTACCTAAAAGGAATTGTGAAGCAAAAAGGGTGAGCACAACTAGCCCAGTAAAGAATATCATGACTAAAGATAATTCTCATCATCAATAGCATTCATCAGTAATAAATCAAAGATTTAGAACATACGGTAGATGATAAAACTTTTCAACCATAGTTGCAGCGGAACGAGCAATCCATTAGAACAGTCAAATAGACCATCAAGTCTATTATCTTGTCCATGTTAAAAGTCCACCAATAATGTTTTATCCCTGTAACATCAATCAACAATACTTGTCCACAATCATATAAATAACTCATAATCATAATTGTGATTCTAAATTCCTCTTCGCCCCCAAGACGAAGATAATTTTCATCACCTATCTTCACCTGAAATATCAAAAATCATGGTTATACCAAATCACAATTCCTGCTCATAATCATACTAATAAATTCATCTTTGCACTACGGCCAAAGATATTCATTAACAATTCATCTTTGCACTACAGGCCAAAGACATACAACTGTATTTTAGAAGAGTCAAGTAGAGAATGATATCTACTATCTTCTACGAATTAAAAGTGTATTATCAATATTTTATCGCTGAGACTCAGCTTAATAAATAATTCACATCATTGAATCATCCCTGCACTACGGCCAAGGATATTCTTTAGTATTACGATCACGAATTATCCATGCACTATGGGCCAAGGATATTTGTGTTTTCAACAATGGTCATGATTATACCGAATAATCCCTGGTTATAATCGTACCAACAACTGTCCATCAATGCACTACGGGCCAATGAGGACTTTTACCACATCATTTATAACATTACGGGTCATGATTATACCGAATGATCCCTGGTCATAATCATACCAATCAACAATTCATCTGTGCACATAAGCCAAAGATACTCATCAATCAATAGTTCATCTTTGCACGTAAGCCAAAGATATACAATTGTAAAACCAAAAATCAACAGTCCATCTTTGCACGTAAGTCAAAGATACTCATCAATCAATAGTTCATCTTTGCACGTAAGCCAAAGATATACAACTGTAAAAACCAAAAATCAACAGTCCATCTTTGAGTGTAAGCCAATGATATACAACTATAAACCAATAATCAACAGTCCATCTATGCACATAAGCCAAAGATGACTTTCATCACAATATAAGCATGAGGATGATGACAATGATATAAGCATAAATAATCCCTTATACAGGGTTGTTCATCTCAGTTTGACATTAGAGTCCGCACCAAAGGAAGTTTGGTTTGGATAATTCATCAAGGGTTCTAAAATTTAGAACGCTCATCAACTATGGACTAATCGAATCATTAAGGGTTCACTAGTCTAACAAGTTCAACAGTAACTGATAATTTAAAATTGAATAGCAATCTCAAAAGGTATACAATAGAATAATTATTGTATAACAGAATCATACTTTGAAAGATTAATACACTTTAATATAATAAAATGGACTTGATCAATAATAACGAGAATTTGCTCGAAGTAAATAAACAACTTATAAGCTCATATTAAGATAAAGAGTAAGGTTAGGAAACTTGCCTCGTGCGTAGATTACACGTTAATTATACTCGTTCGTTGACTTAATCCTACATATCATTTACGTTCACAATACCAGTCAATTATAACGTACTAATCATCACAAGTTCGTTCTTTTTGTCTAACTCGAGTTCATGACTATACTTAGTCAAATTACTACATTCATTGTCACAATTTACACTTCATGAACAATAAGCTAACTATGCATTCAATCATTCAATTCACACATAAATGTGTTATTGACATGTTAAGAATTTATTTTAACACCTCATTATATGTCTAACATGTTTTTATGTTCATTAGATTAAGTTACTAACACATTGCTAGACTTTAGCATTTAAAAATTCATTTCTGGACCATTTCGCTAAGTAGCAATATGGCATCATTTGTTATACTATTTCTCCACATCATGCGTGGCGGTACTCATGGCTTAAGAGTCATGTACATGGGCATGGCAGCACTGCTATGACACGAGACTTTAGTTCTGGAGTCGGCGCCTCAGCGCGAAACTCTAGATTTTGAATCTCAGTTCGCGAAGAACACAGAGTTAAGCGAATTTATCATTATATGGTCATTAATTTCATTAAATTAAACATACCCACATACTAGAATTCGTACATAATCATTACCCATAATGATTATAATATTACATAGGAAATTGATGATATGAAACCATCTAATACATAGGAAAACACATTAAAACAACATCTTAACACATATATGCACATAATCTTTACTCTTTCCAATTTCCAGAGACTTTACAGAAAACTTGAAAGCCATATTTATTTTACAAAAACTTAAACAACGTAATTAAACTAGGTTGAAGAATTACCCAAAGCGTAGATTAGTAGGAGATGAATTCCCTCTCAACTCTTCTTGAATCACACGCTCACAATCTCCTCAAGAATTATCAATTTTCTCTCTGAATTCTCAAACTCTCTCTCTCTCTCTGCTTTTCCAGACTTAGAAAAATGAAGAAGAAGAAGACGTATATAATAAAAGAAAGGAACTGACGCGTTGAGGTCAGTTACTCAATCATGGGTAACTGCTAACAACTCCCCTTAGGGCCTTGTTTGGCTGGCAATAATAGGTTTCAAAACCATTTAATTTAATAAAACTTATATAATATAGTTTAAATCATGTCACACCCTTTTATAAAATAAATCAATATCTTATAACATATAATAATTTCTCATTAATTCACATAGACGCATAATTAAATTTCTCATTTACTAACTATGTCAAATCATTAAATCTCTAATTAATTATTAAATTAATTAAAATAACATTAGTCTTATTAAATATTTCTTTTACTACAATAAGCTCACATAATTACATACTTGAATAATAAAAATTCTCCACATTAATTTAATAAATATATCACATATAATTAAATTAATCTACCACAATTTCATCAATTAATTATTTAATCTAATAATTAATTTATCAAAAAATATTTAATTAATCCAATAAATATTAAAATTAATTTACAAAATCTCGGTTGTCACATCTTTCCCCTCTTAAAAGGATTCTGTCCTCAGAATAACAAATCAAACAATTCGTCCCGTTACATTCTCACCCCCCTTTAGCCCTTTAAAGATTATGTCCCGTAATCGCTTATAATAATCTAAGTAAATAAATGAGAATAATTCTTCATCATATTCTCTTCGAGTTCCCACGTAGCTTCTTCAGCTTTGTGGTTCCTCCAAATTACCTTAACAGAAGGTATTACTTTATTTCTTAGAACTTGCTCTTTTCGGTCGACAATCTAAACTGGAATTTCTTCGTAAGATAAGTCTTTGTCAAAATGTAGGGGTTCGTATTCAATCACGTGCTTGTAATCGGGTTTGTAAGGTCGTAGGACTGAGACATGGAAAACATTGTGGACATTCTCTAGAGCTGGAGGTAAGGCTACCTCATAAGCAACTTCTCCGACCCTTCGTAGAACTTCAAAGGGTCCAATGAATCTTGGGCTTAATTTCCCTTTCTTTTCGAACCTGATCTTTCCCTTCCAGGGAGAGACCTTTAAGAACACATAACTACCCGATTTAAACTCAACATTTTTACGGTGTGGATCGGCGTATTTCTTCTGTCTATCTTGAGCTGCCATCAATCTTGTTCGGATCACTTTGACTATTTCTGTTGTTTGTTGTACCAATTCCGGGCCTAGTAATTGTCTTTCATCAACTTCATCCCAGTATAGCGGAGTTCTGCACTTTCTGCCGTATAATGCTTCATAAGGCGGCATGCCAATACTAGCGTGGTAACTATTGTCGTAGCCGAATTCTACTAGTGGTAGATGGTCATCCCAATTTCCTTTAAAGTCCATTATATAAGCTCTTAACATATCTTCTAATGTCTGAATTATTCTTTCACTCTGTCCATCTGTCTGAGGGTGATATGCCCTGATCATTCGTAAATGTGTACCCATGCATTCATGTAGACATTTCCAGAAGTTCGACGTAAAGCGTGGATCTCTAACTGAGACAATTGACACCGGGACTCCGTGCCTCGAAACAATCTCTTTCACATATAACCTTGCCAACTGATCTAAGTTGAATCTGATTTTGATCGAAAGGAAGTTTGCGGATTTCGTCAATCGGTCAACAATAACCCATACTGCGTCGTAGCCTTTCTGAGTTGTCGGTAGGCATACCACGAAATCCATCGTAATATGTTCCCATTTCCATTTTGGAATCTCTAAAGGTTGTAATAACGCACTCGGCCTCTGATGTTCTGCTTTCACTTTCTGACATGTCAGGCACTTGGCAACACATTATGCAACCTCTCATTTCAAATTTGGCCACCAGAAATGTTGTCGAAGATCTTGGTACATCTTGGTACTACCAGGGTGAATCAAATATCGTGAGTTATGAGCCTCGTTCAAAATTTCTTCCTTAATCTCTAGTACTGGCGGTACCCAAATTCTACCCTCAAATCTCAGTATTCCTTCCTTATCCATCTTGAATCTTGATTCGTTTCCTTCGGATATCTTCTTTTTCACCATTTTACATTCATCATCCTGAAGTTGAGCCTCCTTAACCTTGTCTAGTAGAGTTGTACCAGATTGCATCTGAAACAGCTTCTCATCAATCTCCATAGGACACTTTACTTCCAATTCCATCTTTTCCATTGCCGAAATTAACTCCTCTTGTTCGGTCAACATCATCAGTTTCTCCTGAACCTTTCTATTTAAGGCGTCGGCAACCACATTTGCCTTACCCGAATGGTATAGAATATTACAATCGTAGTCCTTAATTAACTCCAACCACCTTCGTTGGTGTAACGCCCCCAAAATAGGTCCATTCCATCCAACCCATTCTGAGTCGCCAAATATATGGTACGAAAAATAACTACAACTTTATTACAACAATTGTCGTGCAAAATACAACAACACATATGCTGTGAGTTTGGATACAAATATATACCAACTGTAGCACGTCACAATGACACCTTACAAAATGGTATAGTCAAAAACTGTTTTAGAAATTAGAATCTTTGGGAAGTGCTCAAAGAAACCTTTGTACATGGGAGGCCATGCTTTTAGGTTATGGTAGATATCATATGGCCACAGAATTATCCTTGGTTGACCTAATAGACCCCAAAGAAAACGAGAAGATTACTATCATATTCTTCCCAATGGTGAGTCTTCTCTTGACATATCATTATCTCCACTTTGTCTCTAATTGGGTATTATACTCCAAACAAACACCAAGATTATATAGGTAGTGCTTGTAAATATACTCAAAGAAGTGGATGAGCACAACCATGTCTTATGATAACACGAAGTTTGTATATCATTAGACATCTTGTATGATAGTGACAAAACACCCTTCCAAAGTTGGGTTCATTTCACCCTATTTAATTCACCAAAATAACTATTAAATGATGTATAAAATACAACACACTAAAGTCCTCAATAAAATTATTTCCATACTCTTTAGGAGAACCTCAACAACTATAGACCACCATTCTATTCCTTGTTATCCCCGCTCAACCCAAACTACACTTTTATTACCCGAAAGTAATTGTGAAACAAAAGGGTGAGCACAACTAGCTCGAAGAAAGAATATTATAACTAAAGATATATAAATTATCAATAGTCTTCATCAATAATAAATCGTAGATTTAAAACATATGGTAGATGATAAAACTTTTCAACCATAGTTGCAAAATAAACGAAAGCAATCCATTAAAGAGTCAAATAGACTATAAAGTCTATTGTCTTCTCCACGTTAAAAGTCCACCAACAATATTTTATCCCTCGTAACATCAATCAACAGTTCCTTTCCACAATCATATGAATAACTCATAATCATAATTGTGATTCTAAATTCTCTTCTCATCCCAGATTTAAGATAATTTTCATCACCGCCTTTACACGAAACATCAAATATCATGGTTATACCAAATCACAGTTCCTGTTCATAATCATACTAATAAATTCATCTTTGCACCACGGGCCAAAGATATTCATCAACAGTTCATCTTTACACTACAGGCTAAAGATATTCAACAACAGGTCATCTTTGCATTACAAGCCAAACATATTCATCAATAATTCATCTTTGCACTACCGGCTAAAGATATTCAACAACAGGTCATCTTTGCATTACGAGTAAAAGATATTCATCAATAATTCATCTTTTCACTACAGGCTAAGATATTCATCAACAAGTCATCTTTGCACTACGAGCCAAAGATATTCATATATCAAATAAATATATAATCATTTCAGAAGTTATATAACAATAATTATAACCATGTTGATCAATTCACCTTTGCACTTAAGCTAAAAATATTCAATTATAAATTCAATGGTCATGATCATACCAGTCAACAATTCAACTTTTGCACTACTGGCCAAAGAGAACCTATAGTCACAATTATACCAATAATCTACCCATCTTTACACTCAAGTCAAAGAGAAATATTATCATTAGGGTTATAAGAATGTTATATAAAAACAATATAATCAAAACATGGTTTTAATTTCAAGAGTAAGATTCATAAATCAACGATAATTTGGTCAAAGAAGAAACCAATTTGTCGTGAATAGTACCGTGATAAATGACATAGTACCGTATAATGCATATAAGTAATCTCATACACTAAAAGATAAAGTTTCATAATAAAATCCATATCAATATTTATAACACCTTAATCCAAATGTTATAAATCACTTAGAAATCTCATAATATAATATTATTAATATTATAATAATATTTTAATCATTTCTAAAACTTATAAATAATTTAATTAAATTGTTTACACTTTACTAATTAATGCATTTAATCATCATAAAATGCCAAACTCATAAGATTTCATCACCAATAACCAAAACCCTCATCAAAAATCTGCAAATACCTCATATATGATTCTCAAGCCATAAAATCATATTTTTCAATTTTCTTACTTCACATAACATATTTAATTCATTTACTCATAACTAGAATATTTTCATGAAAAATACCAAATTAGTTCCAAAAATATTTCTTTTCTGGAATTTAGCATAACATAGTCCCATATTGAACATATATTTTTCTCAAAATTTTAAAAATTCATTTATTATTTTTCATATGGCCAAAACCACCGAATATTTAAACATTTATCATAAATTATACTTTTATCCAAAAATTCTGACATTTACATGGTATACTGATATTATATAGATGTACTCCCAATAAAAATTTCATCAATTTTGGAGTTAATCACAAGGAGTTATAAGCAGTTACTTTTAAAATAGTCGTTTCTCATAAAATCCATAACTCCTAATCTATATATCCAAAAATCGCCATGTTTTGACACAATCTACAAAACTCATCAAAATATCATTTCAAATTTTTCCAGAATTTTTGAAGGTTCAGAAAAATTTTGAAACTAAAAACATAATAACCCTTAAAATCCCTTACTATCTCTTACCTCAAAAGAGCAAAAGACTTTAATTAGAATAACGAACTAACTTGCACCGTAGATAGCAACACTCAAAGTATACTCAAAATACTCACAAGAATACGCTCGATAATATAGAGAGAGAAAACTTGATTTACGGTGTGATTTTCAAATCTAACCCAAGCACCTATTTATAGGAAAATGCTTAGAACACCAAAGCGTAAAATTTATTAAATATTATTATATTTTTCCAAAACTTCATACGCATGTTTTACCATCTGAACTCAGCCCCTATCACATTTTAAATGAGGAAAACAAAATGAAAAACACGTTTTTGTAAATAAAAATAATTAAAACTTTCAAAAATCAATTATTTCGGAACTTCAGAACTTCAATAATTCATAATAAATAGACCTTTTATCAGAAAATTCGAATCACGTGTGTTTTTATAGGAAATTAAATTCTCTACAACTTTCCAGAAGAAAGTTTTTCCAAATTCCAAATAAAAATTGACCAGAATCCACAAACGGGTGATTTTACACAATTATAATCAAATTTCTATCAATAATTGTGTCCACCAATACACAAAATATGTGTTAAACATTTATTACCACAAAATACGCTTCCTCCTCATATACTCATATATCCCACATTCATTATAAAAATATCACCGTTAATATATTATTAAAATAATATATTTAAATAAATTATTTTATCAGAAAAAGATAAAATATTAATTTTCAACAATTGTCACATTAAAAATTTTCTCCATCTATGTCCACATAAAATAAATATTTTCCTCATTCATAAAAATCAATAATTAATTATTCACAAATAATATTACATAATCACAATATTATGACAACTGTGGTTCCCAGAAAGAGGGGCTTTCAATAAGGATCTCTCCTTCTTCAAGGCAATTAGGTGACCAAACCTCTCCTTAGATGCAGAACTTTCTAGACATTGCCAATAATGTTATCCAATAATATTATTAGAGATAATATGAATTATTGTCCCGATAATGGAAAATACTGTGTAATGACAATTCTTGAAACAACAGTAATATAAAATATCAACGCAGCAATTATTGAATCAATAAAATATAATATTGAACATTAATTACTGTAACAATTATTGAGTAGTTCTTTCTTACGTAAGAATCAATAATTCAAAAATACTGTGCAATACCGTGTTCTACTATGCAACAACGCGTATTACTTTACTTTATCCACCGGGTATTCCAATGTTGTGTTAAAAGGTAACAATTACATACCGTTATTTATATAAACTCCCTTTTGTCGTTTTCTTCATCCGATAAGCGGTTATTACATTATGGGGCCCATAAATGGGTGCTACTTGCCGTCATTTAATATTCTAAATGTAAAAGAATATTCCACCACCAAACGAATATTCCCAAACAATAATGAGTATTTTATAACCACTTGCTTATTTTGAAAAAAAATTATATATATCACCCTTAACTTTAACTTTTATCAATTTAACCATTTACGTAATAGTAATTATAAGAAAAATTGAATACTTTTATTTCATAAAATTAGGGCCTTACAATCTCCCTCCTTATGAAATTTCGTCCCGAAAATTTTACGCACTGGTATTTCAAAGAGTTGAGAATACCTTGCTTTCATTTCGATTCTATCTCCCTGTCATCATCATGATTTCTCCATTGCTCATCTCCCGTATTTGAGATATCATTCTAGAATCTGACTTCAAAATAAGGGTTAATTTAACAAATTAACATATCACATAATATCCCGATATTATGACTGAGCAACAAATAAGCTTAGGTAGGACACACTAGCGAAGGATTTACTCATCTCTCCCCTCCTAGTTCTAATCCCGATCTCCGCCAGAGATCATATCCCTAAGCTCTGATACCAAATGTAACACCCCCAAAATAGGTCTATTCCATCCAACTCATTCTAAGTCGCCAAATATATGGTACGAAAAATAACTACAACTTTATTATAACAATTGTCGTGCAAAAATACAACAACACATATCTTTGTGAGTTTGGATACAAATATATACCAATCAGAGCACATCACAATGACACCTTACATAAAGGTATAGTCAAAACCTGCTTTTAGAAATTAGAATCTTTGGGAAGTGCTCAAGGAAACCTTTCGTATATGGGAGGCCATGCTTTTAGGTTATGGTAGATATCATATGGCCACAGAAATTATCCTTGGTTGACCTAATAGACCCTAAAGAAAAACGAGAAGATTACTATCATATTCTTCCCAATGGTGAGTCTTCTCTTGACATATCATTATCTCCACTGTCTCTAATTGGGTATTATACTCCAAACAAACACCAAGATTATATAGGTAGTGCTTGTAAATATACTCAGCAAGTGGATGAGCACAACCATGTCTTATGATAACACGAGTTTGTATGTCATTAGACATCTTGTATGATAGTGACAAAACACCCTTCCAAAGTTGGGTTCGCCTCACCCTATTTAATTCACCAAAAATAACTATTAAATGATGTATAAAATACAACACACTAAAGTACTCAATAAAATTATTTCCATACTCTTTAGGGAGAACCTCAACAACTATAGACCACCATTCTATTCCCTTGTTATCCCCGCTCAACCCAGCTACACTTTTATTACCTGAAAGTAATTGTGAAACAAAAGGGTGAGCACAACTAGCTCAGTAAAGAATATTATAACTAAAGATATATAAATTATCAATAGTCTTCATCAATAATAAATCAGAGATTTAAAATATATGGTAGATGATAAAACTTTTCAACCATAGTTGCAGCGAAACGAGCAATCCATTAAAAGAGTCAAATAGACTATAAAGTCTATTGTCTTCTCCATGTTAAAAGTCCACCAACAATATTTTATCCTTGTAACATCAATCAACAGTTCCTTTCCACAATCATATGAATAACTCATAATCATAATTGTGATTCTAAATTCCTCTTCTCATCCGGAGATCTAAGATAATTTTCATCATTGTCTTTACACCGAAACATCAAATATCATGGTTATACCAAATCACAGTTTCGCTCATAATCATACTAATAAATTCATCTTTGCACCACGGGCCAAAGATATTCATCAACAGTTCATCTTTACACTACAGGCTAAAGATATTCAACAACAGGTCATCTTTGCATTACAAGCCAAACATATTCATCAATAATTCATCTTTGCACTACCGGCTAAAGATATTTAACAACAGGTCATCTTTGCATTACTAGTAAAAGATATTCATCAATAATTCATCTTTTCACTACAGGCTAAGATATTCATCAACAAGTCATCTTTGCACTACGAGCCAAAGATATTCATATATCAAATAAATATATAATCATTTCAGAAGTTATATAACAATAATTATAACCATGTTGATCAATTCACCTTTGCACTTAAGCTAAAAATATTCAATTATAAATTCAATGGTCATGATCATACCAGTCAACAATTCAACTTTTGCACTACTGGCCAAAGAGAACCTATAGTCACAATTATACCAATAATCTACCCATCTTTACACTCAAGTCAAAGAGAAATATTATCATTAGGGTTATAAGAATGTTATATAAAAATAATATAATCAAAACATGGTTTTAATTTCAAGAGTAAGATTCATAAATCAACGATAATTTGGTCAAAGAAGAAACCAATTTATCGTGAATAGTACCCGTGATTCGCATATATAGCCGTAGTACGTGCGTAGTAACTTCTCGACACCTAAAAGATAAAGTTTCATAATAAAATCCATATCAATATTTATAACACCTTAATCCAAATGTTATAAATCACTTAGAAATCTCATAATATAATATTATTAATATTATAATAATATTTTAATCATTTCTAAAACTTAATAAACAATTTAATTAAATTGTTTACACTTTACTAATTAATGCATTTAATCATCATAAAATGCCAAACTCATAAGATTTCATCACCAATAACCAAAACCCTCATCAAAATCAGATATACCTCATATATGATTCTCAAGCCATAAAATCATATTTTTCAATTTTCTTACTTCACATAACATATTTAATTCATTTACTCATAACTAGAATATTTTCATGAAAAATACCAAATTAGTTCCAAAAATATTTCTTTTCTAGAATTTAGCATAACATAGTCCCATATTGAACATATATTTTTCTCAAAATTTTAAAAATTCATTTATTATTTTTCATATGGCCAAAAACCACCGAATATTTAAACATTTATCATAAATTATACTTTTATCCAAAAATTCGACATTTACATGGTATAATCGATATTATATAGATGTACTCCCAATAAAAATTTCATCAATTTTGGAGTTAATCACAAGGAGTTATAAGAGTTACTTTTTAAAATAGTCGTTTCTCATAAAATCCATAACTCCTAATCTATATATCCAAAAAAATCGCCATGTTTTGACACAATCTACAAAACTCATCAAAATATCATTTCAAATTTTTCCAGAATTTTGAAGGTTCGGAAAAATTTTGAAACTAAAAACATAATAACCCTTAAAATCCCTTTACTATCTCTTACCTCAAAAAGAGCAAAGATTTAATTAGAATAACTTATTTGAACGAACTTGCATCAGATATAGCAACACTCAAAGTATACTCAAAATACTCACAAGAATAAATTTCGATAATATAGAGAGAGAAAACTTCATTTCGGTGTGATTTTCAATTCTAACCTAAGCACCAGTATTTATAGGAAAACGCTTAGAACACCAAAGCGTAAAATTTATTAAATATTATTATATTTTTTCCAAAACTTCATACGCATGTTTTACCATCTGAACTCAGCCCCTATCACATTTTAAATGAGGAAAACAAAATGAAAAACACGTTTTTGTAAATAAAAATAATTAAAACTTTCAAAAATCAATTATTTCGGAACTTCAGAACTTCAATAATTCATAATAAATAGACCTTTTATCAGAAAATTCGAATCACGCGTGTTGTTATAGGAAATTAAATTCTCTACAACTTTCCAGAAGAAAGTTTTTTCAAATTCCAAATAAAAATTGACCAGAATCCACAAACGGGTGATTTTACAGACTATAATCAAATTTCGGTCAATAATTGTGTCCACCAATACACAAAATATGTGTTAAACATTTATTACCACAAAAATACGCTTCCTCCTCATATACTCATATATCCCACATTCATTATAAAAATATCACCGTTAATATATTATTAAAATAATATATTTAAATAAATTATTTTATCAGAAAAAGATAAAATATTAATTTTCAACAATTGTCACATTAAAATTTTCTCCATCTATGTCCACATAAAATAAATATTTTCCTCATCATAAAAATCAATAATTAATTATTCACAAATAATATTACATAATCACAATATTGACAACCTGAGCAGCTCTCAGAAAGAGGGGCTTTCCAATAAGGATCTCTCTCATTGGGCGCCGCAATTAGGTGACCAAACCTCTCCTTAGATGTAACTTTCTAGACATTGCCAATAATGTTATCCAAAGAATATTATTCAGATAATATGAATTATTGTCTCGATAATGGAAAATACTGTGTAATGACAATTCTTGAAACAACAGTAATATAAAATATCAACGCAGCAATTATTGAATCAATAAAATATAATATTGAACATTAATTACTGTAATAATTATTGAGTAGTTCTTTCTTACGTAAGAATCAATAATTCAAAAATACTGTGCAATACCGCAGTTTCTATCGCAAGCAACAACGCGTATTACATTTTACTTTACCCACCGGGTATTCCAACAAATGATGTTAAAGGTAACAATTACGTCAAGTTATTTATATAAACTCCCTTTTGTCGTTTTCTTCATCCGAGCGCTTATTCTCATTATGGGCCCACAAATGGTCGCTACTGGTCGCATTTAATATTCCCTACGTAAAGAATATTCCACGACCAAACGAATATTCCCCGACAATAATGAGTATTTTATAACCACTTGCTTATTTTGAAAAAAATTATATATATCACCCTTAACTTTAACTTTTATCAATTTAACCATTTACTGAATAGTAATTATAAGAAAAATTGAATACTTTTATTTCATAAAATTCGGGGCCTTACAGTTGGCGCATGTTCAAGTCTTTCTGTGAAAAAATATATTTCAGACTCTTGTGGTCTGTATATATTTCACACTTCTCCCATAGAGATAGTGCCTCCAGATTTTCAAAGCAAAAACCACAGCAGCTAACTCCAAGTCATGGGTCAAATACCCCTTCTCATAATCTTTTAGTTGTCGTGATACATACACAATGACTCTACCATTCTGCATAAGCACACAGCCAAGTCCTTTATGCGATGCATCACTAGAAACCATAAAATTTCCTGTTTCATCCAGGAGAGATAACACAGGTGCTGAACTCAACCTCTTCCTTAATTCTTGAAAGCTTTCCTCACACTTCTCCGTCCAAACAAATTTCATCAATTTTCTAGTCAAATTCGTCAACGGAGTTGCGATCTTGGAAAAATCTTGAATGAATCTGCTGTAATAACCTGTCAATCTGAGAAAACTTCATACTTCCGACGGCGTCTTCGGCTGATCCCAATTAATCACATCTTCGACTTAGGAGGGATCCACCGAAATTCCGTCCCTATCGATCACATGTCCTAGAAATTGTACTCTTTTAATCCAGAATTCACATTTCGAAAACTTGGTATACAACTTCTCCCTTCTCAATGTCTCTAAAGTCATCCTCAAATGATCTTCATGTTCTTCCTTAGTTTTTGAATATACCAAAATATCATCTATAAATACCACTACGAATTTGTCCAAAAATGGTTTAAACACTCCATTCATTAAGCCCATAAATGTTGCAGGAGCATTTGTTAGACCAAATGACATTACCAAAAATTTGTAGTGACCATATCGTGTTCTGAACGCTGTCTTTGGTACATCCTCTGGTCTCACCTTTAGTTGATGATAACTACTCCTCAAGTCTATCTTTGAAAAGTATCGTGCTCCCTTTAACTGATCGAACAGGTCGTCGATTCTCGGTAATGGATATCTATTCTTAATCGTGACCTTATTCAGTTCTCTATAGTCGATGCAGAGCCGCATTGTCCCATCCTTCTTCTTCACAAATAAAATCGGCACTCCCAAGGGTGATACGCTTGGTTGGATATACTTCTTGTCCAGTAATTCTTATAGTTGGACCATCATTTCTTTCATTTCGATCGGTGCCATTCGGTACGGAGCCTTTGATATTGGAACTGTTCCTGGAGCCAAATCTATCACAAACTCAACTGCTCTATCTGGAGGAAGTCCTGGTAAATTGTCCGAAAATACGTCTACGAACTCTCTCACTACTGGTATCTCATCTATTTTCGGATTCTCTTTACGACTATCGACTATGTAAGCTAGATATCCTACACAGCCTTGCTTTAATAATCTCCTGGCCTGCATTATCGTCAGACAACTCGCTTGTCTAGGAGACTTGCTACCATAAAACATAACCTTTGACAGAGTCATAAGGTTAATACGCTTCTTCTGGCAATCAATTACCGCCCATAATTGGATAACCAATCCATACCCAAAATAACATCAAATTTTCCAAGTCGAATAGGGATAAGATCTACGTTCTTGATATTACCCTTAATATCCACTCTACGGTTCTTATGCACGTACATAACAGGGATTATTTCTCTATTCGCAATTTCTATGTTCATGGGGTATTCTAACTCGTCCTTCAGCAATTCTAAGTTTTTAGCAAAGTCATCGGATATAAATGAGCAAGTAGCTCCTGAATCAAATAGTACATAAGCATTAACTTTATTGATTGGAATGATACCTGACACCACATCGCGAGACTGCACTGCATCCTGCACTGTCATGTTGAATGTTCTGGCAGTCGGTCGGTTGGTTACGATTGGTCCTGCGATAGTTAGAGTGCTTCCACCGTTATTTCCTCTATTCCCTCCTGATCCCGTTCTTCCAGATCCCTTCTTAGGACAATCCCTTGCAAGATGATCCTTTGAGCCACAAGTGAAACAGGCACCCTTCTTTGGGTTAGGACAGTTAGGTGCTATGTGGCCTTCCTGACTACAATTGTAGCACACTCGTTTTCCCTTTATGCAAACTCCCAGATGAGTTTTCCCGCAGGTTTGGTACGGTTCGATCTTCTTCTTCTACCCTCCTTGTTGACTTCCAGCTGACGAATTATAAGACAACTTCCTCTTCTGATTATGGCTACCCCCCCCCCCCCCGTGCTACTCCCACCAGTCTTGCTATTTCCTTCATTTTCACTCTTTTTCTTCTTCTGATCCTGATTATATTTAGTTACCGCATCGCTTCCACCTTCAGCGAGTATGGCCTTCTCTAACACTCCAGTAAAAGTGTTCAATTGGAACATTGACACCTTGCTATACAACCAAGGCTTTAGTCCTTGCTCGAAACGTCTTGCCTTCCTCTCATCAGTATGCACTTGGTATATGGCAAACCTAGCCAACTCGTTGAACCTTGCCTCATAATCTGCTACGGACATACTCCCCTATTTCAAATCCAAAAACTGAACCTCCATCTGGTTCTGTGAGCTAGTCGGAAAATACATCTCGGAGAACATCTCTTTGAATCTCTCCCAGGTTATTACACCTTCACCTCCCCGTACTTTGTTTGCCTGCCACCAATAACTGGCTTCAGACTTCAGCATGAATGTTGCATACGCGATTTTCTGGTCTTCCCTTACTCTAGCGACATCGAACACCTTCTCCATCTCCATAACCCAGGTTTGAGCCTCGATTGGGTTTATGGAACCCTTAAACTCTGGCGGTCCAACCCCTTGAAATCCTTAAACGATGTGTTTGGTGGAGCTTGTGATTGATTGTTAATTGCTCCAACTAATAGGTTCACCAACTGCTGAACTGGGTTAGCATTGGTGTCAGTGTTGTTATTTATTGGTTCTTCCTGAGCTTGCTCACGGTTTTGTCTTTTTCTAGGCGGCATATTTCTGTTAAGAATATACGCTTATTAGATATTTATTCAATCTCTTAAACATTTAAGGCCTAACTAAAACATTTAATCATAATTCACTTAACACATTATTTCAAATAAACTCTGACATTTTTATTCAATTCAAAAGTTTTAACATCATAAGATAGCATCACTGCTATTTACAACCACTATCCCGAGATAAAGAATCTACAGGATTTAAAACATTAAAATATTTCTTTGTTTATAAACACATCAGAATTTACATCTTTAACTACCAGATAATTTTCACATAATTAAACTAATCTTATCACTGCCTATTAAGGAGCTGAATAGCCTTGCCACGTTCCTCTTCCATGATGCGGGACATCGTTCTGTGATCTAGAATATATGATGGTAGACCTTCAAACTGGATTGGATACTTCATAACTCGATCCTGGGCCGCATCCATTGCATTTTGAAGTGTAGAGTACTCTCCCCAAGCTTAGCCTTCTTTGCATGACAATCCTCTTCTGCAAGATCAGCACGACGTGACTCTCTTACCCAGCCCTCCTCTGCTATAGCCAGCCTTTCTGAGCACTCTTTCAGATCCTTCTTCAACTTTTCTATTTCTCCGAACTTCTCCTCGGTTTGACCCTTCTCGTGAACCAAATCCCACTCCACGTTTCCTAAACGTGTGTGATGAGTCGCAATTTCCCTATCCTTCTGCTCAATGGTAATCTGTTGAATAACAGTCCGCTCCTTCAGTTCCTGAACAGTGTCTTGCAACTCTATATTACGATCATAAAGTGCATCATACATCTCAGCATCCATGGAGTTCGGTGGGAACTCCTCTTCCTCCTCTTCTTCATCAGAATCCTCCTCTAGATCAGTCTCAGGCTCATGCTCCCAACCAACAACAGTGATCAACGAAGATGGCTCTCTCTGTACCAACTGTTCCTTGACGACATGAATGTCTCGGGGCTCCTCCTTCGTAGGTACTCAGGGTTCTTCCTCCCCATCTCGACTAGCTCCTCTAACATCCGACATCCTGACAACAAAATTTTAAGTTTTAGTTAATAATCCGTGCTAGCGAACACATATTTTAACACATAAACACATAAAGTCTTTTATTATCTTCAATGAATTTAGAAATTCATTTCTTATAACTCGATAAGAGTTTACCACCACTATGTTCTCGATCTCCTACAAGGCTACTACCTAAGGTTGTTCCCCCACCTAAGGTTCATAACCTCTGACTTTGATACTAACTCATGACACCCCAAATCCTAGGGTACTTCCATTTCCACGAGATTTGGTGTTCATTCTATAAATATCATCTATCTATCTACCCATAAATAAATGCAAACCATGCAATAGATAGAAATAATAAATAAATCTCCCCTTATGGGGTTACATCAACTGCATAAAAATACAATCCCAGGTCACTCTAACCTTAAACATCTGTGTAGAATTAATAACATCAAGTCTGAAAATAAATACATAAGAACAACAAATCTTCCTCATTTGTTAACCTTGCCCTTGCCTTTACTAGTGGAAGGCTCGTCTAATCTTTCGTTCTTAACTGCAATGTTATTATTACGCAAGAGTGACCACGATTGCCCACAAGTATAACAATATAACAAATGAATAATAACATGCAAATAAATCAAAGGCTTTTGAAACATAAAACTCAGTTTTTGAATCAAGAATGAATAACAAGAAACAAAAGAACTTCTGAGGGTCATAAGACCTTGAACTATGTCCTAGGTTGTCAAGTGTTTATACTTGAAACCTTTAATAGTCATAAGACTATGGACTCTTCTTCTCGTGCTTAGGGGGATCAGCCCTTAGTACCATATTGTGCACAATATCTTAACGCTAACGCATAAGTAATCCCCTATACAGAGTTCTTCATCTCAATTTGACATTAGAGTCCGCACCAAAGGAAGTTTGGTTTGGATAATTCATCAAGGGTTCTAAAATTTAGAACGCTCATCAACTATGGACTAGTCGAAACATTAAGGGTTCACTAGTCTAACAAGTTCAACAGTAACTGATAATTTAAAATTGAATAGCAATCTCAAAAGGTATACAATAGAATAATTATTGTATAACAGAATCATACTTTGAAAGATTAATACACTATAATATAATAAAATGGACTTGATCAATAATAACGAGAATTTGCTCGAAGTAAATAAACAACTTATAAGCTCATATTAAGATAAAGAGTAAGGTTAGGAAACTTTCCTCGTGCGTAGATTACACGTTAATTATACTCGTTCGTTGACTTAATCCTACATATCATTTACGCTCACAATACCAGTCAATTATAACGTATTAATCATCACAAGTTCGATCTTTTTGTCTAACTCGAGTTCATGACTATACTTAGTCAAATTACTACATTCATTGTCACAATTAACACTTCATGAACAATAAGCTAACTATACATTCAATCATTCAATTCACACATAAATGTGCTATTGACATGTTAAGAATTTATTTTAACACCTCATTATTGGTCTAACATGTTTTTATGTTCATTAGATTAAATTACTAACACATTGCTAAACTTGAGCATTTAAAAATTTATTTCTGGACCATTCTGCTAAGTGGCGTTGCGGCTTAAGAGTCAGTGGCTATATTACGGCGGTGGCGATATACGGCGGTGGTACATGCTTATGAGACTTTAGTTCGAGTCGCGCAGCAAATGAAACTCCAGATTTTGAATCTCAGTTCGCGAAGAACATAGAGTTAAGCGAATTTATCATTATATGGTCATTAATTTCATCAAATTAAACATACCCACATACTAGAATTCGTACATAATCATTACCCAACCTTTATAGAATGATTTTAACCAATTAAAACACATAATTACAGAATTAAAACATGCAATTTTCACTGTTTTTTGAAACAACATACGTTATAATATTATGAAATTGATGATATGGAACCATCTAATACATAGGAAAACACATTAAAACAACATCTTAACACATATATGCACATAATCTTTACTCTTTCCAATTTACAGAGACTTTACAGAAAACTTGAAAGCCATATTTTTTTTACAAAAACTTAAACAACGTAATTAAACTAGGTTGAAGAATTACCCAAAGCGTAGATTAGTAGGAGATAAATTCCCTCTCAACTCTTCTTGAATCACACGCTCACAATCTCCTCAAGAATTATCAATTTTCTCTCTGAATTCTCAAACTCTCTCTCCTGCTTTTCCAGACTCAGAAAAATGAAGAAGAAGAAGACGTATATAATAAAAGAAAGGAACTGACGCGTTGAGGTTAGTTACTCAATCATGGGTAACTGTTAACAACTCCCCTTAGGGCCTTGTTTGGCTGGCAATAATAGGTTTCAAAACCATTTAATTTAATAAAACTTTTATAATATAGTTTAAATCATGTCACACCCCTTTATAAAATAAATCAATATCTTATAACATATAATAATTTCTCATTAATTCACATAGTCACGTAATTAAATTTCTCATTTACTAACTATGTCAAATTATTAAATCTCTAATTAATTATTAAATTAATTACAATGACATTAGGCTTATTAAATATTTCTTTTACTACAATAAGCTCACATAATTACATACTTTGAATAATAAAAATTCTCCACATTAATTTAATAAATATAACACATATAATTAAATTAATCTACCACAATTTCATCAATTAATTATTTAATCTAATAATTAATTCATCAAAATATTTATTTAATCCAATAAATATTAAAATTAATTTACAAAATCTTAGTTGTCACACATAATCAGCACAGACAAGATATTCTAACAGAATAATAAAGAATGGAATAACAACAGAATTCACCAGGAATGCGATAGACCGTATAGACAGGTTATTCCAACATAATAATAAAGAATAGAATGACAGAAGAATTTCACCATGTATGCGGTACTTTGATGTATGAGTTATTCAACATAATAATAAAGAATGGAATAACAACCCTTACGAGTATTGAAAGAAAATAACTCTCTTCATGAATAGGAAAGAATAATACCTCTTACCTTAGAAGAAACTGGATATTAGAATAGTGAGGTAGCAGACTTCTCTTCTTCTTTCTCTTTATAATTTCTCTCTATAATAATTGCTCTAAAGCTTTAATGAATTGGTGAAAAATAATGAGGAATGAGCTTCTATTTATAGGAAAATATAGTTTCCATAATTGTACATTTTGGGGCTCGAAATAGTACAGTATAAGACCTTCATCTTTTCCTTCATTTTTAATTTAGTCTTGCAAGTATTATCAAACTTGCACCACCTCCCCTAATAGTAAATCATGTGAATCAATAGTAAATCATGTGACTCAATAGTTCTAAACATGTGAAAAAATTAATTATAGTATAGTACATTCATCTATACCTCTATTTTTAACTTAGTCATGCAAGTATTATCAAACTTGCACCAACTCCCCTAATAGTAAATGAATGTGATTCAATAGTACACACATGTGAACAAATAGTTATAATCATATGAATTAATAGAAATTAATTGCTCATTTATCCGATTAATTACCCGATAACTTCCAGACATCAATTATTATCGAAATAAATGTCGATTTCCACGAACACTTATAATTTCCACATAATGGAACTATCAATTTCATCTTTAATCAACACGAACTTATTCATCATTAATATTGTAACTCACAATATTTAACAACCAGGTCGTTCCCAGGAAAGTGGGGAATTTCCGATAAGGATTTCTCCTTATTGGCGCGCAATTAGGTGACTAAATCTCTCCTTGACAGAACTTCTAGACATTGTCAATATTGCAAATAATAATATGAATAACTTTGCCATCCCAATTATTGATTTAATAATATAAAATATTATGCCGATAATACTGTGACAATTGTAACGCCCTAGAAAATTTGGATTTTTGAGAATTAAATTTTTATTTTTATTATGTAGATTAAATGAATTTAATCCATTATTTATGGGAGTAAGCTATTCGAGGGTCGTTCTATGACCTAGACATATTGGAACGTCGTAGTATTTTGGCTACGTGATAGAATTAAAGTGTTTGAATTTCTAAGACGAAAATAAAAACTTTCTGAGAAATTTTTCGAAAAACACTATTCACGCATTTTTGCTCGGGAATTATTTTTGAACTTCCAAGAAATACGTAATGATAGAATTCTAAATCAAGATGGAATATCCAATAATATTTCAGTTATATCAAACGCAGTTTATTGCCTGCAGACTTAAAACCTAACGGTTAGGAAAAGTGAATTCCGAGAAGGAATTTAAATGCGATTAATGAATTAAAGTAATGGTTGTATTATATGTAACTATTGTACGAGGTAATGAATACGAGTATAATACAAGGTATTATACGAGTATATATGAAGGATGGAATGTCGTATATTAAATAAGTATATGAGTTGGAATACGAGAATTATACGCAGATTATACGTTATAAGACTTTAAGCCAAAGGTATTGAATTTGTTAAATTGTGTAGGAAATTGTAATGTCCAATTACAATAAAAATAAAGTCCAATGAGAATTGGTAAGGCCCAAATGTAAGAATGGATAAGTCCAATAAGAATTAATGTGTAAGCCCAAGTGGTTGATTAATGAGAAGCCAAAGTAACTTAATGCAAGCCCAAAATGAATAAGCTAAGTTAATTAAACCTTAAGCCTAAAGTAAAAATCCATTGGGTTAGGAGGATCCATGGAGTAAACCATGTTAATGTGGGTAGACTTGATGGGCAAGAACTTTGTGTGGTGATCAAGTGTTGTGATGAGCAAGAAAGGGAAGTGGCTAGCAAGTTAACTTAGAGCCAAGGTTATGAATAGTAAGGAGGTGAAGTTGAGGAGGTTAGTTAAGGAGGTGGGATGTTCTAATGTTCATAATACCCTCACTTTGGATTGCCTATAAATAGAGAGCTCTCAATTCATTTGATTGCTTGATTAAAATTTCTCCCAACTCCTCTCAAGTTAAGCAACTTATTGGTTAGAGAGAATAAGCAGTTATAAGTCAAACTTCCATTATGAGATTTTCAAGAAGCAAGAAGGAGATTAAAGCTTAGTCAAGTGATATTCAAGGGTAAGAACTTAAACCATGAATCTCTTTCTCTTCCATTGGTAGGGAGATGGGTAGTGGTAGAACATGTATGCTAAGGAATGATAGGAATGAGTAATCAAAGAGCTTAAGTCTTAATAAGCCGTATAAGTCATGAATAAGTAATTCAAACTTAATTAAGTTGTGAACTCATGAGGAAATTAAATGAACTTCTCATATGTTTACTTTAATAAGATTGTATGATAATAAGAAGCAAGGATGATGGTTAAAAGATTTAAGCTATGATAAGTCATGCAAAGTAAGTAGTTCATACTTTTACAAGTTATAGACTGATGAATAACAAGTAATAACTTATCATGTCAATAAGTTAATGAAGAATGTATGTCAAGATGTTAGTATGTTGGATATGATATGAGAACATTGAGTAAAGGACTTAAATCAATAATAAGTCATAAGTAAATGAAATCATGAAAGTTATAAGTTGATAAGCCATGAACTTATGAAGAATAAGTCAAAACCTAATTTGAAAATAAGTTAATGTAATAAGTAGTTTGAAATGTTTATATGATGGTTAGAATCCATTGTTTAAATCGTTAGTAAAGAAGTTATGCCAGAATTCACATGATTGGACGTTAAGCGTCGAATTCGTGAAATTCTTGGAATGGAAGTCGTATTTTGTGTTTGAGCTTGGAAACATTGGTTTTCAATGGAGACAAGTCATATTTGGCATTATAGAGTTGCGGACTCGAAAATGACCGGATTCCGACTTAGAACGAAGAAACGAGCGTTGAACGTTCGTGAACGTTTATCGTTTTCGTTAAAATGAACTAATAGGTGAAATTTTAACAAACGAAATCAAATAGATAAAATTCTTGCATGAACGCATAGAGTATGTAATTTGTGAATCGTAGGCTTTTGAACAAGCCAATTCAGACTTATAATGAAGAAGTTATGCATCCGGAAAGTTCACAAAATTTAAAATCTGCAAAAATTTTCTAAGGCACAGAGTTGGCATGGCAGCGTAACCCAACCCAAATAATGGTAGGAAATACACCGTATAAAGTAATGATGTCAAGGCATCTCGCTAACTCTCACGCTGCGGTGCGAGATGAAGAGCTATGTGTGGCGCCGTGGCGCCAGTCCTAGGGTTTCGACAGACAAGAATGTTTACAAGTATAGAATGAAAGATAACTCTTTAGTAATGAACTAAGGTGTTAATATAACATTGTCAAGGCATTGTTAGACACTTAATGTATGATGATTAAAGGTTAATAATCAATTGAAGATGAACATAATGAGAACAACGTAATGTGCTAAGCCGGCTATAGAAATTTGTTGACCAAGTTGATTATAAATCCAATGGTTTACAATACCAGTATGGATTATGTAATTACTTAATGAATAATGATAAGACCTTTCCTAAATCATTGTTATAGTGATGACTTTAGAAATTTAATGTTGTTTAATGAGTAGTTAAACGACGAACGTAAAGTATAAGGAACGTGAACCGTATTCAATAATGATAAGGCCTATAACATTAAGAGTTGCAACTAAAAGCTGTTAAGTAATATGTGAACATAAACGGTATGCAATAAAGTGTACTTAACAAATGACGATCGAGTTTCGATTAATAACGTAAGGATGTTAGTAAGCCGTGAGGAAGGATGATTAACTCGAAACGAGCTAGATTAATGAAGTAAATCTACATAAGATATAGAAGAGAAAGAAGTTGGTAAGAATAATGTAAAATATAATGGCAAGCTGGAACCAATAGTATCTAATATATGATTAGATTGAGATGAAGGGTAAGATTCATTAGGAACCATGTATGTTCATTCATGACCTAATGTAGTATGTTATGTGGTTATGTATTGTAGAGACCGTAAAGACTGAAAGGAAAAGTTATTTTTACTATAGCAGACGCTGAAGGCAAGTTTTTCTTAAACGCTTGTCTAACCTTCGTGTTAACCAAGTTTTCTGTGATTTATGTTATGAGATGCATAAATTGTTTTACGAAAATGTTGATGCCAGTTTTAACTCGGCTAGACAAATCTTGAAGATTGATTGATTTATTTACAAGTCTTTTAATATAGAATTGTTAACGCTATCCTACGCCAATTGTTTGGTACGGATTCAAGGTAAGCCTGTGTATGAATAAATAAATGTATTTTCATCGATTATTCGATGGGCAGGCGAGGTTGCAAAAACTTAAATGTGCACACGTTTAATGGATGTACTATTGATCAACATAGAGTACTGTGCTCGTAAGTTATGCCGGACTTACGGACTTAGTGCCGGTTGTCCTTTTTAAAAGAAATTATGAACTGCTCACAGTCTTGAGCCTTAGTTGATATTCTACTGAATATTGTTATTGGAAAATGTTTTGAATAAAAAGAAGTGCTATTTTGAATTATCGGTAGTACTTCGTAACTATTGTTCAGTTACTGAAGATATATGATTCCTATGTTTCAAGCATGTTATTTAAAATAAATTGTTGTACTTGTTGAGCTTGTTATGCTCACTCTTGCTTGAACCATATGAATGCAGCTAGGACCGAACGAACCGAGGGATCTGACAAGGATAGAGGTAGGACGAAGCTGAACGATTAGTTTAACTTTTAATAAACTAGTAAGCTATATATATATTATAGAATGATGAACAAAGAATGTATTGGTTTTAGAACCTGGGGACGAGATGTAATATTATTAATGTAATAAGAATGTCATTGATATACACATTTTGATGTCATTTCAATAGAATGAATGTACAGTTATGAGTACCGTGTAGCACCATCTGTCGGGTTGGAAGATACCCGGATTTGGGGGCGTCACAACAATAATTGAATCAATAATATGAGAGATATGATGCAGCAATTACTGTAGCAATAATTGAGTATAACTGAGTAACTTCTTACATAAGCATCAATAATCAATACCATGTGCTACTATGCAACCACACGTATTACTGTACTTTTACTACCGGTTATTTTATGACAACTTGCTTACTTTGAAAAAAAATTCACATAGCACCCTTAACTTTAAACTTTTAACTATTTACCAAAATGGAAAAATTGAATACTTTTATTTCATAAAATTCGGGATCTCATAAATAATCCCAACACAATGAAACTATCAATTTCATCTTTAATCAACACGAACTTATTCATCATTAATATTATAACTCACAATATTTAACAACCAGCTCGTTCCAAGGAAAGAGGGGGCTTTCCTATAAGGATTTCTCCTTATTGGCGCGCAATTAGGTGACCAAATTGTCAATATTGTTAATAATAATATGGATAACTTTGTCGTCTCAATTATTGATTTAATAATATATCATATTATGCAGATGATACTGTGACAATAATTGAATCAATAATATGAGAGATATGAAGCAGCAATTACTGTAGCAATAATTGAGTATAACTGAGTGACTTTCCACGTAAGCATCAATAATCAATATCGTGTGCTACTATGCAACCACAGCAGTATTCGCATTTTTTACTACCGAGTAGTTCAACAGCTTTTAAACAGTAACACTTTCGATGTTATTTTTATAAAAGATAATTACATGCGTTTTTTCTTACTACGACAATATTTTCTTTGTGGGGTCCACCAATGATTGTGCCGTCGTACGGATATTTCCCAACAAAAAGAATATTCCCCGACCAAACGAATATTTTATAACAACTTGCATACTTTGAAAAAATTTCACATATCACCCTTAACTTTAACCTTTTATCAATTTAACCATTTACTAAATAGAATAATTATAAGAAAATTGAATACTTTCATTTCATAAAATTCGGGGTCTCACAAAAAGTAACTAAGAAACATGAGTTTAAGCAATTAATTCAAGTAATAGATACCGGATAAATAGGTATAAAAACTACTTATCAGGGTCCGCAACTGGTACATCCTCCTCCTCATCCTTAACATCCGATACATTAACCCGGACAAGACGGATCACCGCCTCTGCTAAACGATGAGGCTGTCTAACTGAACGGGGTCGAGGCACATCAGATGCCCTCCTCTGCACACCTGAAGTGGTCCTGCGGGAACTACTCGGCTGATCCGGATCCATATATCTGGACAACAAGTCTCCAAATCACCTCAGAAAGGGTGTGGTAAATTCTAACCTGGAGCTTTTGAAAATTCAATTTTATGACTACATGCATGCATGCATTATTTTAACATACGTCTACAGTAGAGTTAAAAATGCATGACTACCCAATGCCTACATTTTGGAAAAATTTTGTCATAGTCCCCTTTGTAAATAGGTTTATCCACATGCACATTGGCATGACTAGGTAGCCATTCAGTAGCACACCTACCCACAGTCATAAAAATCCTATATGCATTACACTATCAAAGTCATAATCCATAAGGGTAGCCTAATTACCAGGATTACTTTGCTTTACCACCTTTGCTCATTTGTCCTCAAATAGGAAAAGAAATAGCAGAAAAAATGTGTCAATTTGACTGTTTCAAAAGTTAAATTTTTTCACATCATTATGTTCAGCATGGTTAAATACTAACATCTACTATGTTGAATATTATTTATCAAGTCATATGAGCATGCATATTCACTACTATATGTTTAGAAGCATTTCATGTGATAACTCATTTTCCAACAAATAAAAACTGGAAAAGAAGACATCCATACATTACCAGGACAATGTATAACACTCGTACAGTGACAAAATTTGCAGAAAGACGCCAGAACTCAGCAGATCTGAAGAACTCTCGGATTCTCTGGGTGGCGCAACTTGAAAATGAACTATGAAAGCAATAGGCCACTTAAGGCCACCCATGATTAGCCGTAGGTATACCTACGACTACTACAGGTGTACATGCGGCTCCCCTAGGTGGGGCCCACCCCTCCGACTCAGTCCAATTTGAGTTCCAAAGGAGGTTTTACAAGTTGAAAAGGTCAAATCAGGAAAAATGATGTTACGCGATTGAGCGAAAAAACCTAAAATCCTAGTTTTCAGAGACCAAACTGCGGTTCTACATATCACTCGTTGGTATTCACCCAGACACGGGGTTTACTATACCGATGATCACAACTATTTCAAACTACACTCGGCAATACCTCACGAAGGTTCGATGCCATCAGTTCGAGGTCGTAACTCCATAACATTTCCCCTAGCAAAAACTTCGTACAAGTTCATCCATTGATGTACACGTCAACGAAGGTCAAGAAACCGTGATGACATTCAGCCGCTGGTAAGTAAATCCAACGAAGCATCAAAAACCATCTGATGATCTCATTCATTGATATACACGTCAACTAAGGTCAAGCAGTCTTGACATTACCCCCAGCAGGGATCTCATCCGTTGATGTATATTTCAGCGAGGGTCAGGCAGCCCTGACAACACAAACTATTGGCAGTAAATCCGATAGAGCAGTGGAAGGACCTGGCGATACAAACCAGGGAAGACCATCCTCATCAGGGAGGACCGATGATGGAATATGTTATACAAGTTTTCCTTAGACAAATCACATCCCCATAGGTCTCTCATACATGAGAGGTACATCCTCAGTGGGAAATCTGCACCAAGGATTAAGGACTTTTGTGATAACCCCAACGTCAACATCCTGGAAGCTTTGGAACACACATCCAAGCAGTTCATCAGAGTTATCAGTGATAACTCTAATCCCCATCAGAAGCCGTGGGAATAGTTATCACATCCCGTTGGAAAATAATCCAACAAACCACATACATCATGCTGCAGTACATTGCATCATGATTATCTTGTCACATTTCAAGTGTCTAGCATTTTTTATCCTATCCATGCCATTACATTGCATGAATATTGTAATACCCGAGAATTTTCACATTTTATTAAATGAATATATTAATGGAAATAAATATTTATTAAAATATAAATGATTTTGTGTTACGAGATGAGATAACTCAATTATATTAAATAATTGAATAATTGAGAATATATGGAGTTTGATATGAATTCGTTGAAAGCCTTGTGTGGCACAGTGATGGGAAATATTGATAATGATATTAATCGACGAAGGAATTATTAAGTGAACAATTAATTAATATTAATTGTTAATTATTATTATAGAATATTAATTAATTATTATAGAGATCCATAATTACATTAATCAATGAGGAATGGATTAATATTAGTGTTAATTAATCAAGAAGGTGAATAATTTATTTATTTGGTATAAAACAAATAAGTAAGTTATTAATATAATAAGATTATCTTGATTTTTTTGTGTTAGTGTGCATTAATTAAATATATAAAATATATGGAATACAATTATATTATGTAGTTTAGTGCGACATTTATGTGACTATACTATATATAGCAACCATATATTAAGATTTATTATACTATATAGTAAAGTGTAAGAAATTATAAGTTGCATAAATAATTGTTTATGTGACAATAAATATTGAGTGGAAACATTAAAAGATGTACTCTGTCAAAGAATTTCAAATTATTCTAATAAGTGAGTATAACTGGAATAATAAAGTTTTAAGGGGATTATAAATTACTAGTGGGTAATTAAATGGAGTCCATACATGTTATGAATAATAATTAGACTGGAATAATGTACATGGATTATATGATGTGGGTACATAAATAATCCCTAACTTTTCATTATGTAGTAGCATTAACACATTAAAATTACATTTTGGGAATTAAAAGAAACAAACTAAGCATTATAATCACGTTGCTGGGATTTAAAACCCATGTCCCAAAATCAGTGACCTTCACAGTACATAAACAGTAGCCTATACCTTCATTGCGTGAACTTGAGCTGCTACAAAACTATGGTGATGATGGCTACGGGTTGGGTAGTTGGCCAACCCTTCCATGACTAACATTTCTTCTCAATTTCCTTTGAATCAAACCATGGTGCAATGCTATGAACTGGGCAATCCATTCCCTATATATAGCACCCTTTCCTTCTCATTTTCTGTTGCTTAAAAATTATCTGAGAAGTGCATTAGAGAGTGTGAGTTCCTGATCTATTAGGGAGTATTATCATAGGGGTGAGGGAATTCAATTCAAGCTTTAAGGAGGTATAATTTTTGTTTTTATTTTTGTTCTTAGTTTGAGTGTTGTCAAATTCTTTCAATTCTCATGAAATCTCTGTTAAGTAGTATGAATTAGCATGTCTTTGTGTTACTTGCGTTGGTATAAATGTTTTGAAGAGTTACAGATGGTCTGGTTTTTGAATGGGCTATACATATGCTAAGGCTCTGCTAAAACAAAGCCATTTATTTTTTGTAAGACCCCGAAATTTTTTTAAATAAAAAGGAATTTCCTTTATTTATTATTTTGAAATAGTAAGGGTTGATTTGATTAATGTGGATAGTTAGGGGTAAAATACGCAAATATTTCAAAATAAGCAAGTGGTTATAAAATATTCATTGTTGTTTGGGAATATTCGTTTGGTCGTGGAATATTAAATCTTTGTCGGAGAATATTAATGCGACTGCAGCACGACCCATGTGTGGGCCCCATAACGGAAAGCGATTGGATGAGGAAAACGACAAAGTTTGGGTGGTTATAAATAACTGGCGTAGTTATTACTGAATTAAGATCTGTTGGAATACCGATTGGTTAAAATACTGATGTACTGGCGTGGTTTGCATGTGTTAATACGGTATTGCATGTATTGTTGAATTATTGATCCTTACGTAAGAAGGCACTACTCAATAATTTTCACATTGAGTTACCGTTCAATATTTTATTTTATTGATTCAATAATTCTTTGCGTTGATATTTTATATTATTGTTGTTCAATAATTGTCATTGCACATTATCTCCATTATCGGATCAATAATTCATATTATTTAAATAATATTATTAGATAGCATTATTGGCAATGTCTAGAAAGTTACATCAAGGAGAGGTTTGGTCACCTAATTGCGCTTGCCAAGAAGGAGAAATCCTTATCGGAAAGCCCCTCTTTCACAGGAGCAAACTGGTCATCATAAATGTGATTACGTAATATTATTTGTGAATAATTAATTATTGATTCATATGATAAGGAAATATTTATTTTATATGAATATAAATGATGGATTTATTTATGTGGTTATTAATGAAGGAATTAATCTTTGAGATGTTTTATTTGTATTTTGTCGGATTGGAGGTATTAAAAAAATCAAATCGGTGTTATTCTGACTTTATTGTGTGAGTTATAATATTTAATCCAAATAGTTGGATCGTTGTAATTTTTGGATATGTTATACATATATAAGTTGAGTATATGTCCACAAATTTTGAACCGTTAAAGATTAGCGTATAATTTATTATGAATTTTAAGAGGTGGTGATTGAAATTAGGTTATAAATGATTTTGGTGGAAAATTCTAGAATTGGTGGGCCCCACTTTTGGTTGGTGAGAAATGTGCTTTGAATTTTATTTCAAATGTGGTGGGTGGCAATAGTAGCGAAGTAAAGCCATCGTGTAGTAGCAGTCAAGTCCGCTTCTACGGGCTAACATTTTCCTATAAATAGAGGGCTAAGTTAGAATTGAAAATCACACCGTAAACAAGTTTTTTCTTTCTCTCTCTATATTATTGAGCGTATTTTGTGAGTATTTAGATACTTTAAGAGTTCTTTGTTTCAAGACAAGTTTCATTCAAAGATCACTTAGATCTTTCCTTCCGGAAATCTTGATTCTTTGAGGTAAGAGATATTATTTTTTCAGTAATGATATTATTTCTTCAATATCATTATCTTTGAAATGTTGATCCGAGGTTTTTATCAAATTTGGAACTTTTTCATGTATGGGGTTACTATTCATGAGTTACTATTCACGAGTTACTATTCATGAGTTACTATTCACGAGTTACTATTCACGAGTACTATTCATGAAGCGTGAAAATGTTTTTTTTGTGGAATTTCTATCTTTTGGTGTTTGAGTTCTTATTCACGTATACTAAGACTATTCACGATATCTGACACTATTCATCGAAAAATAAAATTTCTTCTTTTCGTCCAAAATATCTATTTTGGATACTAGCTTTGATTGTATCCATGTTTTGATCATTCTTGAATTTTACACCACTATGATTATTTTTGAGGTATTGTTGGACATGGATAAAACAAAGTACGAATCCTTAATCCTTAATCCTTGTCATTTTGTTTCTTTGGATTCGTTCTTTAAAAATATTTTCATCATCCTCGGTCTTAAATGATGATATTATTGAATATCTTTGGCTCAGTAGTGCAAAGATGAATGATTTTGAAGAATATCTTTGGCTTTGTAGTGCAAAGATGAGCGGTGTTTAAATGAATACGACCGATCGATGAATATCTTTGGCCTTTAGTGCAAAGATGAGCAGTGTTGAGATGAACATGACCGATTGATGAATATCTTTGGCTCATGAGTGCAAAGATGAATATTTGATTTGAGATGAAAATTGATTGATGTTACTGAGGATAAAATATTGATGATGGACCGTTAAATTCATAGATTATAGTAGATTTCATTCTCTACGTAACTCTTCTATGAATTATTATTTCATGCTATGAATATTGATCGAAACTTGTTGTCTATTGTATTCTATCGATTTTTTTCCTGTTGAAGACTAAGGATAATTTGTTCTATATTATCTTAGTCATAACATTCTTTTGGGCGGGCTAGTTGAGCTCACCCTTTTCCTTTTTGTTCCATTTTTCTCAGGAGGCGAGAATGTAGCGAGTACTAGTCGGGGTATGGAATGAAGGTTCTAGAGAGAGTTGTTTAGTAGCCCTCACCATTTTTGTAAAATAATGTATCAATAATTATGATGGGGATTTATTTGCGTGTGGATATTGTCTAGAAGACAATATTATATTTAAACTCACAGTATATATTATCGTATTTCACACGACATTTGTATTATTGAAGTTGTAGTTTGCTTTTCGCACCATGTATTTGGCGCATTTCGGAATGGGTGTTGTGTATACCTATTTTGGGGGGCGTCACATTTTGTTTCACTTGCGAAGTGGCGTATCGCTGCGCACTTCTATATATATGTGCAATGTGATCATGCGCCGCTTTTTTTTCTTAGATACTTCTTTAATAACTCAGTAATAGGATGAGCATGCTACTTTGGTTATTATATGCTTGAAAACAACCTTAACACATGGAGTGAGGATGCTATGTATATAGTGAGCCATGATTAGTTATTTTAGTTTAAATATTCAACAAAACTTAGAGTTTCAAAATGGACATTGACTTATTATATTCGTTTTGATATTCTGATCTTGTAAAGCATGGTAGTATGTTTTTGAAATGCATGTCGAACATACTAACTTATGTATATGGATTTCATAATGAAGCATGATCATATTGGACTTATTAGTAAGCTTTACTACTGAAAATATGAACTTGAACGTGAATATTAACATACTACTTTGAGAGTTAGAATCTGATATTTGTGAAAATGTTTGATGATACTCTTATACTCACTCATGTATCATAAATATATGTATACCATGCTTAGGTATCGTAATTCAAATGAAGCATAAACAAAGCATATTTTCAAAACAAAATGATGCTAATTACACACATGTGATATGAATACTCACAAGCACGTCTAATATGAGTTATATGACTACCTTATATGTTTAAAAATCAAACAAGTTAAACTTTGTAGTTTCATAACCTTAAAAGGCCTTAACTTGTTGAGATGTTCAAACTTAGAACCATATTATGAAAGAAGGGACCTAGATTGAACTTGAGAGATACGAAAGGACCTTAACATGTTAATATATGTTATGTGTGTAAGGATGGGCAAGTTGAGCTCACCCTTTTCCTTTTTGTTCCATTTTTCTCAGGAGGCGAGAATGTAGCGAGTACTAGTCGGGGTATGGAATGAAGGTTCTAGAGAGAGTTGTTTAGTAGCCCTCACTATTTTTGTAAAATAATGTATCAATAATTATGATGGGGATTTATTTGCGTGTGGATATTGTCTAGAAGACAATATTATATTTAAACTCACAGTATATATTGTCCTATTTCACACGACATTTGTATTATTGAAGTTGTAGTTTGCTTTTCGTACCATGTATTTGGCGACTCAGAATGGGTGTTGTGTATACCTATTTTGGGGGCGTCACAGTTGGTATCAGAGCTTAGGGATATGATCTCTGGCGAAGATCGGGGAATAGAACTAGGAGGGGAGAGACGAGTAAATCCTTCGCTAGTGTGTCCTACCTAAGCTTATTTGTTAGTTGGTCAGTATATAGGGATATTATGTGATATATTGATTTCCTTAATTAACCCTTATTTTATGACAGTATTTGAGAATGTCGTGAGAATATTAATGATGGAGTAAATGAGACCGTGGAGATGCTGTACTCACCAACGAGGAGAGCGTAATGCAACAGTGGCAATGTTCCTCTGTGAACAACACCATTGAAAGAGATGAGGAACGAGGGATGTTTAGAAGTTTTTGAAGTTCATGCAAAATCGACGAGGAGACTCGTGTTCAAAATGAGGAGGAAATGATAGCAATTCACGGGTTATCACAAATGCAAGCGATTCAAAGAGTTGGGACCACGAATTTAAGGGAAAGCAGATCCGTCATCATGGCGGAAACATGGGTCAAGTAAATTACCAAGATATTCGATGTCTTGGGATGCGGAGGAACGAAGGTTCCATTCGCTACTTTTATGTTTCTTGGTGAGGCGAGACTCTTTCGGTGGGAGTGCGTGAAGCGTACCCATCCACCGCTTTTCGGCGTATATGTAGGAGACATTTCAGAAGCAGTTCAATGACAAGTACTTCCACGAAAGTATTCGGCGTATATGAAGGAAGTGGAGTTTATTAGACTAGAAGCGAGAATAACATGGCGGTGTCCCGAAGACGAGGCGAAGTTCGCGGAGTTATCCGAGTTGCACCTCATTTGGTGGAGAATGAGGAGCGATGACGCGGATGTTTCTTAGAGGTTTGAAACGGCGTACATCAATATCTCATTTCTCATAAATTTTCTCTATTCAGATGTTGTCAATGAGGGCTCGATTGTTAGAGCGAGATAACGAGTACGTTCAACCGAGGGACCATAACCGAGGATCATCACCAAGATAGTAGTCAACAAAATAACGATAACGGCGGAGAAAGAAGAATCTGAGACAAAGCGGTAATCACTCTGGTGGTAATCGTGGCCATAAAAATAGAAGCGAGTCGGGAGGAGATTTTAAAAAGAGGAGATTCAACAACGACCATGTGAAGGCGTCGATTGCAAGAGCAACTGGTTCCAAGGGAGGAGAAAGACCATCGGTCGTATGTTACAAATGCGGGAAAGAGGGACATATCAGCCCAAACTGCCCACAACAGTTTAAGGTATGCTATAATTGTGGAAAAGAAGGACATATCGCTCGAGATTGTACGATATCGAAACCCAGTCCAGCGGGAATGGTGACTCAAAAGGATGTCCCAGAAAAGTCAAAGTCAACGGTTCTTGGAAGAGCGTTTGTCGTGACCAGTCAAAATGCGAGGAACCCGAACGAAGTTAGCACGGGTTAGTTAATTATAAATTCTTGCGAAGTTTATACCTTACTAGATATCGGTTCTACCCATTCTTTTATCTCTCTTGCTTGCGCTCAACGTTTGAACTTGACTACGGAGAAATTAGACTTTGACCTATTTATGGAGACTCCGTTAGGAGAAACTTTCATTACATCCGTTGTTTAGAAATCTTGCTTGATTCAGGTTGGCACTATCACATTACCTGTTAACCTTATTTCTATAGAGATATTTGCTTTTGATGTGATTTTTGGGATTGATTGGTTAACTACTCATCATGCCAAATTGATTGCTTTTGTAAGGTTGTTAGTTTTCATATTCCTAAGCAACCTGTTATTCGAATTCAAGCAATCAAACCATTGTAGTCAAACATTTTCATATCAAGTCATGAAGTCATTCGTTTATTACGGATGTCAAATTTTCTTAGTCCATGTTATGGATTTGAATAAAGACACGTCAGATTTGAATAATATTCCTGTTGTTATTGATTTTTTCTGACGTATTTCTGAAGAATTTCTTGGTTTACTCCCAAAACACGATATTAAATATTGTATCGACTTTGAACCCGATGACAAAACTCATTTCTAAAATCTCATATCAAATGGCTCCTATTGAACTTGAGAGTTAAAATTCAACTATAGAACTTGGTACTGAGCCTTTATCTTGTGACTTCCTTTGTGGAATTCACCTAAGCCGAACTCTCCGTAGGGGACGTCATATCGCGATGCGATAGTAAAGCGATAGGTGTCATTGTGACGTCTTATCCAAGATTGGGATATGAGTCACAGTTGAGAGCAACCTAAGTCGAGAATCGAAATACGTAGCTTTCTAGGCTTAGTTGGTTATTATCGGAGATTCGTTGAAGGATATTCTCGAATCGCTATTCCATTAACGGTGACTCGTAGAGATACAAAATTTGAATGGAGCAAGGATTGTGGGAAGAGCTTGAAGAACTCAAGAGGAGACTCATTTCAAAGACATGTTACGACCATGCCATCCTCGAAAAGCTTAAGCGTGGTAGCCGACGCGTTGAGTAGAAGATCATATGAGGAACGAAAAGTGCGATGATGTCAAGTATATACGATAGAGCCAACTTTAATAGAAAAAGTTAAGGTTGCTCAAGCCACCAGGCCGGAGTCGATGCATATGAAAAAAGAAAGTACAAGAAGGAGCTATTAGGGCGAGAATTGATGAAGAAGGAATACTTGAGTCCACTCTAGACTTTGTGTTCCTAACGACTACGATTTGAAGTACAAGATTATGATGGAGGCACACAATACACCATTTTCAATCCATCTGGAAGTACTAAAATGTATCGTGATCTTGACATACATTTTGGTGGAATAATATGAAGAGAGAGATTGCAAAGTTTATCTCGATGTGTTTAACTTGCTTAACGTGTAAAGGCGGAGCATCTAGTACCTAAGGGTCCGTTGCAACCACTTGAGATTCGGAATGGAAGTGGGAACACATTACCATGGATTTCGATACGGGTCTTCCCCTACGGTTTCTCAAGGCATCAATGCTATTTGGGTTATTGTTGATAGATTAACCAAATCGCTCATTTCTTGCCGATCACGGAGACTTATTCCTTGAACGTCTTGCTAGTATATACGTACGTAAAGATTGTGAGGTTGCATGGCATGCTGTATCCATAGTTTGGATCGTGACCCAAGATTCACTTCAAGATTTTGGGTTAGCTTGCAAAAAGCTATGAGCGCAGATTTGCGATTTTGTTGACGCATACCATCCCCCAAGCAGACGGACAATCGAGAGGACTATTCAAACTCTTGAAGATCTATTAAGACTCGTGTCCTAGACTTCAAGGGTAGTTGGGATAAGTATTTACCATTGGTGGAATTCTCCCTACAACAAAGATTATCGAGGCAAGTATAGGTGTGGCTCCATTGAAGCATTATATGGACGAAAATGTCGTTCTCCAATATGTTGGGATGAGGTGGGTGAAGCAACATTGTTGGGACCCGAGTTAATACGTATGACTCACCGAAAAGATCCAAATGATTCGACAATGTATACAAAGCGGCACAAGATCGACAAAAGAGTTATGTGGATCTTCATCGAAAGGACGTGGAATTTAGTGTGGGGATCATGTATTATTGCGAGTTGCTCCATGGAAGGAGTTACAAGATTTGGGAAAGAGGAAAGCTCAATCCACGATTTATTGGTCCATTTCAAATTCTTGACCGAAAGTAGGAAATGTAGCCTATAGACTTGCGTTATCGCTTAAGTATGACGCGTGTTCATAACATTTTTCACGATCGATGTTACGTAAATATGTGGACGACCCGAACCATGTCATTGAAGTTAGAAACCGGACGAGATAGCGAAGACTTAACGTCACGAGGAGGTACTGTCAAGATATTGGATAGGAAAGAACATGCCCTATGTCTTTGAGGTTATACCATAAGTTAAAGTTTTGTGGAGAAACTATGCTCTCGAGGAAATGACACGGGAGTTGGAAGCGAAAATGAAAGCGAGGTATTCTCATCTTTTTTGAAACACAGTACGTACGTCAATTTCGAGGATGAAATTTCATAAGGAGGGAGGTTGTAAGACCGAAATTTTTTAAATAAAAGGAATTTCCTTTATTTATTATTTTGAAATAGTAAGGGTTGATTTGATTAATGTGGATAGTTAGGGGTAAAATACGCAAATATTTCAAAATAAGCAAGTGGTTATAAAATATTCATTGTTGTCGGGGAATATTCGTTTGGTCGTGGAATATTAAATCTTTGTCGGAGAATATTAATGCGACTGGTAGCGACCATATGTGGGCCCCATAACGGAAAGCGATTGGATGAGGAAAGCGACAAAGTTTGGGTGGTTATAAATAACTTGGCGTAGTTATTCTGAATTAAGACTGTTGGAATACCCGGTGGTTAAAATCTGATGTCTGGCGTGGTTGCACAAGAAGCACTGCGGTATTGCAAATATTGTTGAATTATTGATCCTTACGTAAGAAGGCACTACTCAATAATTTTCACATTAGTTCTTGCTCAATATTTTATTTTATTGATTCAATAATTGCTGCGTTGATATTTTATATTATTGTTGTTCAATAATTGTCCTTTGCACATTATCTCCATTATCGGATCAATAATTCATATTATTTAAATAATATTATTAGATAGCATTATTGGCAATGTCTAGAAAGTTACATCAAGGAGAGGTTTGTCACCTACCTAATTGCGCGCGAAGAAGGAGAAATCCTTATCGAAAGCCCCTCTTTTTCTGGAGCGACTGGTTGTCATAAATGTGATTACGTAATATTATTTGTGAATAATTAATTATTGATTCATATGATAAGGAAATATTTATTTTATATGAATATAAATGATGGATTTATTTATGTGGTTATTAATGAAGGAATTAATCTTTGAGATGTTTTATTTGTATTTTTGCCGGATTGGAGGTATTAAAAAAAAAATCAAATCGGTGTTATTCTGACTTTATTGTGTGAGTTATAATATTTAATCCCAATAGTTGGATCGTTGTAATTTTTGGATATGTTATACATATATAAGTTGAGTATATGTCCACAAATTTTGAACGAATTAAAGATTAGCGTATAATTTATTATGAATTTTAAGAGGTGGTGATTGAGAAATTAGGTTATAAATGATTTTGGTGGAAAATTCTAGAATTGGTGGGCCCCACTTTTGGTTGGTGAGAAATGTCTTTGAATTTTATTTCAAATGTGGTGGGTGGCAATAGTAGCGAGTAAAGCCATCGGTGTAGCAGTCAAGTCTACTTGGTAGGCTAACATTTTCCTATAAATAGAGGGCTAAGTTAGAATTGAAAATCACACCGAAACAAAGTTTTTCTCTTTCTCTCTATATTATTGAGGCGTATTTTGTGAGTATTTAGATACTTTGAGAGTTGTTGTTCAAGACAAGTTTCATTCAAAGATCACTTCCGATCTTTCCTTCCGGAAATCTTGATTCTTTGAGGTAAGGGATATTATTTTTTTCGTAATGATATTATTTCTTCAATATCATTATCTTTGAAATGTTGATCCGAGGTTTTTATCAAATTTGGAACTTTTTTTATGTGGGGTTACTATTCATGAGTTACTATTCACGAGTTACTATTCATGAGTTACTATTCACGAGTTACTATTCACGAGTACTATTCATGAAGCGTGAAAATGTTTTTTTGTGGAATTTCTATCTTTTGGTGTCGGAGTTACTATTCACGTATACGGCACTATTCACGTATACGGCACTATTCATCGAAAAATAAAATTTCTTCTTTTCGTCCAAAATATCTATTTTGGATACTAGCTTTGATTGTATCCATGTTTTGATCATTCTTGAATTTTACACCACTATGATTATTTTTGAGGTATTGTTGGACATGGATAAAACAAAGTATGAATCCTTAATCCTTAATCCTTGTCATTTTGTTTCACTGGATTCGTTCTTTAAAAATATTTTTCATCATCCTCAGTCTTAAATGATGATATTATTGAATATCTTTGGCCTGTAGTGCAAAGATGAATGATTTCTGAAGAATATCTTTGGCTTTGTAGTGCAAAAGATGAGCGGTGTTTAAATGAACATGACTGATCGATGAATATCTTTGGCCTTTAGTGCAAAGATGAGCAGTGTTGAGATGAACATGACCGATTGATGAATATCTTTGGCACAGTAGTGCAAAGATGAATATTTGATTTGAGATGAAAATTGATTGATGTTACGGGGATAAAATATTGATGATGGATTGTTAAATTCATAGATTATAGTAGATTTCATTCTCTACGTAACTCTTCTATGAATTATTATTTCGCTGCGAATATTGATCCGAAACTTGTTGTCTATTGTATTCTATCGATTTTTTCCTGTTGAAGACTAAGGATAATTTGTTCTATATTATCTTAGTCATAACATTCTTTTCTTTGGGCTAGTTTGAGCTCACCCTTTTCCTTTTTGTTCCATTTTTCTCGGGGAGGTGAGAATGTAGCGAGTACTAGTCGGGTATGGAATGAAGGTTCTAGAGAGAGTTGTTTAGTAGCCCTCACCATTTTTGTAAAATAATGTATCAATAATTATGATGGGGATTTATTTGCGTGTGGATATTATACAGAAGACAATATTATATTTAAACTCACGAAGATATATTGTCGTATTTCACACGACATTTGTATTATTGAAGTTGTAGTTTTCTTTTCGTACCATGTATTTGGCGACTCAGAATGGGTGTTGTGTATTCCTATTTTGGGGGCGTCACATTTTATTTTTTGCGATTGCGAAGTGGCTATCCTACCATATCTATAGCTATATGTCGTATGATCAAGCGTCTTTTTTTTCTTAGATACTTCTTTAATAACTCAGTAATAGGATGAGCATGCTACTTTGGTTATTATATGCTTGAAAACAACCTTAACACATGGAGTGAGGATGCTATGTATATAGTGAGCCATGATTAGTTATTTTAGTTTAAATATTCAACAAAACTTAGAGTTTCAAAATGGACATTGACTTATTATATTCGTTTTGATATTCTGATCTTGTAAAGCATGGTAGTATGTTTTTGAAATGCATGTCGAACATACTAACTTATGTATATGGATTTCATAATGAAGCATGATCATATTGGACTTATTAGTAAGCTTTACTACTGAAAATACGAACTTGAACGTGAATATTAACATACTACTTTGAGAGTTAGAATCTGATATTTGTGAAAATGTTTGATGATACTCTTATACTCACTCATGTATCATAAATATATGTATACCATGCTTAGGTATCGTAATTCAAATGAAGCATAAACAAAGCATATTTTCAAAACAAAATGATGCTAATTACACACATGTGATATGAATACTCACAAGCACGTCTAATATGAGTTATATGACTACCTTATATGTTTAAAAATCAAACAAGTTAAACTTTGTAGTTTCATAACCTTAAAAGGCCTTAACTTGTTGAGATGTTCAAACTTAGAACCATATTATGAAAGAAGGGACCTAGATTGAACTTGAGAGATACGAAAGGACCTTAACATGTTAATATATGTTATGTGTGTAAGGATGGGCAAGCTAGGCCAATCAAGTGATTGCTCTGCCCTGGTTTAAACTGAGAGTCGCGCGACCGCGTGTCTCCCTAGTACAAATCAGGCGCGGCCGCTCCCTTCTGCAGATTTGGAAAGTGACTTCTATGATTTTTAAAGTATGTAGCATGCTAGTATAACTTATTTATGCCTATTTATGTCCATGACACACTGACAAAGGTAACCTTGCATGTTAGCACCTATCTTAGCTTGAATTGACAAGGTGTTTTAAAAAAAAAAATGATGAAGTCTAACGATAGTTCCGAGCTAAGTAATAATATATGTCGAAGATTTCATGATTGAGTCATGTGTGTACGCTTGAACTATATATCATGATTGTTTATCGAATATGTTTAATTAATGGGAATCCTATACTTGTAATACACTATAAATAGGGTTTAAAAGTTTTGATTTCTTAACGTCGATAAACTACGCTTAAGGCAAGTATCCTAAACCCTTGCATTACTTTATTCAACGAATACTATAAGCAAGTATCTAAACCTTATCTCTTTCAATGAAAGTTAGCCTACTTATTCGTTCAATTGAACAAGTATGTTTAAACTCTCGTGAAAACTATTATTCATGTTGAACTTGGTATTGTTCTTGAATATTGTGAAAGTGTCTATGTCATTGATTCGGCTAGACTATATGCATGTTTATAAAATTGTCCAAACCAATTGACTGGTGCAGAAATCTTGAAAACTGAGTTAAACAACTCTTATGGTAAGGGGAGTGTATGTTGTTGGAAACCCCAACACATGAGTGGATATTACAGTGGTGTTATGCATAACATAGAGTATTGTACATTGATCATCTATAGTACTTGATTCTTTTGGGTTATCAGTTTAATATTGGTAATTCTAGTAGATGTCCAATAGTCCTTAGTGACTGCTCAGTATAAATTATTTTATCCAGTTGGATACGTTGATAGCCTCTGAATTCATTTATATCTGTTGATCTATATTGAATTATCATTTCATATCCCAAAGATTTGAATCGAGAATTGTTGATACTCACTGTTCATGATATAGTTCTAAGACTCTGCGATTATACCTTAATATATATAACTCGTGATTTAATACTTATTACCCTTGTTGTATATTACTTGTTGGGCAATTTGTGCTCATTATTGCTTATATAAAACCTTTCAGTTAAGAAAAAATAGGGAAGTGTCTCTAGGAAAGACAAGGGCAAGGGCAAGGCTACCGACTAGCTTGTTCCTTTATGAATTAAAATTATTATGTTGTATTAAGACTGTTTTCAGACTAGGTTTATGTAACACCCCAAAATTCGGTCTATTTTCACATCCGAATTTCGTACATCACGATCCCATCTTCTTCCAAACATACATCATTATATAGCTAAATATAACAACATACATCCTCAAATCCCAGGTTCTAAAACCTTATAACCTCTTCTATTACAAATAATGATAATTACATTATTCTTTACATCTTGTACAAGTGACTTTTATCCGCCACCAAGGATACATAATCATTCATTAAACTATTCTATAGTTTAATTCTATCATTCTATATTACAAGTCTTCACTTGATCTTTACGCTCATTCATATAGTGAATGGTACTTCTTCTGGATACCGATCAGCTTGATCTTTCGGGATCCTTAAGTTGAAAATGTTTTTATTTAAAGCAAGTGTGAGCATTCAATGGCCCAACAAGTCATAACAGTTGAACAAACAACTTTAAGAATTCAAACATTCTTTTAAGACTTCAATAACCAAACAAAGGTTATAAAGCAGCTTGAATAATAGGAATAATCTCGATTCCTATCATTTTAAAACATTAGTCACATTCACTTTGCAATAATTTCATTCTTCTACCTCTTTCATACACATTATGTTTGGCTAGAATAAATAGCACAGACTTAGCAATAACGCTTCATGTATAAACAGAACATTCTCTTATTGAAGAGTTAAATCACATAACAGTTCATCTCATAGAAACATCGAAGTGTTCAAATTATGGCACAATGCCTCATACATTCTAACACATTGTACAAATATCACACATTCGCACATAGACAGAACTTCTCAAGTTCAACATCTGAGAAGTTTTAGAAACTAGCATTCATTTAAAATATGAATGAAGTTAGGAAACTTGCCTTACGCACAGCTACAGCTTATAGTTTACGCTGAACTACTCATTCCAATTCCTATGTAGCACATAAGGAAATAACACATGTACCAATTAGTCATATACTTGACTTACGCATTGGTTAACTTAACTGTACTTCTTAGGGTTTGTGTTCTTACACTCTAAGTTTACGCGACCCACTTCCTTTATCGGTTAACGGCATCATGACATACGAAGATGTCTTACTCAATACATTCATCATCTTTGATGATTTACATTCTTATCTTCTTCTTATAACCCTCCTAAGACTCAGTACACATCGTGTCTCTGGTAGTAGTCCATATGGTACTCTGAGTGGTTTCCCACAAACAACCAACAAACAAGTTCCCGTCTCATCTACACTGCCCACAACAGTGAGTTAGATCGGTTTCCAGTTTTGTATATACCTTCGCTCTCTGAAGGAATTGTTTAGTCCAGCTCCCATATGTCAACCATCAAAGGTTACGATTGCACCACAACCTAACTTGTCTTAACTTATCCGAACTATTAAACTATAATGTTCGTTAAGTCAATTTCTTATTCCTTATGGCTTTCTGGCAACTAAATGCCATACCTTAGGATTCATTCTTATCGTCCAAGTTGTACAGTCTTTTGTATACTCAGAACGATCATTCAATATTCATTTTACTCATTTATAGCGTTAACCATTTTACAATACCTTATTCTTATCTTACCACGTCTGGTTCATTTAACTCGGAACGTCATCCAAGTTATAAACATTAACTAGGCTTCTTTACGTTATACGTACTTGTCTTTAATTCAGCTTCTTCATCATTCACAGTTTTAATCATTGATCTTCATTACCTTACGGTCAAACCATACACGAAGTGTAGGTTCTACCCGTTTAATATTTGCGTACACTTAACCTTTACGACGGTTCAAGTGTTCAACGCTTACATTTCATTCTAACATTCTCCTCTGACTCACATTTGGCTTTCGTTAATCTTATTACCGTTCGCTATGGCTTTCTTGATAATTCATATCTTACTTACTACCTTCGTCAACGTCTAAGTTATACAACCAATGTACACTTAGAACGTTCGCTTGACGTGAATACTATTCATGAGAATCATTTACATATTCAATGTTTACGTTGTTCATCCCTTAACCCCTCATTCAGCCTTTATCTAAGGTTTTAATTGCTTTCATTCATTACTCGTCACCTGAACCCCGTGTTCATTATTCTTTCTTAATGTCGAAGCCATACGATTTGTTGTATGCTAAGACCAATCGCTCATCGCAATAGTGTTGCATTCACAACATCTAAACGCTTTACATTCATCTCTCATTACCATGTCTTAACATCAAAATGTTATACATTACGCTCGTTAATCAACGTCTAAGGAATCACCATCATAGCAATCCCTCATGTTCGTTTATCGCGACTACGGTCCCCGAATATTGGTTCTGTAACCCGCGTCTACATTCTTTGTCTTTTATCTCATTTAATCTTTTCGTTCAACCTTCATAAAAGTTTTAATACACTTAATTAAGTGTTACATTAGCTGAATTACATGTTCATATTTCTTTCTTGCACATCCCCCGGTAATTGAGCAATAAAAATCTCATTTTTGGGCATTGCCTCGCACCAAAGATCATGCGGTATTTGAGTCCTTCCCTTTCCTTCACGTTATGGCAGCACCACAAGTGATGGTGATGGCTGAGCTCAGCGTTGCTGGTATCGGCTCACAAGGTGCGACTTTCATCAACTGCTGCGCCGAGCATGAAACCTAGAAAAATTTTCTAAGTTTTTTACAAGCTTGAGATGCTAACTTTGAAATCTCATCTCTTATTCGTTATAACTCAGAACGAGATCGTTCCAAAGCCATTTTCTTCCTTATCTTACATACTTCGATTACCCTCAGACATAACTTTGTTCTGAATCCGTTAACATGTCATTCGATTGGCTTAATCTTTGCTCTTTGTTTGTTTTACATTTTTTAACGTTCTTTGTTCGTTCGTCCGTAATTCGGTCATCCGAACTCGGAACTCATTCGTTCTTGAGTCCACGACTCATGTATTCTACATTCTCTTACATTCTTATAAAACCCTACATGTTTGGGTTCATTTACAAACTTTCTAATTCTCGTTCTTCTTTTACAAAATTTTCACCATAACTTCGTTATAGCTTAATTTTAATCCGTTCTTCATGAACGTTTCTAAAGTTCCTAACCAATTAATAAGCAACTAACTTATACGCGATGGTTTTAAACTTGTCCATCAACAATAATTACACTACGATGGTTTTAAATTTGTCCATCAACAACGTTATTCGCGTTCTTCACGTGTTCTTCGCATTCTTTGTTTGTTCTTCATTTTTAATCGATATTTTGATTATGATTTTACTTTTTCTTGGAATTTGATGTTAGAGAACACCATTTCTTACTTAATACTCATTCATATAATCCACTCGGATCGTTCTAATTCATTACGAATCATACAATTCCTTAAGAAATTTATAAATTAAATTTCTACTTTCTTATTTCTTCTTTTCACATGATTTCAACCATATGAAATCATTATTACATATTTTACTTCTTATTCTCATTAAGTTATGTTTTAAACATATAAACTTAAAGAAAATTATCTAGAAGTTAGGTTTTCGGATTACCTTTCTTCTTTAATCTCATTTCGTCGGACAAAGTGTGCACTTGGGCAAGCTTTTCCTTTTCCTTCTCTTCTCCCATCCGAACTCTCTCTCTCTCTCTCTCTCTCTCTCTCTCTCTGTGTGAAAGTTGTAGGATTTTTCCAAATCCTTAAACAATGAAGTTAGCTTCCTATTTATAGATTTTCAAGGCTAGGGGTATTTTAGTCATTTCGCCTCCCTTAACCTCCTTACTATTCATTGCTTAATGACTAAGTTAACTTAGCCTGTGACGCCCCCAAAATAGGTCCACACGACCCATTCTGAGTCGCCAGATATCATACTATAAAAATCAAATACAACTTCATTTATACAACTGTTGAACTGTCGTGCAGAATACGATCATAGTTAAACTATGAGTTTTAATACAAATGTATGTAACTCTCATGGTGCCTCGACCACAACCTTACAATGGTAAATCTTCTCTTGACATATAACTATCTCCACCATCAACAATTGAACATTATTGTGAGACCTCGAATTTTATGAAATGAAAGTATTCAATTTTCTTATAATTATTCTATTTAGTAAATGGTTAAACTAAAAAAGGTTAACGTTAAGGGTGATATGTGAAAATTTTTCAAAGTATGCAAGTTGTTATTAAATATTCGTTTGGTCGGAGAATATTCTTTTTATCGGGGAATATCCGTAGGACGGCACAATTATTGGTGGACCCCATAATGTAAGTATGTCGTAAAAAAAAGCCATGTAATTATCTTTTATTAAAATAACAAATGAAAGTGTTACCATTAAAAGCTGTTGAACTACCTTCGGTAGTAAAAGTACGATGAATGATGTGGTTGCATAGTAGCACACGGTATTGATTATTGATGCTTACGTGAGAAGTCACTCAGTTATACTCAATTATTGCTACAATAATTGCTGCATCATATCTCTCATATTATTAATTCAATTATTGTCACAGTATCATCTGCATAATATGATATATTATTAAATAAATAATTGAGACGGCAAAGTTATTTATATTTTTATTTGCAATATTGACAATGTCTAGAAGTTCTGTCAATGAGAGGTTTGGTCACCTAATTGCGGGCCAATAAGGAGAAATCCTTATCGGAAAGCCCCCTCTTTCATGGGAACGACCTGGTTGTTAAATATTGTGAGTTATAATATTAGTGATAAATAAGTTCGTGTTGATTAAAGATGAAATTGATAGTTCCATTGTGTTAGAATTATTAGTGTTAGTGAAAATCGACATTTATTTTGATAATAATTGATGTCTGGAGTTTCTATTGACCAATCAGGTAATTAACCGAATAAATGAGCAATTAATTGCTATTGATTCACATGATTATAACTATTTGTTCACATGTGTGTACTATTGAATCACATTCATTTACTATTAGGGGAGTTGGTGCAAGTTTGGTAATACTTGCATGACTAAATTAAAAATGGAGGTATAGGTATAGATGAAGGTACTATACTATAATTAATTTTTTTTTACATGTTTAGAACTATTGAGTCACATGATTTACTATTGATTCATATGATTTACTATTAGGGGAAGTGGTGCAAGTTTGATAATACTTACATGACTAAATTAAAAATGAAGGAAAAGATAAAGGTATTATACTGTAATATTTCGAGCCCCAAAATGTGCAATTAGGGAAAGTATATTTTCCTATAAATAGAAGCTCATTCCTTCATTATTTTTCACCAATTCACTAAAGCTATAGAGCAATTATTATAGAGAGAAATTATAGAGAGAAAGAAGAAGAGAAGTTTGCTACCTCACTATTCTAGTATCCAGTTTCTTCTAAGGTAAGGGGTATAAATTCGTTCGTATTCATGAAGAGAGTTATTTTCTTTCAATACTCGTAAGGGTTGTTATTCCATTCTTTATTATTATGTTGGAATAACATGTCTATGCGATGTACTGCATACATGGTGAAATTCTTACATTATTCCATTCTTTATTATTACGTTGGAATAACTCCATGCATGCTATTCATCGCATGCAGTGAATTCTATTGTCATTCCATTATTTATCATTCTGTTGAAATATCCTCTCTTTGCGGATTACGCATGACCTGGTTCCATTCATTATTATTCTATTGGAATATCTTGTCTGTGCGGATTACGCATGACCTGGTTCCATTCTTTATTATTCGGTTGGGAATAACATGTCTATGCGGTCTATCGCATGCATGGTGAATTCTTCTGTTATTCCATTCTTTATTATTTTGTTGGAATAACCTGTCTTTGTGGATTACCGTAGTCATGGTGAATGATCCTTCGTATTCATTTTTTATTAAATTGTGGAAATGATCTGTCTACGTGGATTACCGCATGGCAGATGAAAATCCATTTGCAGTTTCGTATATTCTATTATACTCGTATGAGATATCATTTCTTTTGTACTCGTCATGGAATATCATTTTCTTTGGGGTCTATTGGGTCAACCAAGGATAATTCTGTGGACATATGATATCTATCATAACCTAAACGCATGGCCTCCCATGTACGAAGGTTTCCTTGAGCACTTCCCAAAGATTTTAAAGTATGATATCTGGCGACTAAGAATGGGTCATGTGGACCTATTTTGGGGGCTTCACAAATGGTATCAGAGCTTAGGGATATGGTCGCTCGCGGAGATATGAGTCTAGAACTAGGAGGGGAGAGACAAGTAATATACTTCGCTAGTGTGGGACTTACCTAAGCTGAAATTGTTTACTTGATAAGTTGACAAATTGTGATATGTCAATTAACCTTTATTTTGAAGGTATATTCTAGAATGATATATGAAATACAGGAGATGAGCAATGGGAAAATCAAGATACAGAGGAAATAACCGGGAAGGTACAATCCGAAAAGAAAGCAAGGTATTCTCATCTCTTCGAACTACCAGATACGTAAATTTCGAGGGTGAAATTTCATAAGGAAGGGAGATTGTGAGACCCCGAATTTTATGAAATGAAAGTATTCAATTTTCTTATAATTATTCTATTTAGTAAATGGTTAAACTGATAAAAGGTTAAAGTTATGGGTGATATGTGAAAATTTTTCAAAGTATGCAAGTTGTTCTTAAATATTCGTTTGGTCGGGAAATATTCTTTTTATAGGGGAATATCCGTAGGACGGTACAATTATTGGTGGACCCCATAACAGAAGTATTGTCGTAGTAAGAAAATGACAGAATTATCTTTTTATAAAAATAACAACGAAAGTGTTACCATTAAAACTATTGAACTACTCGGTAGTAAAAGTACAGTAATACACGTGGTTGCATAGTAGCACACGGTATTGATTATTGATGCTTACGTGAGAAGTCACTAAGTTATACTCAATTATTGCTACAGTAATTGCTGCATCATATCTCTCATATTATTAATTCAATTATTATCACAGTATCATCTGCATAATAAGATATATTATTAAATCAATAATTGAAATGGCAAAGTTATTTATAATATTATTTGCAATATTGACAATGTCTAGAAGTTCTGTCAAGGAGAGGTTTGGTCACCTAATTGCACGCCAATAAGGAGAAATCCTTATCGAAAAGCACCCTCTTTCCTGGGAACGACCTGGGTGTTAAATATTGTGAATTATAATATTAGTGATGAATAAGTTCGTGTTGATTAAAGATGAAATTAATAATTCCATTGTGTTGGAATTATTAGTGTTAGTGAAAATCGATATTTATTTCGATAATAATTGATGTCTGGAGGTTATATTGACCAATCAGGTAATTAGCCGAATAAATGAGCAATTAATTGCTATTGATTCACATGATTATAACTATTTGTTCACATGTGTGTACTATTGAATCACATTCATTTACTATTAGGGGAGTTCGTGCAAGTTTGATAATACTTGCATGACTAAATTAAAAATTGAGGTATAGGTAAAGATGAAGGTATTATACTATCATTAATTTTTTCACATGTTTAGAACTATTGAGTCACATGATTTACTAATGATTCACATGATTTACTATTAGGGGAGGTGGTACAAGTTTGATAATACTTGCATGACTAAATTAAAAATGAAGGAAAAGATGAAGGTATTATACTGTAATATTTTGAGCCCCAAAATGTGCAATTAGGGAAACTATATTTTCCTATAAATAGAAGCTCATTCCTTCATTATTTTTTACCAATTCACTAAAGCTATAGAGCAATTATTATAGAGAAAAAAGAAGAGAAGTCTGCTAGCTCACTATTCTAGTATCCAGTTTCTTCTAAGGTATGGGGTATTATTCTTTTGTATTCATGAAGAGAGTTATTTTCTTTCAATACTCGTAAGGGTTGTTATTCCATTCTTTATTATTATGTTGGAATAACCTGTCTATGCGATGTACCGCATACATGGTGAAATTCTTCTGTTATTCCATTCTTTATTATTCTGTTGGAATAACCTGTTTGTGCTGTCTATCGCATGCCTGGTGAATTCCGTTGTTATTCCATTCTTTATTATTCTGTTCAAATATCCTGTATATGCAGTTTACGCATGACCTGGTTCCATTCTTTATTATTCTGTTGGAATATCCTGTCTGTGCGGATTACGCATGACCTGGTTCCATTCTTTATTATTCGGTTGAAAATAACCTGTCTGTGCACTTTATCGCATACATGGTGAATTCTTCTGTTATTCCATTCTTTATTATTTTGTTGGAATAACTTGTCTTTGTGGATTACCACAGGCATGGTGAATGATCCTTCGTATTCATTCTTTATTAAATTATGGAAATGATCTGTCTATGTGGATTACCGCATGGCGGGTGAAAATCCATTTGCAGTTTCGTATATTCTATTATACTCATATGAGATATCATTCCTTTTGTACTCGTCATGGAATATCATTTTCTTTGGTATTTTTTTACGAGTTACTATTAACGGGTTACTATTCACCCAATTACTATTCACTCTAGTATTATTCACTCGGGTATTCGGGGCACTTTTCGTGTCAGAATACTATTCACGAGTTACTATTAATAGGTTACTATTCACCTAAATTTAATATTCACCCAAATATTATTCACTCAGGTATTTGCGGTACTTTTCATGTCAGGGTACTATTCACGAGGTACTATTCCCAAAGTACTATTCATAGGGTACTATTGCGGGGTACTATTTACCCGAAAAATATATTTGTTTTCTGTCCAAATTATTTTTGGTACATGAATATTATTCTTGAATTTTACTCCACAAAGCAGTATCCATGTTGACAATTTGGATATTTTTGAACTCTGGATAAATTTAAAGTCTTTAATATTTATCCTTGATTTCATTTGATTAATGCTTATATCATTGTCATCATCCTCATGCTTATATTATGATGAAAGTCATCTTTGGCTCACGTGCAAAGATGGACTATTGATTTTTGGTTTAGACAGTGGAGTATCTTTGGCTTACATGCAAAGATGGACTGTTGATTATTGGTTTTACAGTTGTATATCTTTGGCTTACGTGCAAAGATGGACTGTTGATTATTGGTTTTACAGTTGTATATCTTTGGCTTACGTGCAAAGATGAACTATTGATTGATGAGTATCTTTGGCTTATGTGCATAGATGAACTATTTATTGGTATGATTATGACCAGGGATCTTTCGGCATAATCATGACCCGTAATGTTATAGATGATGTGGTAAAAGTCCTCATTGGCCCGTAGTGCATTGATGGACAGTTATTGGTATGATTATAACCAGGGATTATTCGGTATAATCATGACCATTGATGATTACATGAATATCCTTGGCCGTAGTGCAGAGATGATTCGATGATGTGAATTATTTATTAAGCCGAGTCTCAGCGATAACATATTGATTATACACTTTTAAATTCGTAAAAGATAGTAGATATCATGCTCTATATGACTCTTCTAAAATACATTTGTATTTCTTTGGCCTGTAGTGCAAAGATGAATTGTTAATGAATATCTTTGGTCGTAGTGCAAAGATGAATTTATTAGTATGTTTATGAGCAGGAATTGTGATTTGGTCTAACCATGATTTTTGATATTTCAGGTGAAGATAGGTGATGAAAATTATCTTCGTTGTAGGTGCGAAGAGAAATTTAGAATCACAATTATGATTTTGAGTTATTCATATGATTGTGGACTGGAATTGTTGATTGATGTTACAGGGATAAAACATTATTGGTGGACTTTTAACATGGAGAAGATAATAGACCTGATGGTCTATTTGACTCTTCTAATGGATTGCTCGTTCCACTGCAACTATGGTTGAAAAGTTTTATCATCTACCATATTTTATAAATCTTTGATTTATTATTGATGAAGGTTACTAATGATGTAAATTATCTTTAGTCATGATATTCTTTACTGGGCTAGTTGTGCTCACCCTTTTTGCTTCACAATTCCTTTCAGGTAATAAGAGTGTAACTGGGTCGAGCGGGGGTAACAGGAGAATAGAACGGTGGTCTATATCTGTTGAGGTTCTCCCTAAATAGTATGGAAATAATTTTATTGAGAACTTTAGATAAGTGTGTCGTATTGTATATGTCATTTGATATTTAATTTTGGTGAACCAAATAGGGTGAGGTGAACCCAACTTTGGAAGGGTATTTTGCCACTATTATACAAGATGTCTAATGACATACAACCTCATGTTATCATAAGATAGGGTTGTGCACATCCACTTGCTAAGTATATCTACGAACACTACCTATATGATCTTGGTATTTGGTTGAAATATAATTTTCAATTGCAGACAGTGGAGATAGTTATATGTTAAGAGAAGACTCACCATTGGAAAGAACATGATAGTAATCTTCTTGTTTTTCTTTGGGGTCTATTGGGTCAACCAAGGATAATTCTGTGGACATATGATATCTATCATAACCTAGACAAATGGCCTCTCATGTACGAAGGTTTACTTGAGGACTTCCCAAAGATTTTAATTTCTAAAATAGTTTTTGACTGTACTTTTATGTAAAGTACCATTGTAAGGTTGTGGTCGAAGCACCATAAGAGTTACATACATTTATATTAAAACTCACAGTTTAACTATGGTCGTATTCTGCACGACAGTTCAACAATTGTATAAATGAAGTTTGTATTTGATTTTTATATTATGATATCTGGCGACTCAGAATGGGTCGTGTGAACCTATTTTGGGGGCATCACAATTATGTTTCAACCAAACTCCAAGATCATATAGGTAGTGCTCGTAGATATAATCAGCAAGTGGATGTGCACAACCCTGTCTTATGATAACATGAGGTTATATGTCATTAGACATCTTGTATGATAGTAGGAAAACACCCTTCCAAAGTTGGGTTCACCTCACCCTATTCGATTCACCAAAATTAAATATCAAATGGCGTATACAATACGACACACTTATCTAAAGTTCTCAATAAAATTATTTCCATACTATTTACGGAGAACCTCAATAGCTATAGACCACCGTTCTATTCTCTTGTTACCCCCGCTCGACCCAGCTACACTCTTATTACCTGAAAGGAATTGTGAAGCAAAAAGGGTGAGCACAACTCACCAAAGATAAAAGAATATCATGACTAAAGATAATTTACATCATCAATAGCCTTCATCAGTAATAAATCAGAGATTTAGAACATATGGTAGATGATTAAACTTTTCAACCATAGTTACAATGGAACGAGCAATCCGTTAGAAGAGTCAAATAGACCAGCAGGTCTATTATCTTCTCCATGTTAAAAGTCCACCAATAATGTTTTATCCCTGTAACATCAATCAACTATTCCTATCCACAATCATATGAATAACTCATAATCATAATTGTGATTCTAAATTCCTCTTCGCACCCTAGACGAAGATAATTTTCATCACCTATCTTCACCTGAAACATCAAAAATCATGGTTATATCAAATCACAATTCCTGCTCTTAATCATACTAATAAATTCATCTTTGCATTACGGCCAAAGATATTCATTAACAATTCATCTTTGCACTATAGGCCAAAGAAATACAACTGTATTTTAGAAGAATCAAGTAGAGCATGATATCTACTATCTTTTACGAATTAAAAGTGTATAATCAATATGTTATCGCTGAGATTCAGCTAAATAAATAATCCACATCATCGAATCATCCCTGCACTACGGCCGAGGATATTCATGTAATCATCAATGGTCATGATTATACCAAATAATCTATGGTTATAATCATACCAATAATTATCCATCAATGCACTACGGGCCAATGAGGACTTTTACCACATCATCTATAACATTACGGGTCATAATTATACCGAATGATCCCTGGTCATAATCATACCAATAAATAGTTCATCTATACACATAAGCCAAAGATACTCATCAATAAATAGTTCATCTTTGCACGTAAGCCAAAGATATATAAATCAGTAAAACTAATAATCAATATCCATCTTTGCACGTAAGCCAAAATATATACAAATCATAAAACCAATAATCAACAGTCCATCTTTGCACGTAAGCCAAAGATACTCCACTGTCTAAACCAAAAATCAATTGTCCATCTTTGCACGTGAGCCAAAGATGACTTTCATCATAATATAAGCATGAGGATGATGACAATGATATAAGCATTAATCAAACGAAATCAAGGATAAATATTAAAGACTTTAAATTTATCCAGAGTTTAAAAATATCCAAATTGTCAACATGATACTGCTTTGTGGAGTTAAATTCAAAAATAATATTCATGTACCAAAAATAATTTGGACAGAAAACAAATATATTTTTCGGGTAAATAGTACCCCGCAATAGTACCCTATGAATAGTACTTCGAGAATAGTACCTCATGAATAGTACCCCGGCATGAAAAGTACCCCAAATACCCAAGTGAATAATATTTAGGTGAATAGTAATTTGTGTGAATAGTAACCCGTGAATAGTAACTCGTGAATAGTACTCCGACACAAAAAGTGCCTTGAATACCCGAGTGAATAATACTAGAATGAATAGTAACTGGGTGAATACTAACCCGTGAATAGTAACTCGTAAAAAAATACCAAAGAAAATGATATTCCATGATGAGTACAAAAGAAATTATCGACGTCGAGGTTTTTAGTGTCCCTTTTTGTTACTTGTTCTTTGGTGTTCTCATGTTAATGTGAGATTTGTTTGAAAAAACAAGTGAAAAAGGTCCGACATGTGTAATGTCGACGATTGGACTTTAAGAGTCGCCAGTTGATGTATTTAACTGGTTGTACCAACACAACCGAAAAGGTTTACACATTAACCTAGTGATGTGACACTGCTAAACGGGTCTGTGAAACTGAGATTCATTAAGGGTTCGGGGGCTTGATTATGCGGAGGGAAGGTGTTAGGCACCCCTCGACATCCGTGTTGCCACGGTGACCGCCACTTCTCAAAGAAACTATTATATGAATGTGTGTGTGTGTGTGGATCAATGTGCAATTATTTGGAAGTAGTGTTATACCTCGTTCGCACCTATATACAAAGGGTTTGAATTTATAGAAAAAATCAGTTTTAACTAGATATAGCAATGAGGTTTTATAAAAAGAGGTTTTTCAAACCCTGGGCTCGATAGTAATTGAGTCCTTTGATACTTCCTTTTTATTATCTGAATTTTTGACTTGTTTGCTTTTATTTTCGAGATGCGAGGCATCTACGAGAAAATAATATACAGCATTGCCAAACTCCTTATGGGCATGACAGCCATCCAAGGAAATTCTGACACTATAAATAATGTACAAGCTGTTTACAGCAGGAAAATGTTCATCATGGGAACCGAATCTAGATTCAGTAGACTAAATCTGTGATCACATGATTCCTAGGCTCACATGATACTGCAATTTGTATATATATAAAAGCAGTAAATGCTCCGGATATGAAATCCAGGCTCATCGGATATGTCCGACAACAATTATATATATATAAGTATATATATATAAGCAATTAAACGCACCGGATGTAAAATCCAGGATCATCGATGTAGTCGACCACGCTTTATATTATATATATATATATATATATATATATATAGCAATTAAACGCCTCCGCATCAAGTGCAGGCTCTCGATGATCGACATCTAACAACAGCTTATATATATATATATATATATATATATATATACACATAAGCCAATAAACGCTCCAGACCAAAGTCTAGGCTCAATCGAGGCATAACTCGATAATGTTAGTTCGTATAAAAATATATACATATATATATAAGTATATATACAGACAGAAATGAAAACCACGGACCAAAGTCCGGGCAATCACACTCACACGATTCTCAACGTGTACAACAGTGTGTGCTAATATGAGAAGAAAGCTTTATAGAATGTAAGAAGGCTTACAGTGGGCTGCCAAAGTAGACTTCTATGACTCTATGTGGATAAATACTCAGCTCCCGCCAGACAAAAGATAGCTATATGTGAGCTAACAAAAGAGGAAACACTTAATATGGGTGTGTACAGAGTAAAATGGACAGGGCTTCCTCGCCTTTTCTCTCTCTTCTCTCTCTCAAAATGGCTGACCATCAGCCTATATTTATAGACTGATGGCCGCAGGTGTACCTGTGGCTGGTCATGGTGGGCCCGAGCTTTGCTGGTCTCATCGTCTCAAAGTACGTGCACTCACGCACTGTAATGTCTGCTCGAACTTGCATAACTTCAATCCGAGCTTCCGAATGAGGTATATGTGACCTTCTTCAGATAGCTTGTGTCAAGAGTTACGCAATGACATGGATTAGAGGTTGTACAAAGTCAGGAAGAAGGGTCCATGCCCATGGTCTTCAAGCTTCAAATTCTATTTGGTGTACTGTCACGCGTAATAGTCACTCGGGATTGGATATCTTGGTTCTTGAAGGACATAGTTGTAAGTATGTATGTATTGAAGTGTCGAGATGACGCACAGATGATGAAGATAATGTTTGACTCTTCGTCTGGGTTATCGCCGATTTGAGTTGAAAGCAGACGTTGCTCAGGGTTACATCTGAGATTGGACTGCTGCAAGTGTTTGAATGCCGCAATGTCATCTTGTGAATGCCTGTATGCCCGATGTTAGCTTTGGGTTTGAGAGATGAGTGCCTCGGAAGGAGGTCTGAGATTGAAGCTGATCGCATGTGTTTAAAACAAGCATTTTCGGAGCTATCGCCGGAACTGCAATAGCATTCCTTGGGGTTATCGCCAAGGACGAAACTCGGGGTTATCTCCGAGGTTGGAAATAATCCTTTCGGTGTGTGTTCCAGGGTTGAGAATGAGACTCCCGGTGTGTGTTCTAGGTTTGAGAACTGATGTTCCCGGTGTGTGGTCCGGGTTGTGAACTGATCCTCTAGTAGTATCCGGAATGGAGACCAAACTTCCGATGGTATCCAGAATGGATGTGAGCTGTCTTCCAGGGTTATCTCTTAAAGATGATTCTGCCCTCCTGTAATGTTAGTAACAGTTGTGCAGAGATCCAGTGACTCAGGAGGAGTTACATCGGGTGGATAGCATCTATGATGTAGACATTGACGCTATTTACTTTTTTGATGTATTTCATGTTATCTGTTTTGATAGGCCTCTGTTAGCTACTGGGTAGCTTCACCCCATTCTCGTTATATCTTTTGATAGGGCTCTGTTGAGTTGTTGGGTAGCTTTGGCCCATTTCCCTGTATTTTAGTTGTACAAAGATGTATTAGATGATGATATACTTAGGAATGTATGTACATTTTCATTCCCTATATCATATTGCCATCTATTGTATCATGCATGTTATTATGTTATGCATATATATGTATATCCAGAGATACTCAGTATTGACCTCTGGATGGTCTTATGACACGGCCCGTACAGATGTCTTCTTCGACAGTTAGCCGTATTGATCATACCCCACCATTTTTTGTGGTAGCTGGTATGCGCTCATGGTATGATAGTATATCACCATCAGACATGGTGATCGTAGATGATTTACTACAACATACTATGACCCTGTTGATGTTTTAGGTTCCCATAGGATTTGTAGTAGAGGGTATGCTAGAGCACTGGGTATCGGAGAGGCAGGTTTTCTGATTTGGGACCCAGGAGTTGACTCCTACTTTGGAGGAGTATGCATGGTTGATGATGCTGCCGCTAGACAGACCTTGTGTGCATATGGCTATCAGAGACATGAGTAGACAGTTCATGACCCTCACCGGATTGAGGCGTAGAGTGGTGCAGGACGAGATTACATCCAGCCACGTGATATCCTAGCGTTTTCTGTTTGATAGATTTGGCGTTCAGCCAGAGTGCATGTATTGTTGTTGTGCATATTGTCATACGTCTACATGTCATGATCTATGGATGAGCTAGATATCGGCGTCATTATGGCAGTGAGAGCTCTTAGGGAGGGTCGTACCATTATACCGATGATTATTGTAGAGACCCTGAGGTCAGCTACATACTGCTGCACTTATCTGGCAAGAGTGTTCACAGGTAGTTCGATTATGCTGTATGTGTTGTTTATGTCACACTTGGGACCGATTGGTACGCTTAGATGGTAGGGGTTTTGCTTCACCCATGATATAGCCATGTCATACTCCTTTTAGCCTGCGGAGTGTACAGATGTTGCATTGTGGTCAGCTTTTCTGGCAGGGATTAGAGACCCGTTTGTTATATTACCGTGTTCCGGGCATGGATTACCTCCCTCTGGCTGGATTGAGGGGCATGATTACTTACCACCCACTGGCCGTGATGTGTCAATTTAACCAATTTCAGGATTTTCATCCTTATGAGGGGGAAGTGAGTTAGCGCTTCGCTTCACACCATTTATCAGCAGAGGATAGATCTAGGTTATATGCCTATTGGGATCAGCGAGAGCTGGTTGTGTTTTCTGTCAGTCATCCAGGTTGTTCTGCAGAGTATTCCGCATGGATGGAAACAGAGACTGCATTGGCTGCGGTAGTATCCACAGTGCAGGAGACTGATTCTGACAATGAGGAGCCTATAGAGGAGGCTGATATTCCCATCGATAATTTGACTGCTAGGCTGCCAGCATTTGTGATGGATTCTCCCACCCCGAGTGCCATTGTTATTCAGTATTCGGCATAGCATCTAGAGCAAAGCTTACATCTGATGACCTTTGAGAGAGATCAGGCTAGGGCCGCGATGTTGACAGCTCTTGATGGGAGAGACGCCGCTCTGTTAGAGAGGGATGAGGCTATATCAGCCAGGGATGCATTGATAGCAGAGCGGGATGCCGCCTTATCTGCTAGGGATGTGGCCATCGCAGACAGTACTTCAGTGAGATCCGAGATGACTATCAGTCTTGCCGACAAGAGTGCTTACATTGATAAGCATTATGCCACCATGCAGTTAGCCTCAGATCTGCTAGCTCGTGTAGATACCCTTGGGCAAGAGCTTGCAAATTACCTCCGTCTTCAGAGAGGGATGCCATGTTAGATCTAATAGTCCGCATGTATACAGATCTGTAGATAGCTTTATATTTTCCTACACAGACTAGCTTAGCCATTTTGTCATGTACAGCACATATGTATATATCAAACAATATTATGTATGGCAGGGAAATATATTTTGATTCACTTCCCTTTTAGTTATGCCTTGATACTTGCTTGATATTTGCCTGTTTCTTCAGGGCCTTGTGATCTTAATGCATTCTGAACTTATCCTTGACATGTGGACATTGAGTCATCGCTGGATCTCTCAGAACGGATCATTGATCTGTATGAATCCCTACCATCTTTGGTGTCTTGGGACTGGTATCTGTATGAAATATGGAGAGGAGAATGGTTTCTTCCTCTCTGAGATTGACCGCACCACAGATGGTCGTCAGTACTTCTATTTGTGAGAAGCCTAGTTAATTCCATTTCTTATGGGTTGGTATTTCTCTTCGAGGCACGATCGCAGCTTAGATGGTCACCGAATCTTCTATTTGTGAGAAGAGGTTGGGTAATTCCATATCTTTGATCTAAAACTGATGAAATATGGTGAATTGAAGGTTGATCACAGTACCATGTGACAAATATTTTTGTTCTGGTAGGGGTTAGACTGAACCGTGAATGGTTGCCTACGTACTCCTATTGAAGAGGAAATCAAGTCTACGTAGTTTAAACCTAGTGTAAGAGGTTCAACGCTGGATGTGAAAGGCAGATGAGGTGTAGAAATGTTTTTTTTTGTTTTTGTTGTTTGTAGAGAAAGGGCGGAAATGTTTTTATTTTTTTTTATTGCGACCAGGCCATATAGAATATGGTTGCCTACGTACTCTTATTGAAGAAGAGATCAGGTCGACGTAGTTCGTCCCTCAGGACGAATTGAAGGCGAAGTGAAGTGTGAATCCCATGTGCAGGCTATACTGCGGGGAGAAGAAAGTTTGATCCCATAATGGGGACAAACTACAGGTGTGGAAAAAGTTTGATCCCTTCTTCAGGACCAACTGCAAGCGTAGAAAAGTTTAATCCCATCTTCAGGATAAATTGCAGGCATAGAAAAGTTTAATCCCGCCTTTAGGATAAACTGCAGGTGTGAAAGGTTTAATCCCGTCTTCAGGATAACCAAAATTGTAGGCAAGGTTTGAAATGAGGTGAAACCAGGCTGCTGGTTTCAAGTGTATGTTTCCCTGAGGGGCAGAAGAGTATGTAGAAAGAAAGGGTTCAAAACTAGAATGACTGGTGATTGGATGATCAAAACCAGGATGTTTGTTTGATGGAAACTTTAGACATAGTTCCATTTTACGGTGTCCGAGTTGATAAGCTCTGGAAATTCATCGCCATCTATTTCCTGCAATCTGAGAGCACCTCCTGTCAATACCTCCTTGACAATAAATGGGCCTTCCCAGTTAGGAGCAAATTTTCCCTTAGATTGATCTTGGTTGTCAATGATCTTCTTCAAAACCAAGTCATTTTGTTTGAACTGCCATAGTCGGACTTTCCTGTTGTAGGATCGTGCAATCCTTTGTTGATATAATTGACCATGGAAGATTGTCGCGGTTCTCCTTTCGTCTATTAGAGACAATTGGTGATACATGTCTTGTACCCATTGGTCCTCATCCAACTGAGCATCCATCAATACTCTGAGGGATTCCTTTTCCACCTCTATGGGGAGCACTGCTTCCATCCCATAGGCTAACGAGTAGGGGGTTGCCCAAGTGGAAGTACACATAGAAGTTCTGTAGGCTAATAAAGTGAGAGGCAAGAGGTCAGGCCACCCTTTGTGGTTGGCAGACATTTTCTGCATGATCTTCTTGATATTTTTATTAGCCACTTCAATAGCACCATTCATCTTTGGATGGTAGATGACGGAGTTAAGATGTTTGATGAGGAATTTGTTGCATAACTCCTCTATCATTTTGTTGTTGAGGTTCTTAGCATTGTTTGACACAATGATCTCTAGTTGTCCATATCGACAGACGACGTTGTTTCTGATGAAAGCAATTATAACTTCTTTGGTAACCCTGGGGAAAGATGCTGCCTCTATCCATTTGGTGAAGTAGTCGATCATGGTGAATATGAATCGATGACCATTACTGGCTTTGGGCTCGATGGGCCCGATCACGTCCATTCCCCACATTGAGAAGGGCCAGAGCAAACTCATATTGTGGAGCTCCATTGGAGGGGCGTGGATAACATTCCCATGGACCTGGCATTGATAGCACCTTTTGACGTGATCATCACAGTCAGCTTTGAGTGTAAGCCAATAATGTCCTGTTCTGAGAATTTTCTTGACAAGTAAGGGGCCGCTCATGTGTGGGCCACATACTCCACCATGGATCTCATCCATGAGCCTCTGAGCTTGGTCTTTATCTAGACATCTGAGGAGACCTAATCATGCATCTCTTTTGTAGAGTGCATCTCCGCTCAAGTAGAATTTCATAGCAAATCGATGAATCCGCCTCTTCTTAGTTAGACTCGCCTTAGCGGGTGTAGATCCATCTCGTAAATACTCATTGATATGCTAATACCAAGGGTGGTGGATGGGAGGTAGCTCATCCGATACTTCTCCAACGTAGTTCCCATAAGCTGGGGCTTTTTGCATAGAAAATGTGATGTTTGGCATGTTTTCCTTGTCAAATATGTGAACCATAGAGGCCAACATTACTAATGCATCCCCAAAATCATTCCTATTACGAGGAATATGTAGAAAGGAGATTTCTTCGAACTCCAAAGCCATCTGTAGAACTTTGGCGATGGTAAAGGCAAAGAAACGTAATTCTTTGGTTTGATAAATTTCACGTGGATTGTCGATCACCAATTGAGAATCCCCAAAGACGATTAACCACTTCGATTCCCATTGAGCGGGAAAGTTTTAGCCCCATGATGACACGCCTTCATACTCATTTGTGTTGTTGGTGCCGACAAACTACAATTTGATTGACTGACGGGATCTTGTTCATTGCTTTCGCATATTAGAACTGTTCCAGCTCTAGATCCTTCTACATTAACAGCTCCATCAAAATACATTTTCCACGTACAACATGTATCGTATTGATGGTGTTACTGAACTATCATTACCCCTTCATCGGGGAAGTATGTTTCTAAGGGTTTGTAGTCCCCTGCAGGTGCGGCGGCCAGTTGATCCGCAATTCCTTGACCTTTGACAGACTTTTGCGTCACGTAGACGATGTCAAATTGTTGTAGGATCAACTGCCATCTGGGCAGTCGAGAATTCAGTATGGGCTTACTGAACACGTACTTGAGAGGATCCACGCGGGATATAAGGTGGGTTGTGTGACCATGGAGATAATGTTGTAATCTCATGGAAGCCCATGCTAAAGCACAACAATTCTTCTCAATCAGAGTGTACTTGTGTTCACTGGTGCTGAATCTTTTGCTGAGGTAATAGATAGCTCGTTCTTGGCCTCTATTGTCTTTTTACCCCAGCATGCAGCCCATGGCATTGTCATTAATGGACAGGTACATGAACAGGGGAACATCATCCCTGGGAGGTACCAAAACAGGAGCGTTAATCAGCTTCTCTTTAATTGTAAGGAAGGCTTTCTGGCACTCATCATTCCATTTCATGGAGGAGTTCTTCCTTAGCAGCTTGAAGATGGACTCACAGGTTGCTGTGAGTTGAGAGATGAATCTGCTAATGAAGTTGATTCTTCCCAAAAATCCCCGTATTTCCTTCTCTGTCTGAGGAATGGGCATTTCCTTGATGGCCTGGATTTTGGTAGGATCCAGTTCAATCCCTTTGTGGCTGACTAGGAAACCTAGCAACTTGCCTGATTTAACACCAAAGGCGCACTTGGCTGGATTCAACTTCAAGTTGTACTTACGCAACCTGTTGAATAGCTTCTTGAGATGGTCTAGGTGGTCCTCCTCCTTTCCGGATTTGACAATGATGTCATCCACGTAGATCTCTATCTCTTTATGCATTAGATCATGGAAAAGAGCCATCATAGCTCGTTGATGGGTTGCCCCATCATTGATGAGGCCGAATGACAACCATCTGTAGCAAAATGTTCCCCAAGGCGTGATGAAAGCAGTTTTCTCACGGTCTTCCTCAGCAACCATAATTTGATGGTACCGCGCAAAGCAATCAGCAAAGGAGTACATGTCGTATTGAGCAGTATTGTCAATAAGAATGTGGATAAAAGGTACGGGAAAGCTATCTTTCAGGCAAGCTTTGTTCAAATCCCGGTAATCCACACAAACTCGCACCTTTCCTCCTGGTTTAGGCACGGGAACAATGTTGGATATCCACTCCGGATATGCAGACACCATGATGATGCCAGTTTGAAATTGTTTCACAATTTCTTCTTTGACCTTTAAACTCCACTCAGGTTTCAATTGCCTGAGTTTTTGTTTAACTGGATTGAATCCTTCTTTAATGGGAAGGCGATGAAGAACAATGTCAGTGGACAAACCCACCATGTCTTCATAAGACCATGCAAACACATCCTGGAATTGGGTTAATAGTGCAACCATGTCATTCCGTTGATTTGTGGTGAGGTCTGAACCAATCTGGATTAGCTTAGGGTTTTCTAAGGTTCCAAGATTGAAAGAAGTGGTTTGGTCAAGGTTGGGTTTAGGCTTATCTGTGACCCATTCCTTAATCTCCTGAGGTGTCTCAATGTCCTCTTGAATGTCCATCAAGTCTGAATCCAACTTTGAATCAAAGTTACAGCCCTTGTGGAGAGAAGGCACCTCATCAGCAAGTACAGGAACATCTAAATTCAGAGTCCTGAAACAAAGTATGCTTTCACTTAATATATGCAACTGTTCGATCATACAAAAGTGTTAGCATGTACTTGATAAAATAATTGCTAGTACTGTAAAGAAAAGTAAGCAATTAAAGTTATCTCTGTAGCGGAGGGATTTTACTTGCGTTTTATCCTCGTCGACCAATGCATGGAATGTTGTTCCAATTATCGAGGGCAAAGTCCTGATGGACTGCAGTAATGGAAGGATCGTCATTGTCCTCCTTCTCCCGAATGATAACCATGACATCTGGGCAATCATCGTCTGGGGTATATCTGTTTGTATGTTCATCATGAACAATGACGCGTATGCCTGCCATCATCAAGGTAATGTCATGTTTACATTTCCGTTCCTTTTCTTCTACTTCGGGATTAGGAATCAGCACCTCTTTTGCATTGAATGGTACTGGCTTGGGAAACAGCATAGTCATAATATGTGCTGGCACCTTAACTGGAGATTGTAGCAGCTCATGATGTGCAAATTGAAAACATCATCGTGCGGCAGAAGCTTGAGGAACTGATCGGTGTTTATGTGGATTCCTATAACTGGAACTGGCAGAATAACCCAGACCGGCTATCCCAGATTGACTGGACATTTAAATAGGGTGCTTAATACCCTGCTTATCTTTACCAAGCCCTTGTCCCGGCTGATAACCCAATGACGTGATTTCTTGAGTAGCCGATATAACCTCGGCCGAAATTTTGGGTATGGGAAGTGGTGTTTCAATAGGTTGATATTGAGTGTTACTCACTTCCAAGGTATGAAAACTGGTCGCCTCAACTAAAGAGTTGAAACTGATGATTAGAAGATCTCCTTGTTCAGGATACTCCGGCTTGGCATTAACAGTGATTAGACTGTTGTTGATAATGTATTTGAGCTATTGATGTAATGTGGAGGGAACAGCTCCAGCCATATGTATCCATGGTCTCCCCAATAGTAGGTTGTATCCTGAATCTATCTTTAGGACATGGAAGGATACATTGAATGTATTTGGGCCAATCTCAATTGGCAATTCAATCTTTCCGACGGCACTTCGTCGGGATCCATCAAAAGCTCTGATAACCATGTGGCTTCTTTGGATCCGCTTGAGATTGACATTCATCTTTACCAGGGTGGCATAAGGACAGATATTTAGAGATGAGCCTCCATCTATCAGAACTCCAGCTAGCATGTACTCGGAAGACAATACTGCGATGTGTAGTGGCTTGCAATGACTGGTCCCTTTGGGCGGTATGTCTTCATCAGTGAAGGATATCACATTGTTGTTGAAAATGTGATCAACCAGATGTTGAAATTTTTTCACATCCACTGATTTTAGCAGATAGGCTTCTTGCAAAACCTGTAATAGAATCTTCCGATGATCTTCGGAAGAGAAAACTAAATCCAGTATAGATATCTGGTGTGGAGCTTTTCGTAAGCTTAAAATCACATTGGCTTCATTGTGGCCCATAGTGAAGAGGAATTTTTCAATCTTCTCCATGGGAATCTTCCCCTTTGCTTTGCAAGTAGGCTTCATAACCCGTTGAGGAAGATACAATGGATTATCCTTCGACACTGTAGCAATAGTATGAGACGTAGATCCTTCAGCTTCTCTATAATTCCATGGAACCTTGTGCAAGCTGACAACAGGATGTTGTGATCTGAAGAGTAAAGGAATTGGCTCAGGTGCGGCCACTTTCAAAGGATTGTCAGCTCCTTTGAGTTGAATTGGTTGTATAGGAAATACTTTGACAGTCTCATCATCCACTTCGGATATAACTGCTATTGATTCCTTCCATTTGGTAGGACATGCATTCCCACCCTTGAGTTGCATAGTGTAATCATCTATAATTTACAGGACACCGCTATCAATAAGATTCTGAATGAGATGGTGGAGTGCCCAGCATTCTTCCGTACTGTGACCGCGAGAGTGTGAATGATATTGACACACTTCATCAGAATTGAACCGTCCAGAGCGGGGATTGATTGGAGGTAAAAGGAAGGTAATTCTTCCTTCGTTGATCAACATTTTCAATATCTCTTCCATAGATTAGCCGAGATAGGTAAATTCCCTTTTATTGGTAAAATCCCAACGGGCTTTAGCATTTGCTCTCTTTGCAACCTTATCCTCCATAGCTTCGCTTTCTGAAGGTGATGGTGGAGCATTCATAACAAATGTAAGGAGATAGGCATGCTCTTGTTTGATTAATTGGCGTCTGACTTGATGCTGATGGGTCACCAGTTCAGCCAATTGCTCAATTTGTTTGCAAAGAGCTTTCATCTTTCGTTCCATGGTAAACTGGAACTTTGCATAATCCCATCTGTCAACACCGTCTTTGATGATCTGAGATGGCTCGCCCTTAAAACTGGAACTTTGCCCAGTGCTCCAACTGATCATGTTGACCTCTTCTTCTTTGTGTTGGGGAAGAGGGTTGTCTTGCACATGAGGTTGATCTGGTTTGGTGACTATAATCTCACCATTGTCTATTAAATCTTGGATCTTGTATTTCAAGGCCCAATAATCTTGAGTATCTTGTCCAGGTGCTCTGGCATGATAAGCACACTTCCAAGTAGCATTAAAACCCCTCCCATTAGGGTTGGCTGGTGGAAGAAGACGTGTAATTTTCTTCTGAGTAATCAGAAGAGTAAGAATATTCTCGAGCGAGTCCCCTAAGGGTGTGAACGTTCGAGGTCACATTGCTTCTCCACTTTTAGGCGGCGGAGGGTTTGAAGACTGTGCTTGAAAAAGGGAGTATTTTCTCCTTTGTATAGGCATGCTTTGATTGCCTTTCTGTCCTTGTAGTATCAAGGAATCATCCTACTCTTTCTTTTTATGGACCCTCCGGGGGTTGTTTCCATAAGATCCGGACTGGATGTGTTCAGCAACAGCTTTGAGAGTGGCTAGGTCTTGAATTTTTCCAGACTTCAATCCCATCTCAGCCATTTCTCCGTGCTTGATCATTTCAGAGAATGGTTTTCCAATACCAACTAGACTTCTTTCATAGAAAGGAACTTCCTATATATCTATGAAAGTCATGACCATTTCTGATTCTATCATGGAAGGAATAACTTGAGTAGCAATGCGCCTCCACCTTTAAGCATACTCTATGAATGACTCATTAGACTATTTCTTGACCTTGGTAATTTGGTACCGGTCAGGAGCCATCTGAAATTGAAAACTGTATTGAGTGAGGAAAGCGTGAGCCAGCTTTTCCCAACTATGGATCTTTGAGTTGTCTAATCTGGTATACCATGAACGGGCTTCTCCAGTTAGACTCTTCTGAAACAGCTGCATTCTGAGCTTCTCATTTTCTGCATAAGACCCAAGTTCTCCAATGAATACCTTTAAATGGGTATAAGGATCCCCTAATCCGTCATACTTTTCAAAATCAGGGGTTTTGAATTTCTCTGGATATTGAACACCAGGGAATATGCAAAGGTCTGTATATGAAACACTGCCATGTGTCCCAATCCCTTTGGGAACACGTATAGTTTCCTCTATTTGGAGGACCTTCTTCCTGATATCACCGATGTCTGGATCTCCTTTGAGATGGGTGTTTTCAGGTTCTTTGTTGGTCGTATCCAACTGAGATTCTGGAATTGCTTTTTCCAGACCTTGGGCTCCCCCTTGTGTAGAGGATTTTGTATGTATAGGTATCTTCGTACCCTGAGTGGACTGGTGCAATTCTTTCAGTAGAATAGCCAAGTCTGTGATTTGCTTACTCAATCCATCAAATTCTTCTCGAGAAATAGTATTAGACTGATCAGAAGAAGGCATGAATGGTTGTAGGCTCGTGGCCTTTTTTGATTTTGAGTGGGTAATAGGCCCAATTGCTTCCCTACAAAAGACTTATGTAGTTTAGTCTTAGGGTAATGTAAATGTTATCATAACACGTCCGTTTTAGGAATTTTATCTTGCAAAACCGGTTGTTAATTGATAACATGTCATGTATGCACAAATATTCTTCATATTTTCCATTACATATGGATGAACATGGGATAAAATTACAAGTAAATGCTTTTACAAGTAATTAAAAATGGAAAGTATGAAGAGACTTTCCTTCGCGTTTGGTTTATCAGAGGCTGACCTATCTTAGGGTTACTCTCGCGGATTTTTTGCATGAAGGTTCCCAGATCATCGCAATCTACTTGACGGGAAGTTAATCCGGTAGTTCAACTGGAGTGAATCTGAGTGGTGCCTTTCCTGAGCCCCGTGGAATTATTCTTCCTACGAGTCCAATAATCAAACACCGACAGGATAGCCTCCTGATGGAGGGACCACACAACATATATTCACATACAACGTGTCTCACCGTTTATGCAAAATGATGACATGTGCGAAGCACTAATATCACAGATAGATATTTAGCAGTGCAGTATTTAAGTTGCATTCGTACACATTAATCATAAATGTAAATGCAACATTCATACTAAGCATATAACAATTTTGAAAAGCTTGTAATAACGGCTTAAGCCCTCTTCTATCGAGTCCCTCAAAGCAGAGTCGCCACCGTCGACGCCGGGATTTTTTAGTGTCCTTTTCGTTACTTGTTCTTTGGTGTTCTCTCATGTTAATGTGAGATTTGTTTGAAAAAACAAGTGAAAAAGGTCCGACATGTGTAATGTCGACGATTGGACTTTAAGAGTCGCCATTGGGTTATTTAAACTGGTTGCACCAACACAACCGAAAAGGTTTGCACATTGACCTAGTGATGTGACACTGCTAAATGGGTCTGTGAAACCGAAGATTCATTAAGGGTCGGGGGCTTGATTATGCGGAGGGAAGGTGTTAGGCACCCCCCGACATCCGTGTTGCCACGGTGACCGCCACTTCTCAAAGAAACTATTATATGAATGTGTGTGTGTGTGTGTGGATTAATGTGCAATTATTTGAAAGTAGTGTTGTACCTCATTCGCACCTATATACAAAGGGTTTGAATTTATAGAAAAATTTAGTTTTAACTAGATATAGCAATGAGGTTTTATAAAAAGAGGTTTCTCAAACCATGTGCTCAATAGTAATTTAGGCCTTTGATACATCCATTTTATTATCTGAATGTTCGGCTTGTTTGCTTTTATTTTCGAGATGCGAGACATCTATGAGGAAATAATATACAGCAGTGCCGAACTCCTTATGGGCATGACAGCCATCGAAGAAAATTCAGACACTTTAAATAATGTACAAGCTGCTTACAGCTGGAAAATGTCCATCATGGGAACCAAATCTAGATTCAGTAGACTAAATCTGTGATCACATGATTCCTAGGCTCACATGATACTGCAATTTGTATGGAAAGCAGTAACCAGTTATATTTATATATATAAGAGATAAATATATATATATATATATATATATATATATTTGCATGATCAACCACCACGAAGCAACTCCATGGGGATCGTAAATGTAAATAAAGCAAGAATGTTATCAATCGCCACGAAGTGAACTCCAAAGGGACTTGAATGTAAATAAAGTCGTAAAAAGCTATCAACTACCAATGAAGTGAACTCCAGCAGATTTAAATGTAAAGAAAGTCAGTAAAAAGCCACGGAGGAAACTCTGGGCTTGACAGAATGTAAATATATATATATATATATATATAAGTTAAAGTAAATGCTCCGATATGAAATCTGTGCTCATCTGATATGTCCGACAACAATTATATATATAAGTATATATATATATATAAGCAATTAAACGCATAGGATGTAAAATCTGTGCTCATCGACATGTAGTTCGACTACGCTTTATATATATATATATATATATATAAAAGCAATTAAACGCTCCAAACCGAAGTCTAGGCTCATCAGACAGAGTCTGACAACAGTTTATATATATAAATATATATATATAAGCCAATAAACGCTCCAGACTAAAGTCTAGGCTTAATCGAGGCATAACTCGATAATGTTAGCCCGTATAAAAATATATACATATATATAAGTATATATATATAAAGACAGAAATGAAAACCACGGACTGAAGTCCGGGCAAGCACACTCACACGACTCTCAACGTGTACAACAGTGTGTGCTAATATGAGAAGAAAACTTTATAGAATGTAAGAAGGCTTATAGTGGGCTGCAAAGTAGATTTCTATGACTCTATGTGGATAAATACTCAGCTTCTACCGCACAAAAGATAGATATATGTGAGCTAACAAAAGAGGAAACACTCAATACGGGTGTGTACAGAGTAAAATGGACAGGGCTTCCACGCCTTTTCTCTCTCTTCTCTCTCTCAAAATGGTCACCCTCATTTATATTTATAGATCGATGGTCATAGGTGTACCTACTGGGCAGTACGATACGCTACACCCGCGTGGTGGTGGTGGGGCTGGGCTTCACGGGTCCCATTGTCTCGAAGTGCGTGCACTCACGCACTGTAATGTCTGCTCGAACTTGCAGAACTTTAATCCGAGCTTCCGAACGAGGTATATGTGACCTTCTTCGGATAGCTTGTGTCAAGAGTTACGCAATGACATGGATTAGAGGTTGTACAAAGTCAGGAAGAGGGTTCCATGCCCATGGTCTTCAAGCTTCAAATTCTATCCGGTGTACTGCCATGCGTAATAGTCACTCGGGATTGGATAACCTTGTTCTTGAAGGACATAGTTGTATGCATATATGTATTGAAGTGTTGAGATGACGCGCAAATGATGAAGATGACGTTTGACTCTTCGCCGGGGTTATCGCCGGTTTGAGTTGAAAGCAGACATTGCTCAGGGTTACATCTGAGATTGGACAGCGGCAAGTGTTTGAATGTCACAATGTCATCTTGTGAATGCCTGTATGCCCGATGTTAGCTTCGGGTTTGAGAGATGAATGCCTCAGCAGGAGGTCTGAGATTGAAGCTGATCGCATGTGTTTAAAACAAGCATTTTTGGAGCTATAGCCGAAACTGCAACAGCATTCCTTGGGGTTATCGCTAAGGACGAAACTCGGGGTTATCTCCGAGGTTGGAAATGATACTTCCGGTGTCTGTTCCGGGGTTGAGAATGAGACTCCCGGTGTGTGTTTCGGGTTTGAGAACTGATGTTCCCGGTGTGTGGTCCGTGTTATGAACTGATCCTCCGGTAGTATCCGGAATGGAGACCGAATTTCCGGTGGTATCCAGAATGGATGTGAGCTGTCTTCTGGGATTATCTCCGAAAGACGATTCTGCTCTCCTGTAATGTTAGTAACAGTTGTGCAGAAAAATTTTGAGTGTCTATAGAAATGATATCTCATACGAGTACAATAGAATATACGAAACTGCAAATGGATTTTCACCCGCCATGCGGTAATCCACGTAGACAGATCATTTCCACAATTTAATAAAGAATGAATACGAAGGATCATTTACCATGTACTGCAGTAACTCCACATAGATAAAAGTTATTCAAACAGAATAATAAAGAATGGAATAATGAAGAATTCACGTGCATGCGATAGATCGCACAAACAAAGTTATTCCCAATGTAATAATAAAGAATGGAACTCGGTCATGCGAATCCGCATGCATGTGATATTCAAACGTAATAATAAAGAATAGAATAACAACAGAATTCACGAGGGATGCGATAGACCGCACAAACAAAGTTATTCAACCGAATAATAAAGAATGGAACCAGGTCACGCGAATCGCATGCAACCAGGATATTCCAAATGTAATAATAAAGAATGGAATAACAACAGAATTCACCAGGCATGCGATAGACCGCACAGATAGGTTATTCCAACAGAATAATAAAGAATGGAATAACAGAAAAATTTCACCATGTATGCGGTAGATTTGCATAGGCAAAGTTATTCCAACATAATAATAAAGAATGGAATAACAACCCGTACGAGTATTGAAAGAAAATAACTCTCTTCATGAATATGAAAGAATAATACCCCTTACCTTAGAAGAAACTGGATATTGGAATAGTGAGGTAGCAAAATTCTCTTCTTCTTTCTCTCTATAATTTCTCTCTATAATAATTGCTCTAAAGCTTTAGTGAATTGGTGAGAAATGAAGGAAGAATGAGCTTTTATTTATAGGAAAATGTAATTTTGATAATTGCACGTTTTGGGGCTCAAAATATTACAGTATAATACCTTCCTCTTTTTTTCATTTTTAATTTTGTAACACCCCGAAATCCGATCTATTTTCACATCCGGATTCCGTACGTCACGATCTCATCTTCTTCCAAACATACATCATTATATAGCTAAATATAACAACATACATCCTCAAATCCCAGGTTCTAAAACCTTAAAACCTCTTTCATTTCAAATAATGATAATTACATTATTCCTTTCATCTTACAAGAGTGACTTTTATCCGCCACCAAGGATACATAACAGTTCATTAAACTAGTCTATAGTTTAATTTTCTTCTTTCTACATTACAAGTCTTCACTTGATCTTCTCGCTCATTCACATTCTGAATGACACTTCATCTGGATACCGTCAGCTTGATCTATACAGGATCCTTAAGTTCTTCTAACATCGTTCACTGAAAATGTTTTTCATTTAAAGAAAGTGTGAGCATTCAATTTCTTAGCAAGTTATAGCAATTGAACAAACAACTTCAAAGGTTTAACATTCCTTTGGAACTTCGATAACCGAACAAAGGTTATGAAGCAGCTTGAACAATAGGAATAATCTCGATTCCGTGCTTCCGTCTTGCCGAATTCGTCCGACAGTTTTAAAAACTGCGATTCTCGGAATCCAAATATTTTTGAATATTTCGTCTTTCCTTTACCAATTAAATATTACGTATTCTTCAGATTTCCGAAAAATTGAAAAACACTTTTCAATATTATGCATTTTTCTTCACGTTTTACCCTAACGTAGCTAAACGAGTGAAAAGCACGTAACAGTACTTTTCGATATTTTTATTTTATCTGATTTCTGCACGTCTTCTTCATCGCTCACAGGTTTAATCATTGATCCTCATTACCTTACGGTCAAACAATACACGGAGTGTAGGTTTTACCCGTTTAATATTCGTGTACACTCAACCTTCACATCGGTTAAAGTGTATAACGCTTACATTTCATTATAACATTCTCATCCGACTCACATTCGGCTTTCATTAATCTTTTTACCGTTCGCTACAGCTTTCTTGATAACTCATATCTTACTTACTACTTTTGTCAACGTCTAAGTAATACAACCAGGGTATACTTAGAACGTTCGTCCAACGCGAATACGATTTACGAGAATCGTTTACGTATTCAACATTCACGTTGCTTCTCTCTTAATCTCTCATGACCATGACATAACATCGAAATGTTATTCATTACCCTAGTCAATCAATGTCTAAGGAATCACAATCATAGCAATCCCTCACGTTCGTTTATTGCGACTACGGTCCCCGGATCTCGGTTCCGTAACCCGTAATTACATTCTTTTAATCTCGTTTAATCTTTTCATTCGACCTTCATCAAAGGATTAATACACTTGATTAAGTATTACATTAGTTGAACATTATGTTCTTATTTCTTTCTTGCACATCCCCCAGAAATTGAGTAGTTAAAATCTCATTTCTGGCATTACTCTGCACCAGCACCGCGGCGCCACTCTCAGCACTAAGACTCATGTTGCGATGTGAGTTAGCGAAGAAGTGACCCTCCACTGGTGTCGCAAAGCACCACCATTCTAGTATGATTGATCAGGCATGCTACGCCAAGACCTTCTTCCCGAAAAATTTTCTAAGTCTTTAGTCGTTCTGAGACGTACTTCGAAATCTCATAACTTCTTCGTTATAACTCGGAACGAGGTCGTTCCAAAGCCATTTTCTTCCTTACCTTACGTACTTCGATTAACCATGAATAGAACTTTGTTCTGAATCCGATAACATTCCTTTCAATTGGCTTAATCTTCACGCTTTGTTTGTTTTATGTTTTTAACGTTCTTCGTTCATTCTTGAGTCTACGACTCACGTTTTATACATTCTCTTACATTCTTATGAAACCCTACACGTTCGGGTTCATTTACTAACTTTCAAATTCTAGATCTTCTTTTACGAAATTTTCGCCATAACTTCGTTATAGCTCAATTTTAATCTGTTCTTCATGAACGTTTCTATCATTCCTAACCAAGCAATAAGCAACTAACTTATACGCGATGGTTTTAAACTTGTCCATCAATAACAATTATACTACGATGGTTTTAAATTTGTCCATCAACAACGTTCTTTGCGTGTTCTTTGTTCGTTCTTCATTTTTAATCGATATTTTTGATTACGATTTTAGATTTTCTTGGAATTTGATGTTATAGAACATCATTCCTTACTCACTTGACCTACTCATTCATAATATTCATTCGGATCGCTTAAAATCCTTACGAATCTTATACTTCCTTAAGAAATTTATAAATTAAATTTCTAATTCTTATTTCCTCATTTACTCATGAATTCAACCATATGAATTCATTCTTAACATTACCTACTTCTTATCTTCATTAAGCTATATTTTTGAACATAATAAACTTAAAGAAAAATTAGAAGAACTAGGGTTCGGATTACAGTTCTTCTTTAATTCCGCTACGACGGACAAAGCGTGCATTAGAGCTAGCTTTTCCTCTTCCTTTTCCTCTCTTCTCCCATCCGATCCCTCTCTCTCTCTCTCTCTCAAAGTTGTAGGATTTTCAAAATCCTTAAACAATGAAATAAGCTTTCTATTTATAGATTTTCAAAGCTAGGGGCATTTTGGTCTTTTCATACCCTAACCTCCTTACTATTCATTACTTAGCCACCAAGTTTACTTGGTGGCTAAGTAGCCGCCCCACCTCCTCACTTAGCTTCCCTTGGAAGCTTCGTGCTTCCGTCTTACGGAATTCGTCTGACAGTTTTAAAAACTTCGATTCTCGGAATCCAAATATTTTTGAATATTTCGTCTTTCCTTTACCGATTAAATATTACGTATTCTTCAGATTTCTGAAAAACTGAAAAACACTTTTCAACATTATGCATTTTCCTTCACGTTTTACCCTAACGTAGCTAAACGAGTGAAAAGCATGTAACAATACTTTTCGTCGTTTTTATTTTATCCGATTTTTGCATATTTTTTGAGAAAAACTTTTATCGGCTTACTTAACATTTCATGATATATTATCGTCAAATCTTTTGACGGAATATCATTTCGAAATACCGAACTCTCGGAAAGGCTTAGGTTATTCAAACCCTAACCCTTAGGGTTTTGTCGGGTGAATAGTGCATATTTCGTCTTTTTCCCCGGAAATATTTTTGTTCCTGGAAAATTTTCATTTTCGTCTTGAAAATTCCTACTCGTTCAGTCTAGCTCGTAGCCAGAATCCTCCTGATTAATAATCATTCTAGGTTATAGAACGATTAATAAACACATAGCACAGAATAGTATTAATAAAATTCATTTTATTAATAACTAATTCTTTAACTTAAATTCTGGACAATCCAATTTTTGGGGTTGTCACATTCTTCCTCCCTTACAAAAATTCCGTCCTCGGAATTTCTTAAAACCAAACACTTAACCGGGTTTTCACATTCTCCCCTTCTTCACAGAATTTCTTCCTCGAAATTTTAGTTTACTCATTTTCTCAACTTCTCTTCAAAGAAGTTCTTATCTTTCATACATTCCCTACCCTTCATAACTTAACAAAAATCATGAAGTGAAAGGAATAACTAGGAATATAAAGATTCCTTTAAAACATTTCATTCTTTTGCTGAGGGGTCAAATCGACCATGAACTTATACTAGGTTATACAGCCTCTGCCGTAAACCTTTATTACTTAGTAAGTTTATAATCACAAAGAAGGTAAACTACCTCTTACATACGTAGGTGATCAACCTAACGTATCACCCCATTTCAGGGTATGTTCACCTCAGACTTAGATTCTGCACCAAAGCAATTTGGTTCGGCATAGCTCATCAAAGAAAGCTCGATTTTCTTTTAATCATGCCATATCATTCGTCTTAGCCAAATCAAGTAGCTTAGACCATACCAATAAATTGGACATCAACTTGAAACATTCGTCTAGTCAACTCGCTTGACATCGACTACTTCTATAAATTCTTTCGCAATACATCAAAACATTCCATGACGTCATGATAACGCACTCTTCACAGTACGTTGAGGACTTCGTCAGTTTATGAATTCATCATTATGCATCATACCTTAGTGGGTTGTTGATCCTAAGATCACTTCCAACACTAGGTTCAATTGCATTAATAACTCCATCCTTTTACCATTTTTGCATCAAATGCACTGATGAAATAAAATTCATTTTGATATTTCAAATCAATTTTTGTCTAGCCGAAACAACTAGCATAGACATATCAAGAATATTTCTTTTAAAATCCATTGGTTCCAAAAATTGAACCAATTCTTTCATTTTCAAAACGCGCACATTAGCACGATTTCAAGAAACTTTGAAATCTAGTATAGCTAGATGACTTGGAATATCCTATTCTCCATCTTCCTTCATTATCTTACTTGTGACAATACTTAATCTTCTCTAGCACCTTCAATGCTAAATCTACTGAAAATAACTCGTTTTCAGTCCACACATTCCTATACCTTAGTACAGTCCATCAACTTACCACACATTATGAGTTCAGGAACTTTCCACAATAATATGAGTTTAAGAACTATCCCAAATGGACCATAGGCGCCCATTATTTGAGAAGTTCAAAACATACCATATTATTATGAGTCATTTAACTTACCATAAGTATGAGTTTCAAGAACTCGCACCTTATCTTAACCTTCTCTCCCTATCAAATATATACATGAGAAAAGATTCACCTTCTCGTCATATACATCTTGATAGCACGACCAATTTCAATGATTATCACTGTAATAAACCGAGTGGTTGTTACACCAAGCACAAACCTCTGCCCATTCAAAGATTCATACAACTCAGCTATCACATGAGTCCTCAATTAAAATCTTACAACTTCTAAATCTCTCTTTACTAAATACAAATTTTCTTTAATTCGTATACTATCTTTTACAAATCAATTTAAGTTATTCTTCCCGTACTACTTTGTAGTACCATTCATTCATAGCATTAGCTATAAATCATTCATCGTTTAACAGATCATCTGTTACTACGATTTACTGTAATCACGTGGTGATCTTCTTAACCTTCTCTTTACGATTAAAGTCTTAGGTACTCATACCTAAGACTTATAATCTATCAGCTCTGATACCAACTTGTAACACCCCAAAATCCGATCTATTTTCACATCCGGATTCCGTACGTCACAATCTCATCTTCTTCCAAACATACATCATTATATAGCTAAATATAACAACATACATCCTCAAATCCCAGGTTCTAAAACCTTAAAACCACTTTCATTTCAAATAATGATAATTACATTATTCCTTTCATCTTACAAGAGTGACTTTTATCCGCCACCAAGGATACATAACAGTTCATTAAACTAGTCTATAGTTTAATTTTCTTCTTTCTACATTACAAGTCTTCACTTGATCTTCTCGCTCATTCACATTTTGAATGACACTTCATCCGGATATCGTCTAACTTGATCTATCTGAGGATCCTTAAGTTCTTCTAACATCGTTATTTGAAAATATTTTTCATTTAAAGCAAGTGTGAGCATTCAATTGCTTAGCAAGTTATAGCAGTTGAACAAACAACTTCAAAGGTTTAACATTCCTTTGGAACTTCGATAACCGAACAAAGGTTATGAAGCAGCTTGAATAATAGGAATAATCTCGATTCATATCATTTTAAAACATTAGTCACATTCACTTTAAAATACGCTCATTCTCTACTATCTTTTATATACATTACGTCTGCTAGAATCAATATAGCATGAGACTTAACAATAACGGTTCATGTATAAATGAACATTCTCTTATTGAACAGTTCAATCATAGAATAGTTCATATTATAGAAACACTGAAGTGTTCACATTGTGGCACAAGGCCTCACACGTTCTAACACATTGTACAAATATTACACATTTGCATTATGTAGTAACTTCTCAAGTTCAAAATCGAGAAGTTTTAGAAACTAGCATTCATTTAAAATATGAATGAAGTTAGGAAACTTGCTTTTACGCATACTACTGACTTATAGTTTACTACCGAATCGCTCATTCCAATTCCTATGTAGCACATAAGAAAATAACACATGTACCAATTAGTCATATACTTGACTTACGCATTGGTTTCCTTAACTTTACTTCTTAAGGTTCGCGTTATTGCAATATAATTCTACGCAACTAACTTTCATTACCGGTTTATGGCTTCATGACATTCGGAGATGTCTTACTCAAAACATTCATCATCTTTGATGTTATTCATTACCCTAGTCAATCAATGTCTAAGGAATCACAATCATAGCAATCCCTCACGTTCGTTTATTGCGACTACGGTCCCCGGATCTCGGTTCTGTAACCCGTAATTACATTCTTTTAATCTCGTTTAATCTTTTCATTCGACCTTCATCAAAGGATTAATACACTTGATTAAGTATTACATTAGTTGAACATTATGTTCTTATTTCTTTCTTGCACATCCCCGTAAATTGAAAGCGGTTAAAATCTCATTTCGGCATTACTCTCGACCAAAGACCGCATGGGCGCCACTCTCAAAGACTAAGACTCATGTTGCGATGTGAGTTAGCAGTACGTGACCCTCCAGCCTGGTGCTGCAGCACCACCATTCTATGCATGATTGGCGCCGCGGCACCAAGACCTTCTTCCCAAAAAAATTTCTAAGTCTTTGGTCGTTCTGAGACGTACTTCGAAATCTCATAACTTCTTCGTAATAACTTGGAACGAGGTCGTTCTAAAGCCATTTTCTTCCTTACCTTACGTACTTCGATTAACCATGAACAGAACTTCATTCTGAATCCAATAACATGCCTTTCAATTAGCTTAATCTTCACTCTTTATACGTTCTTAGTTCGTTCATCCGTAATTCGGTCATCCGAATTCGAAACTCGTTCGTTCTTGAGTCTATGACTCACGTTTTATACGTTCTCTTACATTCTTATGAAACCCTACACGTTCGGGTTCATTTACTAACTTTCAAATTCTCGATCTTCTTTTATGAAATTTTTGTCATAACTTCGTTATAGCTCAATTTTAATCCGTTCTTCATGAATGTTTCTATCGTTCCTAACCAAGTAATAAGAAACTAACTTATACGCGATGGTTTTAAACTTGTCCATCAACAACAATTATACTACGATGGTTTTAAATTTGTCCATCAACAACGTTCTTCGCGTGTTCTTCGTGTTCTTCGTTCGTTCTTCATTTTTAATCGATATTTTAGCTTACAATTTTACTTTTTCTTGGAATTTGATGTTATAGAACATCATTCCTTACTCACTTGATCTACTCATTCATAAGATTCATTCTGGATCGCTTCAAAATCCTTACTTAATCTTATATTTCCTTAAGAAATTTATAAATTAAATTTCTAATTTTATTTCCTCATTTTCTCATGAATTCAACCATATGAATTCATTCTTAACATTATCTACTTCTTTTCTTCATTAAGCTATGTTTTTAAACATAATAAAGTTAAAGAAAAATTAGAAGAACTAGGGTTCGAATTATCGTTCTTCTTTAATTCCACTCCGACGAACAAAGCGTGCATTAGAGCTAGCTTTTCCTCTTCCTTTTCCTCTCTTCTCCCATCTGAACCCTCTCTCTCTCTCAAAGTTGTGGGATTTTCAAAATCCTTAAACAATGAAATAAGCTTTCTATTTATAGATTTTCAAAGCTAGGGGCATTTTGGTCTTTTCACACCCTAACCTCCTTATTATTCATTACTTACCCACCAAGTTTACTTGGTGGCTAAATAGCCGCCCACCTCCTCACTTAGCTTCCTGGAAGCTTCGTGCTTCCGTCTTGCGAAATTAAATGAGACAGCTTTTAAAAGCTGCGATTCTCGGAATCCAAATATTTTGGATATTTCGCCTTTCCTTTACCGATTAAATATTACGATTCTTCTTGATTTAGAAAAATTGAAAAACACTTTTCAACATTATGCATTTTCGTTCACGTTTTACCCTAACGTAGTTAAACGAGTGAAAAGCACATACAAGATTACTTTTCGCGTCATTTTTATTTTATCTCGATTTTTGCGTTTTTTTGAGAAAACTTTTATCTACTTACTTAACATTTCACGATATATTATCGTCAAATCTTTCGACGGAATGTCATTTTGAAATATCGAACTCTCGAAAAGGCTTAGGTTATTCAAACCCTAAACCCTTAGGGTTCGCTTTCAATATGAATAGTGCATATTTCGCCTTTTTTCCCGTAAATATTTTTGTTCCTTTAAAATTTTCATTTTTGTCTTGAAAATTCCTACTCGTTCGGCCTAGCTCAGAGCGTAATCCTCCTGGTTAATAATCATTCTAGGTTATAGAACGATTAATAAACACATAGCACAGAATAGTATTAATAAAATTCATTTTATTAATAACTAATTCTTTAACTCTTAAATTCTGGACAATCCGATTTTTCGGGTTGTCACAAATTTAGTCCTGCAAGTATTATCAAACTTGCACCACCTCCATTAATATTAAACCATGTGAATTAATAGTTCATTCATGTGACTCAATAGTATAATCATGTGAAAAAACTAAATACAGTATAGTACCTTCAATTATACCTCCATTTTTGATTTAGTCATGCAAGTATTTGAAAGTAGTATGCACACAAGCCAATCATGTTTGATGATAAAGCATATACTTTGTAACAATCTTATTCATTTATTAATAAAAAGAATTAATTTATTAAAGGCTTTTAATTATCTACATGATGCTGTTTTATAATATGTGATAAACCCATAGTTTTAAGCAATGCTTTTAGAATAATGATGATGATCATTCTAATGAGATCTAAATTCTTAGAAAGCTTAAAACTAAAATAGTTCCCAATCGTTGGATTACTAAATTGGGGATTAGTGAATCCGGATAGATTGGTACATACGTTGCTTGCTCATTGGATGAGGATGATTGATCTCATGATCATTTGTGTGGAGACACTAAAGCAAGTATGTAGGTGCTTATTAGAGAATAAGTTCACTGAACGTGGCTCGCTAAGGAATACCTAATGGAGTTTTATTTGCCCGTCAATAGGAATTCCTGTAGTGATAGTAGTACAAGTGATCCTTGGACTTGAGATCATCATAGTATCTTGTGTATGATGAGTTATACTTTGACTTATTCCTTAAGACCCTTAGGGTATATCAAAGGGTATGCTTGGGTATAATAAGTTGTACATGGAGATAATGTATGATCAATAAAGAATCTACCACTTCTAATAAAAGAAGAGAAATGTCCTATGTGATTCGATAAATGACAACCCAAAGAGTCCTTGGTTAAGGCGAGAATGAAATTAGAAAGGAGTTTCTAATTTGCATTATTTGAGTCATGCATTTAAGGATCGAAATACATATAATTAAATAAAATAAGACTTGTGAAGAATTCCATGTCTTATATTTAATTGGGACATTGTATGGTGGAAGGATTGAATCAGATGCAGTAACTATTTACTCAAAGGTTCTTTAATGATTAATGTTGAAATCTATATTATCGTGAAAGTCGTTGATCATTGGGGGAGGCTTATCCCTATTGTAGAATAAATATTATTTATTTAAATAAATTAATTGTTTAATTTATTTATTTAAATAAGATTAGAATTGTTCTAATTGATTTATTCACAACCTAGGTTTAATATGGAGAACCTAAAGGGTCACACCATAAAAGGAAGAATAATTATTTAAGAAGTTAATGGCATAATCGTAATAATATGTTAAGTATATTTAATTTAATCTATGGAGATAGAATAAATTAAATAGCTTAATATTTATTATTTAATATTTTAGAAATATTAAATATAAATTAATAAGATTTAGTCTTATTAATATTATTACAATTATTATTATTTTAATTTCTAAAAGAGTTTAGGAATTAATTTAATATAAGTACTCTCATTTATTCCTAATTGGATTAGGAAGGAAAATTAGTTAAAGGAGTTTAATTAATTATCCCTAATAAGATTAGGGAGCTTAATTAATTAAAAGAATTTAATTAAATAAATAAATCTCAATTCCTTAATTGTTAAGGTGGGTTGCCCACATCTATAAATAAGAGGAGTCTTATTATGGGTGGTGGGGGTTGTTGACTTTTAATACGACATAATTCCAATTTGTTGGAGAGTACCCTTTTCTATAGAGATAGAAAACTAGGGTTTGAGCCAAATACACCATCTTCTTGAATTCTTTATTTTTCCTGGTGGATCACCTCAGAGGCCAAACACTTGGGTGGCTAACGTTGATCAAAGGAAGGAACCAAACCGGTGGATTCAAGATTGAACGCGAAAGGATTTGGAGGTGAACTTGTACCTGAGGAGGCTCGATCTTCAAGGGTATGATTATTCTTTATCCCTTTCGTTTAATTAATAATTATGCATAAAGGGTGATCCGGGTTTATGGTTTGTAAATAATTTTTAAACTCTGATTTTACACGCTTCCGCATTATTTTTGCAATTTGATTGCGTTCTTGAATATTACAAACCTAACAGTGGTATCAAAGCCAAACCTTTATGCGAATTATTAATTGTTTAATTTGATATGTATATTGATATGTATTTTGAATAATTTAATTGGGCATAATTTTTATTGTATAAAATTTAAAAAAAAAAAAAAACGTGAACAGCTTCTGTTAATACGTGCTTGGAGTAATCATCAGCTGCTAACAGTTTTAAGAAAACAAACAAAAAAAAAAAAAAAAAAAGAGGCTGTCGTTTTTTTTGGGGCAGCGCACGGAATTAAAAAAAAAAAAGGAACACCGAAATATTTTTTTTTTTTTTTGGAATCTGCTGATTCGCTGCATGTGATGGTTGCTTTACAAGATGACAAGATATTCCTTATTTAAGGAGTTAAGTTGATTCGGCAGCACAAATCTTAAAAGGCAACGGATATATGGTTATATATATATAATATATATTACGAATATATATATACATATATATATTCTTAATTATTATATAATTAAAATAAAAAGTTTATTTTAATTTTAAAATAAAAGGTTTATTTTAATATTAAAATATAAAGTTTTATTTTAATTTTAATAATTTTATAATTAAAATAAAAAGGTTTATTTTAATCTTAAAATAAAAGGTTTATTTTAATATTAAAATAAAAGGTTTATTTTAATTTTAAAATTAGATTCCATGATTTTATAATTAAAATAATATTTATTTTAATTTTAAAATAAAAGGTTTATTTTAAATATTAAAATAAAAGAGTTTATTTTAATTTTAAAATTAGAATTTCATGCTAACTAATTAGAGTTGGAATTGGGTTCCATGATAACTAATTGGTGTTGAAATTGGATTCTATTTTTCCTTAAATAAAGGAGTTTATTTAGATATGAAATAAGATTTCATATTATTCAAAATAAAGGAGTTTATTTGTGAATAGGAAAGAGAATCATAATTTCCTTAAATAAAGGAGTTTATTTAAATATGGAATAAGATTTCATATTATTCAAAATAAAAAGAGTTTATTTGTGAATAGGAAAGAATATTCGTGTTTCCTTTAATAAAGATTTTTTTTTACTTGGAATTGGATTCCATAATTAATTAAAATAAAGGAGTTTATTTTGATTAAAGATTTTGATTAAAATAAAATAGTTTATTTTATTCAAAATTAGATAAATTAAAATAAAATAGTTTTATTTTGATTTAAATTTGGATTAAAATAAAGGAGTTTATTTTAATTCAAAATTAGATTTTATACTAACTAAAGTTGCCCATTAAATGATATCAATATATATATTAAATGTTTATTATTCATGAGATGAATGTTATTTATTGATACATATGGTGATGTGTATGATAATAAATGGGATTGATTATGGACTATTGACCAATGCGATTGGATTTTATTTTAGTTAGATGCATGAATGTATGGGTTTTATTAAATGGAATTCACAGACCTCGCCTTCTCTAATTTTTTCTTAATGTAAATTCTATCTCCTCCTATGTACTTCCCCTCGATCACGATCAAGGTTTCTATTTATTTTAAAATAGTTATGTAATAGGAATAGTTAGAATTAATTTTTGAAGAATTAGAGATCAAGGAGCAAGGAACGCTTGAAGACCCGTTTGTAATGGAGCCCGGGTTTAAATGTAATAGTTATATTTAAATATTATTTCTTGCACCCTAGGGGTTTGACCTTTTGGTTCACTTGGTGGCTCTAGTGAACCAAACTAGAATAAAAGTCCATAATCAATCCGGGTAGAATATAGTATTCTATATGTGCATGCTTATACTATATATATTATATATTATGCAAACATGTTTCAGATGTTCATTAATATGACGTTATATTTTATATATATATATATATATATATATATATATATATATATGCGCATTGTACGCTTAAACAAGATGAGACAAATTAATAATAAAACCCTCAATTTTTTATATTAAGTCCTAAGCGCTCAAAGATATTTGGAATATCGAACGTCGCTTTCTAGCATGATAAAATTAATAGAGTATTAAATATTTAATATGAGTTTGTTGTGTCACCACAAGGCAAGTATTAAGTATTTAAGATGTTAATTTATCACATTTGATGCTTATAAAGAAAATTGAACAATATTGTTTTGTTGTGTCACCACAAGGATGATATTTTTCTTTTTGAATATATGGAGTGCTAGGTCGGACTTAACTTGGATAATTTTGATTCGGATGTGCCACCACTTGATCAAAATAATCTAAGAGGCAAAATACAAGGAGTTGCATAGTTGATGTAATTGACAAAAGTTGTCTACCTATTTATTTATATATAGTTTGTTGTGTCACCACAAGGCTATATACATTTGAAATGGGATCCTTATTCTCACTAGCAAATCTTTAATTAGATTTTCTTAGAACTATATAAGTGAGGGTTATATAGTTTGAAGAAAATAGTGGGAGATACCAATTTAAAATAAGACCTAATTTATTTTGGTAATTAATAAAAGAATGTATGTTAAAATGTTGTTAATTACAAATTCATTTACAGAATTTTACAATGTCTAAATTACTATCACTGCGAAGCATATTAGATGCTAAATTAACTGAATCAATTAAACGGATTGGTTAAGGAATTTGAGAATAGTTCTCATAGTGAAAAGTTATCTTATGTCCTTAATACGCCTATCCCAAAGAATGGTTGCGCATAATGCCTTTGAGGAAGACATTGCTACTTTTAGAAAGTGGCAAGATGATGCACGCGGTTGGCTCAATGCATCATGCTCAGATTCATGAGTAACAACCTTGACGTCATTGCGTGAAACTATGGATGCTCCTACTATATTCCCGCACATCAAGTAGTTGATGGTGAGGAAAGTAGGACTGATAGATATCAGATATCTAAGGAGCTCTTCCGATCTAGAATGGCCAACGGCACTATAAAGATGCATAAAAAATCCTTAACATTATCAATTTGATTGATCAATTAGGACAACAGGTTTTGTCATGGATGGAGAGTTGAGCCAAGATTTGATCTTGCCCTCACTCCCGGACTCCTTTCACAATTGTTGTGAATTTTTCATATGAACAAGCTAGATATCAGCTTTGATGATTTGCTTAACATGTTGAAAAATGTTGAGAGTCACTTTCCGACCAAGAAAAACCAAGTCTTACTGGTAGGGACCAAAGGATCTTCTGAAAAGAAGAACGATTCAAAGAAGGTATATAGAAAGGCATAAACAAAGGATAATAAGAACAAAACTGATATGGATAGCAAAGGAGTTTGCTTCCACTGCAATAAGCCTGGACATTGGAAAGAAACTACGAGAAGCATCTTGCAGAGGCTAACCAAAGAAGCTTAGTGAAGTTTCGGTTATAAATACAAATTTGTTCATGATTTAAAATAAATTTTTCTTTAAGTCAAGGTTCTACTTGGGTATTGGATATCGGCTTTGGTTATCATAAATATAAAGTTATGAAGGGACCAAACAGAAGTAGAAAACTAAACAAATATAAGTAATCCTATGTGTGGGAAATGAAGCAAAGGTTGCTGCATTAGCCATAGAAACTTATAATTTAACAATGCCTACGGGCAAGTCTATTAAGTCAATAAGTTGTTATTGTATTCCAGTTCTTGTTAGAAATATTATTTCTGTTTTATTGTTGGACAATGAAATCTTTGGTATTATAATTAAGAACAATTGTTGTTCTATTTATAATAATAATGTTTTGTATAGGACTGGAATATCACTTAATGGATTTTGTATACTTGACTTATGTAAAAATTATTTTGCAAATTGAATAAACTAGTATAAGAAAAAGGAGATGATCATTCAAAGAGTTGAATGTGTGTATTTGCTGAAATACAATTGTGAATTATTTGAAAGGTTCAAAGAATTCAGAAATGAAACAAATTGGCAAAGTATTAAAATTCTTTGATTAGATCAAGGACTAAATACTTGTGCAATAAGTTTCTAGATCATCTCAAATGGTTTTCTCATAATGGACACATCCTGATACGCAATAATTGATTGATGTATCTGAATGAAAAATCGTACCTTGTTGGACATGGTGCGGTCCATAATGATTTTACCGACATTCCAAAGATCCTTACAGGGTCATGTCCTAGAAATGGCCGCATGTCTCACGGAAAAGGTAACCTCAAAATCCGGCCCCAAGACTCCATAAAAGTTATAGATGCAGGAGGATTCCTAATCTTAAGTATGTTAAGATAAGGGGTTGTCCAACTTATGTGAAAAGGTTTCAAAGGATAAGCTTGGGACAAGATTTGACAAGTACAATTTGTGGGACATCCTAAAGTAAGTTTAGGGTATATGTTCTATAATCCTACTTTAAAAAAAAGGTGTTTGTTGCGAAACACGCCTTTCTAAGATAAATGTGTTTATTATTGAAGGGGCTAGTGGGAGGATAATAGATCTTGAAGAGTTCAAGAACCACAAAACACTATAAGTCAAATAAGAGGAACTCAGATAGATAGACTATTGTACCACAACCGAATCGTAAATCTGAAATAGTACCAAAGATACCTAGGAGGTATGGATTCATCATGGATGATGATGATGAGGTACACATCATAGAAGATGATGATCCGAGTTACATTCGAAGAAGGTAGACTTCTAGTGTGTACAAAAGGGTCAGGTGGGAGCGTCGTGACATTCCTAATATTATATGTTGATATACTACGGATAAGGAATGACATATTAATGCTACAATCAGTAATGATAAAGTTGTCTAAACATTTTTCCATGAATGGTTTGGGAAGAGTATCTTAATTGGGGATAAAATCTATATAGATAGATACAACAGGATGCTCGACTTAACCCAAGGAACGTATATTCATTTGATGCTAAAGTCGTTTAGCATGGCAAACTCCAAGAGATGTCTCATGTTGATGAGTCATGGAGTGTATCTCTCTTAATAGTCCCCATAGACTCCAAAGAAGAGAGATCGCATGAGTGACAATCATGTATGCAATGAAATGTACGAGACCTGATGTTGATCAGTCATATTATGGAGAAGTTCACTATGAGTCAGTGAAAAACATCTTAAAGTGCTTAACCGACACTAAGGATGTGATCATATTCATGGTGGGTCTAAATTAAAACTAGAGGGCTTAACAGACTCAAGTTTTTCAGACAGACCAAGATGACAAAAAAAAAATCCACTTTAAGGTAAAGCGTTATCTTGAGCGGTGAAGTGCGTTGAATTCGAAAGGTTTCAAACAAAGAAAGAGTTCTTTGGTTTAGTGATAAAGACAAAGTATATAGCTATAAATGAAGTCGCAAGTTGATTGTTTGGATTAAAAGTTCATTACGTAACTAGGAATAGTTCCTAAGTCTCATCTTGGATCTAAACATGTGTTGTGGCACTTTCATTTGATTATTAGAATCATTGAAGATGGGAAATCACTATAGAGATAGTGGACTCTCATGAACAACATTACATATCCATTAACTAAATCTTATCCAACAAACAGGATAATCGCGTCACTTAGAGAAGAAGAGTATGAGATACCATGGCGATTGGCTTTTAGTGCAAGTGGGAGATTGAAAGTAGTATGCACACAAGCCAATCATGTTTGATGATAAAGCATATACTTTGTAACAATCTTATTCATTTATTAATAAAAAGTATTAATTTATTAAAGGCTTTTAATTATCTACATGATGTTGTTTTTATAATATGTGATAAACCCATAGTTTTAAGCAATGCTTTTAGAATAATGATGATGATCATTCTAATGAGATCTAAATTTTAGAAAGCTTAAAACTAAAATAGTTCCCAATCGTTGGATTACTAAATTGGGGATTAGTGAATCCTGGGATAGATTGGTACATACGTTGCTTGCTTTCATTGGATGAGGATGATTGATCTCATGATCATTTGTGTGGAGACACTAAAGCAAGTATGTAGGTGCTTATTAGAGAATAAGTTCATCGAGCATTGGCTCGCTAAGGAATACCTAATGGAGTTTTATTTGCTGTCAATAGGAATTTCAGTAGATGATAGTAGACAAGTGATCCTTGGACTTGAGATCATCATAGTATCTTGTGTATGATGAGTTATACTTTGACTTATTCCTTAAGACCCTTAGGGTATATCAAAGGGTATGCTTGGGTATAATAAGTTGTACATGGAGATAATGTATGATCAATAAAGAATCTACCACTTCTAATAAAAGAAGAGAAATGTCCTATGTGATTCGATAAATGACAACCCAAGAGTCCTTGGTTAAAGCGTAATGAAATTAGAAAGGAGTTTCTAATTTGCATTATTTGGAGTTGTGCATTTAAGGATCGAAATACATATAATTAAATAAAATAAGACTTGACAGTAATTCCATGTCTTATATTTAATTGGGACATTGTATGGTGGAAGGATTGAATTGTACGGTAACTATTTACTCAAAGGTTCTTTAATGATTAATGTTGAAATCTATATTATCTGGAAAGTCGTTGATCGCTAGGAAGGCTTATCCCTATTGTAGAATAAATATTATTTATTTAAATAAATTAATTGTTTAATTTATTTATTTAAATAAGATTAGAATTGTTCTAATTGATTTATTCACAACCTAGGTTTAATATGGAGAACCTAAAGGGTCACACCAAAAAAGGAAGAATAATTATTTAAGAAGTTAATGGCATAATCGTAATAATATGTTAAGTATATTTAATTTAATCTATGGAGATAGAATAAATTAAATAGCTTAATATTTATTATTTAATATTTTAGAAATATTAAATATAAATTAATAAGAGGAGTCTTATTAATATTATTATAATTATTATTATTTTAATTTCTAAAAGAGTTTAGGAATTAATTTAATATAAGTACTCTCATTTATTCCTAATTGGATTAGGAAGGAAAATTAGTTAAAGGAGTTTAATTAATTATCCCTAATAAGATTAGGGAGCTTAATTAATTAAAAGAATTTAATTAAATAAATAAATCTCAATTCCTTAATTGTTAAGGTGGGTTGCCCACATCTATAAATAAGAGGAGTCTTATTATGGGTGGTGAGGGTTGTTGACTTTTACAACGACATAATTCCAATTTGTTGGAGAGTACCCTTTTCTATAGAGATAGAAAACTAGGGTTTGAGCCAAATACACCATCTTCTTGAATTCTTTATTTTTCCTTGGTGGATCACCTCTAGAGGCCAAACACTTGGGTGGCTAACGTTGATCAAAGGAAGGAACCAAACCCGGTGGATTCAAGATTGAACGCGAAAGGATTTGGAGGTGAACTTGTACCTGAGGAAGCTCGATCTTCAAGGGTATGATTTATTCTTTATCCTTTCGTTTAATTAATAATTATGCATAAAGGGTGATCCGGGTTTATGGTTTGTAAATAATTTTTAAACTCTGATTTTACACGCTTCCGCATTATTTTTGTAATTTGATTGCGTTCTTGAATATTACAAACCTAACAGTATTATCAATCTTGCACCAACTCCCCTAATAGTACATGAATGTGAATCAATAGTACACACATGTGAACCAATAGTTATATGCATGTGAATTAATAGCAATTAATTGCTCATTTATCCGATTAATTACCCGATAACTTCTAGACATCAATTATTATCGAAATAAATGTCGATTTCCACTAACACTAATAATTCCCACACAATGGAACTTATCAATTTCATCTTTAATTAACACGAACTTATTCATCATTAATATTATAATTCACAATATTTAACAACTAGGTCGTTCCCAAGAATGAGGGGGCTTTCCGATAAGGATTTCTCCTTATTGGCGCATAATTAGGTGACCAAACCTCTCCTTGATAGAACTTCTAGACATTGTCAATATTACAAATAATAATATGAATAACTTTGTCGTCTCAATTATTGATTTAATAATATAACATATTATGCAGATGATACTGTGACAATAATTGAATCAATAATATGAGAGATATGATGCAGCAATTACTGTAGCAATAATTGAGTATAACTGAGTAACTTCTCACGTAAGCATCAATAATCAATACCGTGTGCTACTATGTAAACACGCGTATTATTGTACTTTTACTACCGAGTAGTTCAACAGTTTTAACGGTAATACTTCCGTTGTTATTTTTATAAAAAGATAATTCTGTCGTTTTCTTACTATGACAATACTTCCGTTGTGGGGTCCACCAATGATTGTGGTATCCTACGGATATTCCCTGAAAAAAAAAGAATATTTTATAACAACTTGCATACTTTGAAAAATTTTCACATATCACCCTTAACTTTAACCTTTTATCAATTTAACCATTTACTAAATAGAATAATTATAAGAAAATTGAATACTTTCATTTCATAAAATTTGGGGTCTCATATAGCCCTCAAGTTTGCTTAGCCCTTAAGTTTCGTAGTTTCGTCTTTTGGGTTTCGTCCGACAGTTTTAAAAATTGCGATTCTCGGAATCCAAATATTTTTGGATATTTCGTCTTTCCTTTATCGATTAACTTTTACGTATTCTTCAGATTTCTGAAAAACTGAAAAAACATTTTTTGGTGTCAAGTGTTTTTTCTTCGTTTTCCCTAACGTAGTTAAACGAATGAAAAGTACATAACAGTACTTTTAGTCATTTTTATTTTGTTCGATTTTCACGTTTTTTGAGAAAAACTTTTATCGGCTTACTTAACATTTCATGATATATTATCGTCAAATCTTTCGACGGAATGTCATTTCGACATACCAAACTCTCAGAAAGGCTTAGGTTATTCAAACCCTAACCCTTAGGTTTCATCGGGTAAATAGTGCCTATTTCTTCTTTTTCCCCGAAAATATTTTGTTCTCGGAAAAATTTTATTTTTATGTTGAAAATTCTTACTCGTTCAGTCTAGCTCGTAGCCAGAATCCTCCCGATTAATAATCATTCTAGGTTCTAGAATGATTAATAAACACATAGCACAAAATAGTATTAATAAAAATTCATTTTATTAATAACTAATTCTTTAAATCTTAAATTCTGGACAATCCGATTTTTCAGGTTGTCATATTCTTCCCTCCTTATAAAAATTCCATCCTCGGAATTTCTAAAACCACACCCATTCTCGGGTCATTACATTCACCCCTTCTTCACAGAATTTCGTCCTCAAAATTTTATCTTACTCATCTTCTCAACTTCTCTTCAAAGAAGTTCTTATCTTTCATACATTCCATTCCCTTCATAACTTATCAAGAATCATAAAGTGAAAGTAATAAATAGGAATATAAGGATTCCTTTAAAATATTTCATACTTTTGATGAGAGGTCAAATCGACCATGAACTCTTACTAGGTTTAACAGCATTTCACCGTAAACCCTTCTTACACGGTAAGTTTATAATCACACAGAAGGTAAACTACCTCTTCCATACGTAGGCGATCAACCCATCGTATAACCCCATTTCAGGGTATGTTCACCTCAGACTTAATCATTAGATTCCGCACCAAAATAATTTGGTTCGGCATAACTCTTCAAAGAAAGCTCGATTTTCTTTTAATCATGACATACCATTCGTCTTAGCCAAATCAAGTAGCTTAGACCATACCAATAAATTGGACATCAACTGGAAACATTCGTCTAGTCAAATTAATTGACATCGGCTACTTCTTTAAATTCTTTCGCAATACATCAAAATGTTTTATGATGTCATGATACCGTACTTTTCACAGTACGTTGAGGACTTTGTCAGTTTATGGCTTCATCATTATACATCATACCATAGCTGGTTGTTGATCCTAAGATCAAATCCAACACCAGGTTCAATTGCATTAATAACTCCATCCTTTTACCATCCTTGCATCAAATGCACTGATGATATAAAATTCATTTTGATATTTCAAATCAATTTATGTCTAGCCGAAACAATTAGCATGGACATACCAAGAATAGTTCTTTTAAAATCCATTAGTTCCAAAAGTTGAACCAATTCTTTCATTTTCAAAACGCGCACATTAGCACGATTTCAAGAAACTTTGAAATCTAGTATAGCTAGATGACTTGGAATATCCTATTCTCCATCTTCCTTCATTATCTTACTTGTGACAATACTTAATCTTCTCTAGCACCTTCAATGCTAAATCTACTGAAAATAACTGCGTTTCGGTCCACACATTCCTATACCTTAGTATAGTCCATCAACTTACCACACATTATGAGTTCAGGAACTTTCCACAATAATATGAGTTTAAGAACTATCCCAGTCAGACCATAGGCGTCCATTCGCTGAGAAGTTCAAAAACATACCATATTATTATGAGTCACGAACTTACCATAAGTATGAGTTTCAAGAACTCGCACCTTATCTTAACCTTCTCTACCTATCAAATATATACATGAGAAAAGATTCACCTTCTCGTCATATACATCTTGATAGCACGACCAATTTCAATGATTATCACTGTAATAAACCGAGTGGTTGTTACACCAAGCACAAACCTCTGCCCATTCAAAGATTCATACAACTCAGTTATCACATGAGTCCTCAATTAAAATCTTACAACTTCTAAATCTCTCTTTACTAAATACAAATTTTCTTTAATTCGTATACTATCTTTTACAAATCAATTTAAGTTATTCTTCCCGTACTACTTTGTAGTACCATTCATTCATAGCATTAGCTATAAATCATTCATCGTTTAACAGATCATCTGTTACTACGATTTACTGTAATCACGTGGTGATCTTCTTAACCTTCTCTTTACGATTAAAGTCTTAGGTACTCATACCTAAGACTTATAATCTATCAGCTCTGATACCAACTTGTAACACCCCAAAATCCGATCTATTTTCACATCCGGATTCCGTACGTCACAATCTCATCTTCTTCCAAACATACATCATTATATAGCTAAATATAACAACATACATCCTCAAATCCCAGGTTCTAAAACCTTAAAACCACTTTCATTTCAAATAATGATAATTACATTATTCCTTTCATCTTACAAGAGTGACTTTTATCCGCCACCAAGGATACATAACAGTTCATTAAACTAGTCTATAGTTTAATTTTCTTCTTTCTACATTACAAGTCTTCACTTGATCTTCTCGCTCATTCACATTTTGAATGACACTTCATCTGGATACTGTCAACTTGATCTATACAGGATCCTTAAGTTCTTCTAACATCGTTCGCTGAAAATATTTTTCATTTAAAGCAAGTGTGAGCATTCAATTGCTTAGCAAGTTATAGCAGTTGAACAAACAACTTCAAATGTTTAACATTCCTTTGGAACTTCGATAACCGAACAAAGATTATGAAGCAGCTTGAATAATAGGAATAATCTCGATTCATATCATTTTAAAACATTAGTCATATTCACTTTAAAATACGTTCATTCTCTACTATCTTTTATACACATTCTGTCTGGCTAGAATCAATAGCACAGACTTAACAATAACGGTTCATGTATAAACAGAACATTCTCTTATTGAACAGTTCAATCATAGAATAGTTCATATCATAGAAACACCGAAGTGTTCACATTGTGGCACAAGGCCTCATACGTTCTAACACATTGTACAAATATTACACATTTGCACATAGACAGAACTTCTCAAGTTCAAAATCTGAGAAGTTTTAGAAACTAGCATTCATTTAAAATATGAATGAAGTTAGAAAAACTTGCCTACACATGACTACGACTTATAGTTTACGCTGAATTGCTCATTCCAATTCCTATGTAGCACATAAGAAAATAACACATGTACCAATTAGTCATATACTTGACTTACGCATTGGTTTCCTTAACTTTACTTCTTAAGGTTCGCGTTATTGCAATATAATTCTACGCAACTAACTTTCATTACCGGTTTACGGCTTCATGACATTCGGAGATGTCTTACTCAAAACATTCATCATCTTTGATGATTTACATTCTTATCTTCCTCTTATAACTCTCCTAGGACTCAGCACACATCGTGTCTCTGCTAGTATTCCATATGGTACTCTGAGTGGTTTCCCACAAACAACCAATAAACAAGTTCCCGTCTCGTCTACACTGCCCATAACAGTGAGTTAGATCGATTGCCAGTTTTGTATATACCTTCGCTCTCTGAAGGAATTGTTTAGCCCAGCTTCCATATGTCAACCATCAAAGGTTATGATTGTACTAGAACCTAAATTCATCTTAACTTACCCAAACTATTAAACTATAATATTCGTTAAGTTAATTCTTATTCCTTATGGCTTTCTGGCAACTAAATGCCATACCTCAAGATTCATTTATCATTGTATAAGTCATACAGTCTTTTGTATACTCAGAACGATCATTCAATATTCATTCTATGCATATATAGCATTAAACATTTTATGTTACCTTATTCTTATCTCACAACGTCCGGTTCATTCGACTCGAAACGTCATCCAAGTTATAAACATTAACTCGGCTTCTTTACGTTATACGTACTTGTCTTTAACTCAACTTCTTCATCGCTCACAGGTTTAATCATTGATCCTCATTACCTTACGGTCAAACCATACACGGAGTGTAGGTTTTACCCGTTTAATATTCGTGTACACTCAACCTTCACATCGGTTAAAGTGTATAACGCTTACATTTCATTCTAACATTCTCATCCGACTCACATTCGGCTTTCATTAATCTTTTTACTGTTCGATACAGCTTTCTTGATAACTCATATCTTACTTACTACTTTTGTCAACGTCTAAGTCATACAACCAGGGTATACTTAGAACGTTCGTCCAACGCGAATAAAATTTATGAGAATCATTTACGTATTCAACATTCACGTTGCTTGTCTCTTAATCTCTTATAACCATGACATAACATCAAAATGTTATTCATTACCCTAGTCAATCAACGTCTAAGGAATCACAATCATAGCAATCCCTCGCATTCGTTTATTGCGACTACGGTCCCCGGATCTCGGTTCTGTAACCCATAATTACATTCTTTTAATCTCGTTTAATCTTTTCATCCGACCTTCATCAAAGGTTTAATACACTTGATTAAGTATTACATTAGTTGAACATTATGTTCTTATTTCTTTCTTGCACATCCCCCAGAAATTGAGCAGTTAAAATCTCATTTCTGGCATTGCTCTGCACCGGCACCGCGGCGCCACTCTCAGCACTAAGACTTGTGTTGTGATGCGAGTTAACAGTACGTGACCCTCCGGCCTAGCACTGCAGTACCACCATTCTAGGCATGATTGGCGTCGCGGCGCCAAGACCTTCTTCCCGAAAAAATTTCTAAGTCTTTGGTCGTTCTGAGACGTACTTCGAAATATCATAACTTCTTCGTTATAACTTGAAACGAGGTCGTTCCAAAGCCATTTTCTTCCTTACCTTACTTACTTCGATTAACCATGAACAGAACTTCATTCTGAATCCAATAACATGCCTTTCAATTAGCTTAATCTTCACTCTTTATACGTTCTTCGTTCGTTCATCCGTAATTCGGTCATCCAAATTCGAAACTCGTTCGTTCTTGAGTCTACGACTCACGTTTTATATGTTCTCTTACATTCTTATGAAACCCTACACGTTCGGGTTCATTTACTAACTTTTAAATTCTCGATCTTCTTTTATGAAATTTTTGCCATAACTTCGTTATAGCTCAATTTTAATCCGTTCTTCATGAATGTTTCTATCATTCCTAACCAAGTAATAAGAAACTAACTTATACGCGATGGTTTTAAACTTGTCCATCAACAACAATTATACTACAATGGTTTTAAATTTGTCCATCAACAACGTTCTTCGCGTGTTCTTCGTGTTCTTCGTTCGTTCTTCATTTTTAATCGATATTTTAGATTACAATTTTACTTTTTCTTGGAATTTGATGTTATAGAACATCATTCCTTACTCACTTGACCTACTCATTCATAAGATTCATTCGGATCGCTCAAAATCCTTACGAATCTTATACTTCCTTAAGAAATTTATAAATTAAATTTCTAATTCTTATTTCCTCATTTTCTCATGAATTCAACCATATGAATTCATTCTTAACATTATCTACTTCTTATCTTCATTAAGCTATGTTTTTAAACATAATATACTTAAAGAAAAATTAGAAGAACTAGGGTTCGAATTATCGTTCTTCTTTAATTCCACTCCGACGAACAAAGCGTGCATTAGAGCTAGCTTTTCCTCTTCCTTTTCCTCTCTTCTCCCATCCGAACCCTCTCTCTCTCTCTCAAAGTTGTGGGATTTTCAAAATCCTTAAACAATGAAATAAGCTTTCTATTTATAGATTTTCAAAGCTAGGGGCATTTTGGTCTTTTCACACCCTAACCTCCTTACTATTCATTACTTACCCACCAAGTTTACTTGGTGGCTAAGTAGCCGCCCCACCTCCTCACTTAGCTTCCCTTGGAAGCTTCGTGCTTCCGTCTTGCGAAATTTGTCAGACAGTTTTAAAAACTGCGATTCTCGGAATCCAAATATTTTTGGATATTTCGTCTTTCCTTTACCGATTAAATATTACGTATTCTTCAGATTTCCGAAAAATTGAAAAACACTTTTCAACATTATGCATTTTCGTTCACGTTTTACCCTAACGTAGCTAAACGAGTGAAAAGCACATAACAGTACTTTTCGTCATTTTTATTTTATCTGATTTTTGCACGTTTTTTGAGAAAAACTTTTATCGGCTTACTTAATATTTGACGATATATTATCGTCAAATCTTTCGACGGAATGTCATTTTGAAATATCGAACTCTCGAAAAGGCTTAGGTTATTCAAACCCTAACCCTTAGGGTTTCGTCGGGTGAATAGTGCATATTTCATCTTTTTCCCCGGAAATATTTTTGTTCCCGGAAAATTTTCATTTTTGTCTTAAAAATTCCTACTCGTTCAGTCTAACTCGTAGCCAGAATCCTCCCGGTTAATAATCATTCTAGGTTATAGAACGATTAATAAACACATAGCACAGAATAGTATTAATAAAATTCATTTTATTAATAACTAATTCTTTAACTCTTAAATTCTGGACAATCCGATTTTCTGAGTTGTCACAAATTTAGTCCTGCAAGTATTATCAAACTTGCACCACCTCCATTAATATTAAACCATGTGAATTAATAGTTCATTCATGTGACTCAATAGTATAATCATGTGAAAAAACTAAATACAGTATAGTACCTTCAATTATACCTCCATTTTTGATTTAGTCATGCAAGTATTATCAATCTTGCACCAACTCCCCTAATAGTACATGAATGTGAATCAATAGTACACACATGTGAACCAATAGTTATATGCATGTGAATTAATAGCAATTAATTGCTCATTTATCCGATTAATTACCCGATAACTTCTAGACATCAATTATTATCGAAATAAATGTCGATTTCCACTAACACTAATAATTCCCACACAATGGAACTTATCAATTTCATCTTTAATTAACACGAACTTATTCATCATTAATATTATAATTCACAATATTTAACAACCGTGTCGTTCCCAAGAATGAGGGGCTTTCAGATAAGGATTTCTCCTTATTGTAGCATAATTAGGTGACCAAACCTCTCCTTGAGAACTTCTAGACATTGTCGATATTACAAATAATAATATGAATAACTTTGTCGTCTCAATTATTGATTTAATAATATAACATATTATGCGAGATGATCTTTGTGACAATAATTGAATCAATAATATGAGAGATATGATGCAAAAGAATTACTATAGCAATAATTGAGTATAAGCGAGTAACTTCTCACGTAAGCATCAATAATCAATACCAGTGTGCTACTATGTAAAAACGCCAGACATCGTACTTTTACTACTAGAGTAGTTCAAACAGCGGTTTTATCGGTAATACTTCCGTTGTTATTTTATAAAAGATAATTCATCATTTTCTTACTATGACAATACTTCCGTTGTGGGGTCCACTAATGATTGTGGTATCCTACGGATATTCCACTGAAAAAAAAAAGAATATTTTATAACAACTTGCATACTTTGAAAAATTTTCACATATCACCCTTAACTTTAACCTTTTATCAATTTAACCATTTACTAAATAGAATAATTATAAGAAAATTGAATACTTTCATTTCATAAAATTTGGGGTCTCATATAGCCCTCAAGTTTGCTTAGCCCTTAAGTTTCGTAGTTCCGTCTTTTGGGTTTCGTCCGACAGTTTTAAAAATTGCGATTCTCGGAATCCAAATATTTTTGGATATTTCGTCTTTCCTTTATCGATTAACTTTTACGTATTCTTCAGATTTCTGAAAAACTGAAAAAACACTTTTTGGTGTCAAGTGTTTTCCTTCACGTTTTCCCCTAACGTAGCTAAACGAATGAAAAGTACATAACAGTACTTTTAGTCATTTTTATTTTGTTCGATTTCTACATGTTTTTTGAGAAAAACTTTTATCGGCTTACTTAACATTTCATGATATATTATCGTCAAATCTTTCGACGGAATGTCATTTCGACATACCAAACTCTCAGAAAGGCTTAGGTTATTCAAACCCTAACCCTTAGGTTTCATCGGGTAAATAGTGCCTATTTCTTCTTTTTCCCCGAAAATATTTTGTTCCCGAAAAAATTTTATTTTTATGTTGAAAATTCTTACTCGTTCAGTCTAGCTCGTAGCCAGAATCCTCCCGATTAATAATCATTCTAGGTTCTAGAATGATTAATAAACACATAAGACAAAAATAGTATTAATAAAAATTCATTTTATTAATAACTAATTCTTTAAATCTTAAATTCGGACAATCCAATTTTTCAGGTTGTCATATTCTTCCCTCCTTATAAAAATTCCATCCTCGGAATTTCTAAAACCACACCCATTCTCGGGTCATTACATTCACCCCTTCTTCACAGAATTTCGTCCTCAAAATTTTATCTTACTCATCTTCTCAACTTCTCTTCAAAGAAGTTCTTATCTTTCATACATTCCATTCCCTTCATAACTTATCAAGAATCATAAAGTGAAAGTAATAAATAGGAATATAAGGATTCCTTTAAAACATTTCATACTTTTGATGAGAGGTCAAATCGACCATGAACTCTTACTAGGTTTAATAGCATTTCACCGTAAACCCTTCTTACACGGTAAGTTTATAATCACACAGAAGGTAAACTACCTCTTCCATACGTAGGCGATCAACCCATCGTATAACCCCATTTCAGGGTATGTTCACCTCAGACTTAATCATTAGATTCTTGCACCAAAATAATTTGGTTCGACATAACTCTTCAAAGAAAGCTCGATTTTCTTTTAATCATGACATACCATTCGTCTTAGCCAAATCAAGTAGCTTAGACCATACCAATAAATTGGACATCAACTTGAAACATTCGTCTAGTCAAATTAATTGACATCGACTACTTCTTTAAATTCTTTCGCAATACATCAAAATGTTTTATGATGTCATGATACCGTGCTTCATCATTATACATCATACCATAGCTGGTTGTTGATCCTAAGATCAAATCCAACACCAGGTTCAATTGCATTAATAACTCCATCCTTTTACCATCCTTGCATCAAATGCACTAATGATATAAAATTCATTTTGATATTTCAAATCAATTTCTGTCTAGCCGAAACAATTAGCATGGACATACCAAGAATAGTTCTTTTAAAATCCATTAGTTCCAAAAGTTGAACCAATTCTTTCATTTTCAAAACGCGCACATTAGCACGATTTCAAGAAACTTTGAAATCTAGTATAGCTAAATGACTTGGAATATCCTATTCTCCATCTTCCTTCATTATCTTACTTGTGACAATACTTAATCTTCTCTAGCACCTTCAATGCTAAATCTACTGAAAATAACTCGTTTTTAGTCCACACATTCCTATACCTTAGTACAGTCCATCAACTTACTACACATTATGAGTTCAGGAACTTTCCACAATAATATGAGTTTAAGAACTATCCCGGTCAGACCATAGGCGTCCATTCGCTGAGAAGTTCAAAAACATACCATATTATTATGAGTCACGAACTTACCATAAGTATGAGTTTCAAGAACTCGCACCTTATCTTAACCTTCTCTACCTATCAAATATATACATGAGAAAAGATTCACCTTCTCGTCATATACATCTTGATAGCACGACCAATTTCAATGATTATCACTGTAATAAATCGAGTGGTTGTTACACCAAGCACAAACCTCTGCCCATAGAAAGGTTCATACAACTCAGCTATCACATGAGTCCTCAATTGAAATCTTACAACTTCTAACTTTCTCTTTACTTAATACGAATTTTCTTTAATTCGTATACTATCCTTTACAACTCAATCTGAGTTCTTCTTCCCGTACTACTTCGTAGTACCATTCATTCATAGCATTAACTACAAATCATCCATCGTTTAACAGCTCATCTGTTACTACGATTTACTATGATCACGTGGTGATCTCCTTCCTTCTCACTACGATTATAGTCTTAGGTACTCATACCTAAGATTTATAACCTATCAGCTTTGATACCAATCTGTAACGCCCTGAAATCCGATCTATTTTCACATCCGGATTCTGTACGTCACGATCCCATTTTCTTCCAAACATACATCATTATATAGCTAAATATAACAACATACATCCTCAAATCCCAGGTTCTAAAACCTTATAACCTCTTTCATTACAAATAATGATAATTACATTATTCTTTACATCTTGTACAAGTGACTTTTATCCGCCACCAAGGATACATAATCATTCATTAAACTATCTATAGTTCACTACAAGAAAATTCTTTATCTGCGACCAAACCTTTCAATGACCAGCCCATTAGGTTGATATCGATAATAGCGACGGCTATTTTTGCGTAGGACTTGCTTTTAGTCGCTAATAATTATCAGTGACCGCATGCGGTCACTGGATTAATTTTTCCTCCCAAAAATTGGTGCCAAATGTTGGCGCGTTTAGTTTTTGCGACCAATCTATATCAGCGACCAATCTAGGCGGTCGCTGATGTGTCCACATCATTAAAATCAGCGACCGCACGCAGTCGCTAATGGCGGTCGCTGATCATATTAACATTTACCAGTTTCAGTCATTCGCTCAACTATCAGGCGAAGAGAAAAGAAACGAGGGAGCTGAATAGAGAGAAGAGGGAGAAAGGGGGAGAAGAGAAGAAGGAGAAGAAGGAGAAGAAGGAGAAGCCAGCCACCGCCTCACTCCGCCGCCGCCTCACTCTCACCGTCTAGTTCTTCAGGTTTGTTTTCATAATTAGCATTTTTTTTCCAAATTTAATTGTTTAGTTGTGTTGGCTTTCGAGTTTTTAGTTCCATCTTTCAATTTTTGTAAGAACTGATCTGTTAAGACTGAAGAGAAAGAAACCATGAGCTAGGGATTTGTTAACTAATCTAAATTTGATGAATTTTTTTCCCTTAATGTTTGTTCAAGTTGCAGATTTTTCTACAATTTTTAGTCATAGAACTGTTTGCTGAAGCTTTAATCATTTTCTTGCATCAATTATTTTCGATGAGAAACTGTCGATGCGGTGGAGTGTAACCAAGATAAGTACGCAGCACCATTTTTAACATAAAAAAGCATGCAATACTATTCCCTTTTCTTTCCTGTTCAATCTCCAATCAGCAATTCATCCTTTCTCCCTATTGCAGAACAATAGAGGTCAAATTGGAGAAATTTTTGTTAAACTAGCAAATTAACATGAAGCCTCTCTCACACATTGAAATTGCAAATCCTTAAGCACTTTCTGCAAATTGACAAAGACCCTAAACTCTCTCTCCCTTGCCGTTGTGACCCTCTGATCATGTGCCTCAATGTGATCACTGCTTCTTTAATCTCGTTGTTGGCATGGCAGGAAAGAAGAAAGAGAAGCTTCTTTTTTATTTTCTTTAGCTGGCGACGTCGCTTTAAAATAGCTGCGTACTTATGTTATTAGCGGTACCCCACACTTCCAATTTTCTCATTTTCTATTTTTTGTTTTTCTTCATCGGTTTACAAGTTCTGATAAACTTGTTTCTGTACTTTTAGCCCCTTTCTTGTCAATCTCAAAGTCGAGCGCCAAGATTGGTGTTTGGGATCGAATAAGCTTACTTGAAAGCACCTTGTATTTTTCTATTATGTATCGTTCCCTGAATCTGACATTGCATATACTGAAAATGATTGTGACTTGCTACTCCTTGCAGACCTGCGAATGTTCCTCAAGTTTTTTGCCTCAATTCGGTGTATAATAACCCAGTAACACATTGACCCTAATGTTGTTGCCATGACCAAAGTCCCTATCACTGTTACTCCAACTGCTAGCCAAAACTCATCGCCTACAATAATATAGGAAAGTGCAAGAAAAGCCACTGAAATAAACACGCAAGCCAACCACATGAGCTTGTTAATAACTGCCATCATTTGCTTCTTCCCCTTCATATATTAATGGTATTACATTATTTTAGATTTCAACCATAATTTTTGGTAGAGATTATTGAATGCCACAAATGTTGTAAGACAGCTATTTGTTTGTTTTTTATCCAGTGTTAGAGAGTGCTAGATCATGTCTATACTGCTCTATGTGAATTATAGTTGTGCACATTCTGTTTTGTTGTTGGGATTATATTTTGCTGAAATTGGAATTCACATCCTTTGATTTGGAACTTCATATTATTTGGTAATGTTTTGTGTCTTGGGTGCCTAGAAATGTCCATATATGCATGCCGTCGTGCATGTGGCTAGTCCATATTGTAGGGGAGACTGGCAAAAAAAATTTAAGTATTATAAGTATAAGTTTGAAAAATGATCATAAGTACATGTTCTCTATATCCTTGACATGTTTATGTATCTTTCATTTATAACTCATAATAACATCATAAATTTTTTATTTATAGATGTCTTCTGAACCTGCAGCACGAAAGCGCGGGTTGGGTCGAGGCCCTAATCATGTGCCGAAGGCCCCGGCTAATCCGGATGATCGCATTCTTATACAAATCCGACCTCCTCCAGAAAGCATGTAAATTAAACATCGTGTATATATAAGGGTTTAATATTTCCATTGTTATAAATATATATGACTATAAATTATTGTATATTGTAGTGATTTTCAAGATAGTAAAATTGTGAAGTACAATTCACAATTATGCTTACAGAACTGGCCTACGCCAGTGATTACATAGGCGAGCACACCTCTCGCCCATAAGGATGCAATTTGGGCTAAATTTCAGGTATATTTTTTTATCACTCTGATAGATAATACATAGTTAATCAAATAATATTGTTTAGTGATGTTGGATTATGGTAATATAATATAACAGATTTAATATTATTATTGTTATTTTATTTACAGAAGCGGTATAGATGGGACGACCTTACGGGCATCGATTATTGAGATAATTTATTACGGCGAAGTGCGCCATCTGAACTAAAGATAATCTGAACAAGGAATGACAAAAAGCCCTGCATAATGCTGAGATTGACCATCCAGGACAGGGTGAGCAGTATATGCATGAGCATAGTCCCTGGTGGTGCGCACATCCCATATGGGTGCAGATGTGTGACCAGTGGAGAGCAGAGAGCTGGGTCAAGAGACGCAAGACTGCCACCTCGAACAGATCCTCAGGTGTATCTGAAGGCGAAAAGGTAAAAGGCACGTACAAGGGTGGCAGTATATCACAGCTGTAGCATATTGTTGCTAGGGTACGTATGTATAGCAAGATTATTGGCTTAGTCATTTTTTTATGTTTACAGTCATGTTTTGTAGCTAAAATATCATATGTTTACATATTAATATGAGAACATGAACTGTAGGAGTCTGAGTCTTAAGGTCAACCTATCAATTGGTTGGATGTGTATGTGGCCACCCATGATGGTCTTCCTGATGCTGTTCAGATAGCGGTAATAAGTTAACTTTATACTAATATGTTATTTATAAATTGTGACGATCTTTTTAGCATTTTTTTACCAGCTAATATGTTGTTGACCTTCTAACAGGACACTTCTAAGGGCTTAATGAATGAGTGTTATCCTGAAGGCACCTCGCGTTCGTCGATTGATCAAGAATTGTGGGAGAGGGCATCTGTCATGAAGAAAAACTAATTTAAAGGCCAAGGACAAAAACGATGCCCGACCATCGATTGCATTGCAGTACTCTGCTACCGATCTATTACAGTCATCGGGTCATCCGCCTATCATACTCCTGCCGGCGTGAGAGCGATCTACCGAATCGTGATCTTCTTCAGATATCTTTAAAGGCATCCGCATTCTCTTAGTCATGATGAGTTGGCGGAGCGTATGCAAGAAGAACTTGATCGTGGTGGCGACTGTGTATATATATCGATATTGTTTAGCTTTTAATTCCCAAGTCGCCATGATATCAACACATGTATATATGTTTTATTCGATCTTTTGTTAATTACTGTGGTACTAATTTGGATGATCCATGAAGAGCTCCGATCGTATATGTTAGATTTTAAAGCTTTGCTAGACTTGTTTTTAGATTTTTAAAGCCTTGTACTCTTTTAGATTGATTCTTTGGACAATTGTATTGGTTTACGATTATATTATATGGATGTTTACGATTGTATTGTGTTGGTTTATGATGGATGTTTATCATATAGTAGTTATCATATGGATGAATGTTTATCATATGGTAGTTATCGTGGATGGATGCTTATATATACTGTTGTGTGTTGGGATAGAAAGCATGTACAAAGCAGGTTATTTTTGGGAAATCAATAAAACGAGAAAAATATTATAAAAAAAAAGATCAGCGACCGCATGCGGTCGCTAAAACTGAAACGCGATCGCTGATAGGTACTTTGAAACTAGCGACCGATTCGGTTTCTATTGCCGGTCGCTGACACGTGTGCCACATCATTGCTGACAAATGACTCAGCATGAGTTATAATAGCGATGGATTCGGTCGCTAACAGCGGTCGCTGAGAAAGTGGTCGCTATTGGCCATCCAGCGACCAGATTATCTGTGACTAATATCAGTGACCACAGTCGGTCGATGATACTCATCTGCGACCATATGCGGTCGCTGATAAGTCTTTTTGTTGTAGTGGTTTAATTCTATCATTCTATATTACAAGTCTTCACTTGATCTTTACGCTCATTCATATAATGAATGGTACTTCTTCTGGATACCGATCAACTTGATCTTTACGGGATCCTTAAGTTCTCCTAACATCGTTCACTAAAAATGTTTTTATTTAAAGCAAGTGTGAGCATTCAATTGCCCAATAAGTCATAACAGTTGAACAAATAACTTTAAGAATTCAAACATTCTTTTAAGACTTTAATAACCGAACAAAGGTTATGAAGCAGCTTGAATAATAAGAATAATCTCGATTCCTATCATTTTAAAACATTAGTCACATTCACTTTGCAATAATTTCATTCTTCTACCTCTTCCATACACATTTTGTTTGGCTAGAATCAATAGCAAGACTTAACAATAACGGTTCATATATAAACAGAACATTCTCTTAGTGAAGAGTTAAATCACATAACAGTTCATCTCATATAAACACCGAAGTGTTCAAATTGTGGCACAAGGCCTTATACATTCTAACACATTGTACAAATATCACACATTCGTACATAGACAGAAATTCTCAAGTTCAACATCTCAGAAGTTTTAGAAACTAGCATTCATTTAAAATATGAATGAAGTTAGGAAACTTGCCTTACGCACAGCTACAGCTTATAGTTTACGTTGAACTACTCATTCCAATTCCTTTGTAGCACATAAGGAAATAACACATGTACTAATTAGTCATATACTTGACTTATGCATTGGTTTACTTAACTGTACTTCTTAGGGTTCACATTCTTACACTCTAAGTTTACGCGACCCACTTCTTTTACCGGTTAACGACTTCATGACATACGGAGATGTCTTACTCAATACATTCATCATCTTTGATGATTTACATTCTTATCTTCTTCTTATAACCCTCCTAAGACTCAGCACACTATTTATAGGAGAATGGCGGGATACTATTTGGACGCACAGTAAAGGAAAAATCACAGACTGCATAGGAAAAAATTCACAGGCGCAATTCATCAGCACACATTTGAGTCAACCAATGAGAGAATGCCCTCCCATAAAGGTAACTAGCAAAGTGGGAGATGTACACCAATAAGGGGGCGCCCTCTTTTGAAGGTAATTGAGTTTGGGAGATATGGACCAATGAAGGGGCACCCTCATTCATAAGGCAGTGAACAGTAGTTGTATTATTTGAAAAGTTGGCCAATAATATCCTAACATATGAAAGAATGAACAAACACCAATTTAAAAGGATAATTGAACAAACATCTTTCGCTCATCAATTATTATTCTTATCTTTAATTAACACGGTATTTATTCATTATTAATATTATAACTCACAATATTAACAACCAGATCATTCCCAGGAAAGAAGGGGCTTTCCAATAAGGACTTTTCCTTATTAGCACGCAATTAGGTGACCAAACCACTTTCCTTGACAGAAATTTATAGACATTGTCAATCATGCAAATAATAATATGAATAACTTTTTCGTCTCAATTATTGATTTAATAATATAAAACATTGTGCAGATGATACTATGACAATAATTGAATCAATAATATGAGAGATACTATGCAGCAATTACTATGGCAATAATTAAAAAAAACTAAGTGACTTCTCATGTAAGCATCAATAATCAAATATATTATGCAATACTGTGTCCTACTATGCAACCACGTGTATTATTGTACTTTTATCACCGGGTATTTCAACAATTAACGGTAAAACTTTTGCCGTTATTTTTATAAAAGGTTATTTATGTCGCTTTCTAAATCCGACAGTTATTGTAAGACCCCAACTTTTGTGAATAGAGATGATTTTTCTATAAATATCATTTTTGAATATTATGGAATGAATTTGATATAATGTTATAGTTGTGGGTAATATTTATAAATTTTGCAAAGTACGCAAGTTGTTATATAATATTTGATTAGTCGGCGAATATTCGTTTTAATAGGGAATATTCGTATGACGGAACAATCATTGGTGGACCCCGCAACAAAATTATTGTCGGATTGAGAAAACGACAAAAATATTTTATGAAAATAACGGTGGAAGTTTTACCGTTAACTGTTGAAACGCCTGGTGTTAAAAGTACAGGAATACGCGTGGTTGCATAGTAGCACACGGTATTGATTATTGATGCTTACGTGAGAAGTCACTCAGTTTTGTTCAATTATTGCTTCAGTAATTATTGCATAGTATCTCACGTTAATTGATTGAATTATTGTCGATATTTTATAATTGAGATGACAGAGTTATTAATATTATTATTTACAATATTAACAATGTCTAGAAGTTCTGTCAAGGAGAGGTTTGGTCACCTAATTGCGCGCCAATAGAGAGAAATTTTTATTGGAAAGCCCTCTCTTTCCTGGGAACGACCTGGTCGATTAATATTATGAATTATAATAACGATGATAAATGTTGTTAAATATATTGAGGTATTTTTTTATGAAGTTACGGAAGTTATATATATATATATATATATATATATATATATATATATATAATGTGTCTTATTAGTATTATTAATGTAATAAAAGCGGAAAAGCTTTTTATATAAAATGAATACTTTTAAAAGTTATTTATTTTATTAGACTATAAATAGAATATATTATATTTTATTATGTATAGTGTTTTGCATAGTGCTAAAGATAGTGTTTGCATAGTAAAATCTTTTTATATAAAATAGAATACTTTTATAAAGTTATTCGTTTTATTAGATTATAAATAGAATATATTATATTTTATTTATAAGATTTTGTTTTATTATAATATTTTATTAATACTGCATAGTAAATCAATATGGACCGTCCGTTTAAAAATAAATCAATCTGGACCGTTCATGAATTAGTTACTATTCAGTTCATTCTCCTATAAATAGAAGCTCATTCCTTCATTATTTCTTATGAATTCACTAAAACTCTAGAGAGAAACTATAGAGAGAAAGAAGAAAAGTTTTCTGCTACTTCACTACTCCTATATCCAGATTTCTTCTAAGGTAAGGGATATTATTTCTTTCGTATTCATGAAGAGAACTTACATTATTCCATTCTTTATTATTACATTGGAATAACTTTCAGATACGCTTGCTACCCTATACTTGGTGAAATTCTTACGTTATTCCATTCTTTATTATTTTGTTAGAACATCCCATGCGTGCATTTACGCATGAATTTGGTTCCGTTATTTATTATTCATTTGGAATATCATATCGTCATGCGTTACGCATTGACACGGTTCCATTATTTATTATTCTGTTGGAATATATCGTATGCAATGCGTTACGCATGACGGTTCCGTTATTTATTATTCTGTTGGAATAACATGCGTATGCAATCTCTATCGCATGCTTGGTGAGTTCTTTTGTTATTCCATTCTTTATTATACTCGGTTGGTTAAAGTTTTGACTTCTATACTCCATTAAATTAGTGGAATATCCTTGATATTTTTGCGCTTCATCCAAGATCTTTTATGGAAATATTCTTACGAGCATTCTTGAATTTTACTCTACAAAGAAGTATCGTGTTGACAATTTGGACGTTATTAGTTTCTCGGATAAATTAAATCTTGAACTTGTTTTATTGAATTCTTATATCATTGTCATCATCCTCATGTTTATATTATGTTGAAAGTCATCGTGGCTGTGGTGCATAGATGGACTTGGTATGATTATGACCGAGAGATTAATCGGTATAATCACGGCCGTAATGTTACAAATGATGTGGTAAAAGTCCTCATTGGCCCGTAGTGCATTGATGGATAGTTGTTGGCATGATCATGACCATTGATGAATACACGAATATCCTTGGCCCGTAGTGCATGGATAATTTGTGGTTGTGATACTAATGAATATCCTCAGGCCGGAGAGTGCGGGGATGATGTGGATTATTTATTAAGTCGAGTCCCAAATGATAAAAGTGATAAAAACCTTTTAAATCATAAAAGATAGTAGATTTTATTCTCTACTTGACTCTTTTAATGGATTGCTTGTTCACCGCAGCTTAAACTTGATGTTTGTTATATCAGATCGGTTTAACACTCATTGAAGGCTAACGATAATTTATTCGCATTATCTTAGTCATAATATTTCTTACTGGGCTAGTTAAACTCACTCTTTTACTTTCATTGTTCTTTTCAGGAAATGAGAACGTAGCAGGGACTAGTCGGGGAACGGAGTGACGGTCCATATGATAGCATTAGTAGTCCTCACTATTCTATGAAATAGTGTGATAATAAATGTATTGAGGACTTATTTTAAGTTTGAATCTTTACAGAAGACAATATTTGTATTAAAACTCTCACAGCTCATGTTGTATATTTAAGATTGTATTTGTATTCTGTACCATGTATTTGGCGACTCAGAATAGGTGATGTACACCTATTTTGTGGTCGTCACAGTTATTCCGTTGTGGGGTCCACTAATGATTGTTCCCTAATAAAACGAATATTCCTCGATCAAACGAATATTTTATGACAACTTGCTTACTTTGCAAAATTTGTAAATATTACCCACAACTATAACATTAAATTAAAACCACACCTTATTATTCAAAATAATATTTAGAGAAAAGAAATCTTTATTCATAAAAGTTGGGGTCTTACAACTAGAGTTATATAACTCAAGCTTATTATATAATCCCATCAATTAGAAAATATCAGGGGTCTAGGTCATGTTTGGTTTTTCTCCAATTTCACTTTATTTAATATTCCTTTAATATAAAGTTTGGGCGACACACTTTACCTTAACACTAGATTATTTAACTGCCTTAAATAATTTTTCACTATGAAAATATAATCATGACACCTTTATTTAAAGTAATCATTTTCCTTAAAATAGTTAGTATGTACAATACCAATATAATATAATATAATATAATTCCTCAATTCTTTTTCTTCCATAGATTGTCCCTAAATAATTTTAGTTAGCCACATCTTAATGCATTAACTTAATATATCCATCCCTATCCAAAATATATTGGTCCTCTCCTTTTATCAGACACTTATTACCCATTAACATCTTTCAACTATCAAATTCTTTCATATATTACCATACTATGTAATATATTAAAATTTCCATTTAATTAACATATATATATATATATATATATATATATTCTATCTTTTATGTTAAACACATATATTAATTCATCATCTTATATACGTAAATTAATCCTTTTTATTCAATTTACTATCATGTCACGGTCACGCAAAGCTTTATAATATAATATTTCATAATATCACTTAATTACCCAATACTTATTTTGGGTTAATTAATTAATTCTCATTCAAATCATGTTTTGCTAACTTAATCCATTCATGGACAACTTAATCACTAATTATGATTTTATTACACATATGAGCCCTTAATATACATGTCTTGAAATTCAAATTTTGCAAAATTACTCAAAACCTTCAGAGAAATAAGAAATTGCTAGCTGGTCATAAGATCGAAGTATAGCAATTTGCCACCTCAAGTTCTGGACCTTAAACAAGTTCTCGCTTTTAGCGTAAATAGAATCTAAATTCCTAAATACTTTGCACATCATTCTTAAGTGTTAACTTGTCTAAAATCAATCTCCTCTTTGATTTCACATCATTGATTACTACTTTCTTTAATAATTTAAATATCAAACTTCAAGTTTTAAAACTTTATTTTTCCTTAATAGTTTAACCAACTATAAAATCTCATTTATGGAATTTCTTTTCATCGATAACACAAAATTCAAAATATATGAAACCTATATATATTCATATTCAAACACGACACATCCTATAATAAGAATTTTATTTATTAAATTCTTATTTTAGTAGTTTTGAAAATTCAGATTATCACAACTTCCTCCACTGCTACCTCCTTCATTCGTTTTTTTCGTCTTTTGCTCTTGGTGGTACTTTGACACTGCTTCACTTCCTCCATCAGCGATGATGGCTTTTTCCAACAGGGTTGGAAGAGAATTGATCTGCAACACAGCTACTTTGCTAAATATCCCTGGCTTCAGTCCATTCTCAAACATTCGCACCTTTCGTGTCTCAGTGTCCACTTGATGTGGAGCGAATCTAGCTAACTCGTTGAATTTGGCGGCGTATTCCGAAACTAACATATTCTCTTGCTTCAACTCTAGAAACTTAGCCTCCATCCTTGCTTGCATACTTCATGAGAAATAATTCTCGAAGAACAGTTCTTTGAACATTGTCCATGTTACCGCTCCTACTCCGGCTCTAGTATGATTTGACTCCCACTAATAATTCGCCTCACCCTTCATTAAATAGGTAGCAAAAGACGTCTTTTGCTACTCCACAACCCTTGCAATAACGAAAGCTTTCTCTATCTCCTTTATCCACGTTTGAGCTTCAATTAGGTCTGTTGTTCCCTTAAATTCCGACGGACCTACTGCCTTACAATTTTTAAAATTTGTCAATCTATTATCTAACCGATTTCTTGTTGCTGGTGCTCTAGTCTGCATAGCTTGAGCTAACATATTCACAAAAATCTTGCATCGGGTTTGCTTGACCTTCTACGTTGTTAACAGATTATTCTGCTCTTCGATTTCGGGTTTGTCTTCTTTGCGGTATTATCTGGCTAAACGAAACCTTAAACTATTACTTTGAGTTTTATTATATGTCATATTTTATTAGTGTTATGATAAAAAATTTAACACAAAATTTTAGTTTGAGTTTCATTGTCTAGAAATATGTTGATTGTATCTAGACAATGAATATGCGGTTATTCCCATCAAGTCGACCGGTCCATAGATGCTACGAGTTGGGCCCAATAACAAGTGAAATGAAATTATGGGTCCGCCAAAATACTAGAAGTCTCTGTCCAAAAAAATAGGATTAATTACATATATTAGTACATTTTTAAAAATATCAACAGTCTAGCTAGACAAATAATAGTTTGTGCATATATATTTATTCTTTTACTTCTTGGATAGTTATATACACATAAAGTAAAAGATTATTAATTATTTATTTTGTTAGAAATTATTCGTGAGCACATATTGTTCAAGGAATTTTTTTTAGAAGATATATTTTATTTTGTTCTTTTAATTTACTTTTGTTCTTGCAAAAATAGAAAAAAAAATCAGTCAATTTCGGTCCCCTTTTACAATTATTTTGATATAAAAATTAATCTAAAAAGGTGACATTCTCTAAATTCCATTGATCGAAGTGAGTATTTCACAATTCACATCCATAAAATAGTGGAGTAATTATAATTACCACTAGCGTTTGCTTAACTGTTGACTTGATGTGTTTAGAATTTAATACATGCAATTTGGTGTTTAAATTAAATATAAAAATGCATTTGTTTGCTAAGAAACACCATAATTGCACTCTATTATATGAGACTAGCTTATGCAGTACTCGTATAATATTATATAAAATCATTGTTTAAGATATAATTTGTCGATGAGGTTTTAATTTGTCTCAAGTTGGATTCTTATTTCGGTTGAATTTATTTCTTTCATTATGAAAAGTTTATAATTAATTATGAAATTGTATTATATTCCTCAAAAAATAGGGCTTTTAAAAAAAATTAAGACATAATTCAAAATATTGTGATATGTCATTGCCTAACTTCCGAAAAAACGATGTGTAAAAATAAAGATTCAATGATCTGATCAAATAATATAACTATGATTCAAGAGTAACTAAGAGTATCTATTAGGATACTAGAGTAGAAGTGTGTTGAAGGAAGAGGGGTAGCGAGCTGTTTATCATATGTTGTTAGAGGAAAAATGAAAATATTGTCAGAATAATAAATATTATTCTCTCTGTTTTTAAAAGATTGTCGTTTTTAAAAAAAAAAAAAAAAAAGTGTTTCAATTTATTTCTCGTTTACAACTTTTTAGAAGAATAAATTATTTACTTTTCTATATCACCCATACCTTCTCTCATTGTCCCAAGAAATTCTCTCGTTTGTATTAATAATTTTCAACTTTTCATAAAGGGATAGTGATAAAATTTCAAATAAATTTTAATTGTTAATAAATAATATTAATTGACTTTCTTAATTCATGTGCAAAAATTTTAAAGTCATAAATATGGTTTAAACAATTTAATGTTTGTCTACTTGATTAACTAAAACCAAACCTACTTATGTTTTCTTCTCTCTCATTAGGTTTTAAAAGACCGACACTTTGAAGGTGATGATAATAGTTAAAATATTAAAATCAATAAATTTCATTTAAAAAAAAATATATGTTATATATTACAAGAATTTTTATTGAATTATGATTATAATATATGTCAATATATAAAATTAAATAAAATTATAAAATTAATCCACCATATTAGATATATTATTAAAACATTACTAATCATAATTGTTTACGTAATTTATAACTAAAAAATCAACATATAATATTAGATGTATTATTTTAAAATTAATAAAAATCCTTATATTAAGGATGGATATAGGACCGGTGTTTTCTGATTTTTGGAGTCATCTAAAAGGACAAAATGATACCGTGGGATGCATTCATAAACCCACAATGTCACTTTGTGGGGGTACTCATGACAGCCACTTCACCAATAATATCAATAATTGAATTTTGACTTCCTATCCACATTCCCATCCCAAAACACCATTTAATTTAAGTTTCTTCTTTTTCACTATTTATTCCATTCACATAAATAATTTAATTTAATTTATTTATTTTATTTTACATATATGCACTGTTTCATAGAAAAAATCTCATTTACAAAATATTTAAATTTTAGAATTAATTTTTTAATATTAATTTCTAAATTTGTTGAATATTTATTATGACCTCATTTTTTAATTTTTCTTTTATTTCACACATATACATTGAAAAAAAATCTCATTTACAAAATATCTAAATTTCAAAATTAATTTTATATATTTACTTCTAAATTTGTTGAATATTTATTTAAGACCTCATTTTTGGAGATACCATTATTACTTGTTCAACATCAACTACTACAATTATAATTTTATTAAAACTGATGATAAAATTATAATCATTATCATATTAACCTCACATGAAATAATAATATATTTTGGAATTGAAAAAGTATTATAGTTTATTACTTATCTCAAAATGTCTTATAAATTTTAACTTATTGATTATTTTAAAATAGTTCTCTGAGATGGATTTGAAGTATTAAATTGTAAAAATAAAATTATTAAAAACAATAATATAAAGAAATTAAGATATGAAATGTGACATATTACCCTCATTAAAGTACAAAGAATGCCACTCCAGGAATTTTCATTATTTTAAGTGCACTGATTGTCTGATACTGACCCAAGCTATAGGACACCAACCCCAAATTTTACTAATCACCAAAGCCCATAAAGCTCGATTTCCCATACGATTCTAAACCCGTGAACTTCTTCTCCATTATTATTTATTTATTTTAATTATTTATTATTTTATACATTATTCAACCCGGTGTGAGTAATGGCGTAAATGAATCGAATCCATCTGAGTATTGAGTTGTTCAGATTTGGTTCACAAAATTTATCGAGTATAAAATAAGATTTGATTGAAATTTCATTTATTTAATTTCTAGAAAGAAAGCGATTCCAAATCAAATCTGAGCAGTTTGAACTTTTCTAACGAATATGATCCGAATATCAATAGAAAATTATAATTTAAGAAGGTTCGATAATTTATCGAACTTTAAAATTTGCTCATATATGACTCATTTATATTTCGAGTTGAGCTTGAATCGAACTTTTAGTCGAAAGAATACGAATCGACCCAGAACTGTTTGCTCATTTTATAACCTTAAATGTGAGTCTAGTTGAAACTTGTTCGATTACCTGTGTTTGTGAAAGCTGCGTTTACAGTATTTAAATCTCCAAATGCACCGTATTAATTTTGATGAGTTGTATTTGAAACTCAAATAATTTATTTATAAATTAAATAAATTGTGTTTAAAATAAATTATTATTATACGAAAAAAATCAAATGTATTTAAACTTCCAAAAATTTAAACGCTATAAATACTAAGTAACCAAATATACACGTATTCTAAATCTACTTTAACACTCAAAAAAAACATAAATTATTGTATTACAATCATAATGAACTAAAACACCCACTGATAGACATAGTGAAAAATAGTTCACTAAGAGTAGGATTGCATACGAATAAAAATGAGTAAAGAAAAATAAATATGTGCACGCACTATACATAAAAATTAAATATTAACAGTAGAAATCATATTGCAAATAAATAAAAATATATAAAATAATCAATAATAGGTTGCAGTTTATATATATATATATATATATATATATATATATATATATATATATATATATATTGTAGTACATAATTTGGGATTTACCTCTCCTCCATTATAATTTTTTTCCAATTTCATCTACTACATAATAATTTTATAGTTTTAAATAGTAGAGCAAATGACAAAACTGTCCCCTCAAATTTGACCGAAAAACAATTTGTTTCTCAAAATTTGGAAATCGACCAATCAATAACTAAGTATTTTAAAATAACAATTCTATTTTTTTTTGGCCGATCATATTCTTGCCAGAAATTGCCACATGTCAATTTTTTATGTTATATGTACTAATTATCTACAAACTTGAAGTATTATACATTTTTTAAACCGTAGCCATACATGTATTTTTAATATTAATATCTAAATAGTTATTAAAAAATTAAAACGAAATATCAAAACAATAGATTAGCCAACACATTCTTCATCACTCATTAAACATTCACATATGAAAGCCTCTTCACCGCCACCAATCTAGATTTTCTTAATTCCTCCTCCTCTACCATTTCCAACCTTTCCACTCTTCGAAAAGGCAACCCAAACCCTCCATAGTCAAAATGTACTGAAAAATGAGACTGCCATCGCGAACTAGCCTTTTGGTATGACTAATTTTATGAAACATGTATTCAAAATACACTAGTAAAAAACAGAATTTTCCTTCTTAACGTGTAAATTGATTTCAAAAAGTGCATGAATTGGTTCATAAATATGGATAATTTGAATAGAAGTATGAGAGAGAAATGAGTTTTCATCAATTGAGATGAGGAATGAAAAATCAAATAAACCCCGTCAAAATTTAAAGAAAAAAGAGCACAAACAGAGTAAGAAACTAGAAGAATTAGGAGCTGATGGTGGGAACCATCATTAGTTGATGCCAATTTTTTCTTGAGAAATAGCTGATGCCGAAGAAGATGAGCAGGAAGATAAAGAAGAAGTCAGCGGCGACCCAAATCCTTTAAACACAAGGTGACGAATCTTGGTCTGAGAACTTCTGAACTTGGGTTGTACTTTGTTTTGGATTGTTATTAATCTCATTGTAGTAAAATGGAAAGCAGAGGGATTTCTAAATGTTAGGGTTTTAATTTTGAGGTGAAGAATAAGGTAAAATTGGGAATTTTTATGGCTGAAATTTGTTTGGGTGATTAGTTTTTATATTTTAGTTAAATTGCAATTAGAAAAAGAAAGTACTTTTAATTTTTTGTTTTACTTTTTTATAGTTGTGTTATTACTTTTTTGCCCACATAATAATAATATTTACAAAATATTAAAGTTTTTTTAAAAATTTTACACTATTAAATAATATTAAATACAGTCAAAATATATTATTATCGTCAAATTGTATTTTGAGCAAGAATATTATGACGCCCCCAAAATAGATATACATCACCCATTCTGAGTCGCCAAAATACATGGTACAGAAAATAACTACAACTTTATTATTACAATTGTCCCGCAAAAATGATAACAACACATTTGTGAGTTTAAATACAAATATTGTTTTCAGACAATATCCACACCTAAATAATGTGACGCCCCCAAAATAGGTATACATCACCTATTACGAAATCGCCAAATACGTAGCATGATGAAATACAAATACAATCTTAAATATACAATATGAAATTTGTGAGTTTTAATTGAAAATAATTTCATTGTAGGGTCCACCTAATGATTGTCTTAGATTATCTGAATATTCCTCGTTAAAGCGAATATTAAAACCAATCGAATATTATATAACAACTTTGCGTCTTTCTGAAATTTATAAATATTACCCACAACTATAACATTATCTCAAATCCACACCATAATTTTAAAAAAAAAATATTTTGAGAAAATTAAATATTTATTCGTAAAATTTGGGATTTTACAATCTCCCCTCCTTATGAAATTTCACCCTCGAAATTTACGTACGTACCTGGTATGCCGAACAAATGAGGACACTTCGTCAGATTCTAACTCTTGAGGTATAATCTTTGAGCGCAAAATATATTTCAAGATTTTAACAGGTACATCTTCATACGTTAAATTATCCGCTATCTCGTCCGGTTCAAAATTAATAATGTGGTTCGGGTCATCCACATATTTACGTAACATCGATACGTGAAAAACGTTATGAACACGTGACATATTTGGCGGTAAAAGAAATCAGTCTATAGGCATACGTTCCTACTCGATAGAGGATTTCAAATGGGCCAATTAAATCGAGGGTTGAGATTTCTCTCTTCAAAGAACTCTTGCTTTTAAAATAACGCCTCTTGAACCTTCTTCTTCGTATTCATCGGACTCTGGGTCATGCAGCTTTAGCGAACTTTAACATTATCGACTAAAGTCGGTTCTAATCATATATTCGTTATCTTCACGTAGGTTCGTATATTCGTACTCGTAAACGCATACGATCTTCTACTCAACGCATCAGCTACCACGTTCGCTTTTCCAGGATGGTATTGGATGGTATAGTCGTAATCTTCAACAGCTCGAGCCAACATCTTTGGCGCATTATACGTTCGTTTTGGTTGAAGAAATATTTAAGGGTTTAAGAAATGGGTTTTGTATTGGGGTCAATACAAAATTCAATTTCACCCTCTAGGGGTAGGCTAAGAAGTCTTCAAGAATACATCAGGAAATTTACTAACAATAGAAATATCATTCAAAACTGTGACTCTCATCCAAGACTTGGATAATATGTCACATTGATACCTATCAACTTGCCATCGTCATTCACAACGTCCCCTGCGGAAAGTCTGGTTTCGGTGCATTCCACACAAGAAAGTCAACAACGAAAGGACTGAGGCTCTTTACTTATGGCTTGATATGACAATGATTGACTTTAGTGGTTTGGTTCTTTGGAATTAGCATAATGAGGTTGGTTAGGAATATGAAAGCTAACAACCTTACAAAAAGCTTGATGAGTAGTTAACCAATCGATTCCTAAAATCACATCAAAGGCAAGTATTTTCATAGAGATAAGATCGACAGGTAACGTGAAAGTGTCGATTTAAATCAACAAGATTTATAAACAGTGGAGGTAACGAAGGCTTCTACTAACGAAGTTTCAACCAAAAAGTTAAAGTCTAACTTCTCTGGGGTTAAATTTAAATTTTGAGCGCAAGCAAGAGAGATAAAAGAATGGGTAGAACCGGTATCTAATAAGGTATAAACTTTGCAAGAATTTATAATTAACTAACTCGTGCTAACTTCATTCGGGTTACTCGCTTTTTGAGAAGTCACGAAAAATGCTCTCCCTGAAACCACCGACTTTGTTTTGTCCGTATTCGCCTTTAGTGCCAATTTGTCTCTATTTGGACTTGATTTCATTCTGAGGACAAAATCGAGCTATGTGACCGTCTTTTCCACAACTAAAACATACCTTGGAAGGCGGTGGACAATTTGGTCTGATATGTCTCTCTCATCCGCATTTGAAGCATATGATAGGTGGTCGTTCTCCTTCCTTAACAACGGGTGCTGATGCTGACGTCTTTCCATCATTGTTGAATCTCCTCTTCTTGAAATGTCCATTCTTATTGTTTTGGCCATGATTACCACCGAAGTGGTTACCATTTCTGGCATGTTGATTCCCCCACGCTTATTGTCACCGCTTTGATGACTGTTATCACTAGTATTATCATTTTGTCGGCTGCTCTCTTTTGGTTGGGTTGATTTCATTATCGCTCAAATAAGCGAGCCCTATTAACAACATCCGAATACAAACACGGTTTATGAGAGATAAGATATTCGACGTATCTCGGGTTTCAAAAATCTTACAAACATTCGCGTCATTCTCTCCTCATTATCAACCAAATGAGGACTTAATCGGACAACTTCAAGCAAACTTGGCTTCGTCGCGACACGGTCATGTTGTTTTGCTCGACTTAATAAAATCTAACTCTTTCATGTGACGAATACTTTCGGAAAGTACTTGTCGTTGAACAATTCTTGGAACTTCTCCCAAGTCATCTTCAAAGGCGGCGGAGTTGAGTACGCTTTTCTGATTCCCACCAAGAATCGCTCGCTCGCCAACATGAAGGTGGCAAAGGAACCTTTGCTCCTCGGAGCATCCCAAGACATCAAATATCTTGCAGATCTGCTTTATCCACGTCTCCGCCTTAAGTGGTTTTGGCTCTCCAAAAAACTCCGGTGGTCCCAGTTCCTTGAACTGCTTAGCGGTGACCGTCCGAGAGTTGCCAGTGTTTCCACCTGCATTTTGGACAGGAGCCACTCTTGCCTGATGTTACATGAATTGCATAAAGCCTCTAAACATTCCATCGTTCATCATTTGGTCAATGTTGTTGTTTGTATGAGGATTGTCGTCTTCCTGATGCACATTGTCCTGATTATTGATCTGTGGAGACTCAACGGTCTCCTGTTCTCCATTGCTATTCTCAACATTCTCGGATGTCATTTTCAAATACTGCCACAAAACAAGGGTTAATTAACATATCACATATTATCCCTATACTCGTAGACCAATTAAATAATAAAAAAAACTTGGGTAGGTCATACTAACGGAAGAATTCCCCGTCTCTCCCTCCTAGTTCTTGTCTCACATCTCGACCATGGATCATATCCCTAAGCTTTGATACCAAGCATGACGCCCCAAAATAGGTATACATCACCTATTCGAGTGCCAAATACATGGTATGAGAATACAAATACAATCTTAAATATCTGACATGAAAGTGTGTGTTTTAATACAAATATTATCTTCTAGACAGTATTCAAACTCAAAATAAGTCCTCAATACATTTATTAACACACTATTTCATAGAATAGTGAGGACTACTAATGCTATCCTCTGAACCATCACTCCATTTACCGATTAGTCCCTGCTACGTTCTCATTTCCTGAAGAGAACAATAAAAGCAAAAGGGTGAGCTCAACTAGCCCAGTAAGAAATATTATGACTAAGATAATGCAGAATAAATTATCCTTAGCCTTCAATAGTGTTAAACTGATACAATATAACAAACATCAAGTTTAACTACAGCGGAATAAACAATCCATTAAAAGAGTTAAGTAGAGAATAAAATTTACTATCTTCTATGTTTTAAAAGGTTTTTCATCATTTTTATCGCTGAGACTCAACTTCATAAATAATCCACATCATCCCTGCACTACGGCCAAGGATATTCATTAGTATCACAACCATAAATTATCCATGCACTACGGGCCAAGGATATTCGTGTATTCATCAATGGTCATGATCATGCCAACAACTCTCCATCAATGCACTACAGGCCAATGAGGACTTTTACCACATCATTTGTAACATTACGGTCATGATTATACCGATTAATTCCTGGTCATAATCATACCAAGTCCATCTATGCACTACAGGCCACAGATGACTTTCAACATAATATAAACATGAGGATGATGACAATGATATAAGAATTCAATAAAACAAGTTCAAGAATTAATTTATCCAAGAACCAATAATGTCCAAATTGTCAACATGATACTTCTTTGTAGAGTAAAATTCAAGAATGCTCAGAAGAATATTTTCATGAAAAGATACTGGATGAAACGCAAATACCAAGGATATTCCACTAATTTCATGGAGTATAGAAGTCAAAGCTTTAACCAACTGAGTATAAGAGAATATATGAAACTGCAAATGAATTTTCGTCCGCCATGCGGTAATCCACTTAGATTGATCATTTTCACAATTTAATAAGGAATGAATACAAAGGATCATTCACCATGCATGTGATAATCCACATAGACAGGTTATTCCAACAAAATAATAAAGAATGGAATAACAGAAGAAATCACCATGCATGCGATAGGCCGCATGCACAAGTTATTCCAGCGTAATAATAACGAATGGAACCGGTAAATGCGTAATCGCATGCAGAGCGGGATGTTCTAACGAGAATAATAAAGAATGAGAACCGAGTCGTCACGCGTAAACCGCATTGCATGGGATGTTCCAGCGAGAATAATAAAGAAGCGGAACCAGTCGCCAGAACGCATTGCATACATGATATTCTAACAGAATAATAAATAATGGAATAACAGAAGAATTTCACCAAGTATAGGGTAGTCCGCATATACAGGTTATTCCAACAAAATAATAAAGAATGGAATAACAGAAGTTCTCTTCATGAAGACGAAATAAATAATACCCCTTACCTGAAAAAGAAGAGTATTCCGATGGGTAGGGCGGGGATATACTTGAAGAAAACTTGAACTATTCTCTATGCTCAAAGCTTTTTTAAACTCTAAAGAAATACGCTCAAGATTATAGAAGAAGAATTCTCTGAACTGGTGTGGTTTTTCAATTCTAACTAAGCAACCTATTTATAGGAGAATGGAAAGGATACTATGAAATAAAATATAATATATTCTATTTATAATATATATATATATATATATATATATATTATTTAAAATCTAATAAAACAAATAACTTTATAAAAGTATTACATTTTTATATAAAAGATTTTACTATACAAATACTATATGCGAGGCTACTGCAAAAAAACTATGCATAATAAAATATAATACATTCTATTTAAAATCTAATAAAACAAATAAGATTATAAAAGTATTACATTTTATATAAAAAAATTTTTATATGCAAACAATATGCAGCACTATGCATGCAAAATACTATGCATAATAGAATATAATATATTCTATTTATAATCTAACAAAACAAATAACTTTATAAAAGATTACATTTTTATATAAAAAGATTTTAATATGCATAATAGAATATAATATATTCTATTTATAATCAAATAAAACAAAACTTTATAAAAAGTATTATGTTTTATATAAAAGTTTTCTCATTTTATTACATTTATAATAATAATAAAACAAAACTTATCACCTTTATTATAATTCACAATATTAATCGACCAGGTCGTACATAGGAAAGAGGGGCTTTTCAATAAGGATTTCTCCCTATTGGCGCGCAATTAGGTGACCAAACCTCTCCTTAGCAGAACTTTTAGACATCGTTAATATTGCAAATAATAATATTAATAACTTCGTCGTCTCAATTATTGATTTTAATAATATATAAAATATCGATAATAATTGAATCAAATAACGTGAGATACTACGCAACAATTACTGTAGCAATAATTGAACAAAACTGAGTGACTTCTCACGTAAGCATCAATAATCAATACCGTGTGCAACTATGCAACCACACGTATTACTGTACTTTTACTACCGAGTAGTTCAACAGTTTTAACGATAAAACTTCCGCCGTTATTTTTATAAAATAATTTTGTCGTTTTCTCAATCCGACAATAATTCCATTATGGGGTCCACCAATGATTATGCCGTTGTACGAATATACCCTGTTAAAATTAATATTCCTCAACCAATCGAATATTATATAACAACTTGCGTACTTTGCAAAATTTATAAATATTACCCACAACTATAACATTATCTCAAATCCACACCATAATTTTGAAAAAAAATATTTCGAGAAAATTAAATCTTTATTCGTAAAATTTGGGATTTTACAATCTCCCCTCCTTATGAAATTTCACCCTCGAAATTTATATACGCATTACTGGTATCTTAGAAACAAATGAGGACACTTCACGATTCTAACTCTTGAGGTATAATCTTTGAGCGCAAAATATATTTCAAGATTTTAACAGGTACATCTTCATACGTTAAATTATCCGCTATCTCGTCCGGTTCTAAATTAATAATGTGGTTCGGGTCATCCATATATTTACGTTACATCGATACGTGAAAAACGTTATGAACACGCGACATTCTTGGCGGTAAAACGAGTCTATAGGCCACAGTTCCTACTCGATAGAGGATTTCAGATGGGCCAATTAAATCGAGGGTTGAGATTTCCTCTCTTCAGCAACTCTTGCTTTTAAAATAACGCCCTCTTGAACCTTCTTCTTCGTATTCATCAGCTCTGGGTCTGTAGCTTTAGCAGCTTTAACATTATCGACTAAAGTCGGTTCTAATCATATATTCGTTATCTTCACGTAGGTTCGTATATTCGTACTCGTAAACGCATACGATCTTTTACTCAACGCATCAGCTACCACGTTCGCTTTTCCAGGATGGTATTGGATGGTATAGTCGTAATCTTCAACAGCTCGAGCCAACATCTTTGGCGCATTATACGTTCGTTTTGGTTGAAGAAATATTTAAGGGTTTAAGAAATGGGTTTTGTATTGGGGTCAATACAAAATTCAATTTCACCCTCTAGGGGTAGGCTAAGAAGTCTTCAAGAATACATCAGGAAATTTATTAACAATAGAAATATCATTCAAAACTGTGACTCTCATCCAAGACTTGGATAATACGTCACATTGATACCTATCAACTTGCCATCGTCATTCACAACGTCCCCTGCGGAAAGTCTGGTTTCGGTGCATTCCACACAAGGAAGTCAACAACGAAAGGACTGAGGCTCTTTACTTATGGCTTGATATGACAATGATTGACTTTAGTGATTTGGTTACTGGAATTCGCATAACAGGTTGGTTAGGAATATGAAAGCTAACAACCTTACAAAAAGCTTGATGAGTAGTTAACCAATCGATTCCTAAAATCACATCAAAGGCAAGTATTTTCATAGAGATAAGATCAACAGGTAACGTGAAAGTGTCGATTTAAATCAACAAGATTTATAAGCGATTGGAGGTAACGAAGGCTTCTACTAACGAAGTTTCAACCAATAAGTCAAAGTCTAACTTCTGCGGGGTTAAATTTAAATGTTGGTATAAGCAAGAGAGATAAAAGAATGGGTAGAACCGGTATCTAATAAGGTATAAACTTTGCAAGAATTTATAATTAACTAACCCGTGCTAACTTCGTTCGGGTTACTCACTTTTTGAGAAGTCACGAAAAATGCTCTCCCTGAAACCACCGACTTTTTTTTTGTCCAGTATCCGCTTTTTAGTACCAAAGTCCTAATTTGGACTTGATTTTTGATGACAGACAAAATCGAGCTATGTGACCGTCTTTTCCATAACCAAAACATACCTTGGAAGGCGGTGGACAGTTTGGTCTGATATGTCTCTGCCCTCCGCATTTGAAGCATATGATAGGTGGTCGTTCTCCTTCCTTAACAACGGGTGCTGATGCTGACGTGTTTCCATCATTGTTGAATCTCCTCTTCTTGAAATGTCCATTCTTATTATTTTGCCCATGATTACCACCGAAGTGGTTACCATTTCTGGCATGTTGATTCCCCCACGCTTATTGTCACCGCTTGGATGACTGTTATCACTAGTATTATCATTTTGTAGGCTGCTCTCTTTTGGTTGGGTTGACTCATTATCGCGCTCAAATAACTGAGCCCTATTAACAACATCTAAATACAAACACAGTTTATGAGAGATAAGATATTGACGTATCTCGGGTTTCAAACCTCTTAGAAACATTGCGTCATTCTCTCCTCATTATCAACCAAATGAGACGCATATCGGGACAACTCGACATGTAAGAACCCAACTTATTATAAATGAAATTGAATTTTCTCTATTTATTATTTTGAAATAGTAAGGGTTGATTTGATTAATGTGGTTAGTTATGGGTAAAATGCCCAAATATTTCAAATAAGCAAGTGGTTATAAAATATTCATTGTTGTCAGGGAATATTCGTTTGGTCGTGGAATATTCTTCTTTGTTTGGGGAATATTAAATTTGACAGTGCGACCTTGTGTGGGCCCCATAATGTAAAAGCGATTGGATGAAGAAAATGACAAGTATAAGTTATTTATAAATAATTGATAGTAGTTATTCAATTATCTTTGTTGGAATACACGGTGGTTAAAACACGAGAGACACGGTATATCACCAATTATTGATTCTTACGTAAGAAGACACTACTCAATAATTGTTATAGTAATTACTGTATGTGGGAACGAGTGCGATGTTGTCAACACAAAGGCCCATTTTGTGTGAATTACAAAAGATGAAAATAGAATTCAAGACTCTGGGGACCCATGTGATGATGTTAAGTATACGCATAGAACCAACTTTAGTCGAAAAAGTTAAAGTTTCTCAAGTCACAGACCCGGAGCTGATGCGTATGAAGAAGAAAGTGCAAGAAGGTGTTATTCCAGAAGCAAGAATCGATGAAGAAGGAATACTTCGAGTCCACTCCAGACTTTGTGTTCCTAACGACTCTGATTTGAAATACAAGATCATGATGGAGGCACACAATACATCGTTTGAAATCCATCCTGGAAGTACCAAAATGTATCGTGATCTTCAACATACATTTTGGTGGAACAATATGAAGAGAGAGATTGCGAAGTTTATCTCGAGGTGTTTAACTTGTCAATGTGTAAAGGCGGAGCATCAAGTGCCAAAGGGTCCATTGCAACCACTTGAGATTCTGAAATGGAAGTGGGAACACATTACCATGGATTTCGTTACGGGTCTTCCCACGGTTTCTCAAGGCATAAATGCTATTTGGGTTATTGTTGATAGATTAACGAGGTCTGCTCATTTCTTGCCGATACAGGAGACTTATTCCCTTGAACGTCTTGCTCGTATGTATGTAAATGAGATTGTGAGATTGCATGGCATGCCAGTATCCATAGTTTCGGATCGTGACCCAAGATTCACTTCACGATTTTGGATTAGCTTGCAAAAAGCTATGGGCACGGATTTACGATTCAGTTCGGCATACCATCCTCAAACGGACGGACAATCAAAGAGGACTATTCAAACTCTTGAAGATCTATTAAGACTCTGTGTTCTAGACTTCAAAGGGAGTTGGGATAAGTATTTACCATTGGTAGAATTCTCCTACAACAACAGTTATCAGGAAAGTATAGGTGTGGCTCCATTTGAAGCATTATATGGATGAAATTGTCGCTTTTCAGTATGTTGGGAAGAGGTGGGTGAAGCAACATTGTTGGGACCAGAGTTGGTACGTATTACTACAGAAAAGATCCAAATGATTCGACAACGTATACAAACGACACCGGATCGACAAAAGAGTTATGCGGATCTTCATCGAAAGGACGTGGAATTTAGTATTGGGGATCATGTATTGTTGCATATTGCTCCATGGAAAGGAGTTACAAGATTTGGTAAAAGAGTAAAGCTCAATCCACGATTTATTGGTCCATTTCAGATTCTTGACCGAGTAGGGAATGTGGCTTATAGACTCGCGTTACCTCCAAGTATATCTCGTGTTCATAATGTTTATCACATATCTATGCTTCGTAAATATGTGAAAGACCCGAACCACGTTATTGAGTTAGAACCAGACGAGATAGCCGAAGACTTAACGTACGAAGAGGTACCTGTCAAGATCTTGGATAGGAAGGAGCATGTCCTACGCACAAAGGTTATACAACAAGTCAGAGTTTTGTGGAGGAACCATGCTATAGAGGAAATGACCTGGGAGTTAGAAACAAAAATGAAAGCGAGGTATCCTCAGCTTTTCGAAACACCAGGTACGTACGTCAATTTCGAGGATGAAATTTCATAAGGAGGGGAGGTTGTAAGACCCCAACTTATTATAAATGAAATTGAATTTTCTCTATTTATTATTTTGAAATAGTAAGGGTTGATTTGATTAATGTGGTTAGTTATGGGTAAAATGCGCAAATATTTTAAATAAGCAAGTGGTTATAAAATCTTCATTGTTTTCGGGGAATATTCGTACGACGGCGCAGCCTTGTGTGGGCCCCATAACGAAAAGCGATTGGATGAAAAAAATGACAAGTATAAGTTGTTTATAAATAATGGGCGTAGTTATTCAAGATTATCTTTGTTGGAATACCCGGTGGTTAAAACACGATGAAAGACACGGTATTTCACCGATTATTGATTCTTACGTGAAGACACTACTCAATAATTATTACGATAATTCTTTGTTTAATATTTTATTTTATTAATTCAATAATTATTACGTTGATATTTTATATTAGTGTTGTTTCAATAATTGTCACTACACAGTATTTTCCATTATCAGATCAATAATTCATATTATTTGAATAATATTATTAGATAACATTATTGGCAATGTCTAGAAAGTTACATCTAAGGAGGGTTTGGTCACCTTATTGCGCTGGCTAGAAAAGAAATCCTTTTAAGCCCCTCTTTCACAGGAGCGGCACGGTTGTCGATATTGTGATTACGTAATATTATTTGTGAATAATTAATTATTAATTTATATGATAAGAAAAATATTCATTTTATGTGGATATAGTGGAGAAATTTTTTTTAATGTGACAATTGTTGAAAATTGTTATTTTATCTTTTTCTGATATAATAATTATTTAAATATATTATTATATTTTAATAATATAATAATGGTGATATTTTTATAATGAATGTGTGATATATGAATAAATGAGGAGAAAGAGTATTTTTGTTACTAAAAATATTTAAAACATGTTTTTCATGTTTGTGGACCCCATTTCTTGACTGAAATTTGATTATAGCCTGCAAAATCGTTCGTATGTGGATTTCGGTCAAGTTCTGCTTGGAATTTGGAAAAATATAAAACTACAAAGTTGTAGAGAATTAAATTTCCTATGGAATGGGCATAAGATTTGAATTTTTCTGATAAAAAAGCTATTTATTATGAATTATTGAAGTTCCGAAGTTGTTAATAAATGATTTTTGAAGTTTTAATTGTTTTATTTAAGAAAAAACATTTTTCTTATTTATTGTGGGTGGGTGGCTGATGTTGTTGGCTGGTGGTGTGCGTAGGAAGTTAAGAAAAATTATATTAATAATATATTAAATTTTTTGCTTTGGTGTTCTAAGAATTTTCTTATAAATAGGGTGCTTAGTTAGAATTGAAAATCACACCAGAAACTAAAAATTTCTCTTTCTATATTATCGAGCATATTCTTGTGAGTATTTTGATATTTTGAGTGTTGCTATACGGTACAAGTTCCTTCAACACTATATCCGATTATTCGATCGGAAATCTTTGTCTTTTCGAGGTAAGGGATATTATTTTTTTTTTTTAAATGATATTATTTCTTTCAATATCATTATGCCAGAATATTGTTAAGATTTTTCTTGTGAAATTCTTGTCTTTTAGTGTCGGGGTTACTAATCACGTATACGACACTATTTACGTATACGACACTATTCACGAATACGGCACTATTCACAGAAAAATTAATTTTTTGTTTTTTGTCCAAGATATCTATTATGGATACTAGCTTTGATTGTATCCATGTTTTGATCATTCTTGAATTTTACTCCTCTATGGTTATTTATGAAGTATTTTTGAACTTGGATTGTTTAAAGTACGAATCCTTAATATTTATTATTTTGTTTCACTGGATTCGTTTTCTTTAAAATATTTTTCATCATCCTCAGTCTTAAATGATGATATTACTGTGACGCCCCCAAAATTAGGTATACATCACCCATCTTGGGTAGTCAGATACATGGTACAGAATTTAAATACAACTTACTAATATAAGCGTAGGTGTACAATACGACATAAGCTGTGAGTTTGAATACAAATATTGTCTACTAGATATTATACAAACTCAAAAGGAGTCCTCATTACAATTATTATCACACTATTTCACGAATAGTGAGAACTACTAATGCTATCCTACGGACCATTACTCCGTTCCCCGGCTCGTCCAATTTATGTTCTCATTTCACGAAGAGAACGGTGAAAGAAAGGGTGAGCTCAACTAGCCCGATGAAATATTATGACTAAGATAATGCGAATAAATTATCAATAGCCTTGACATTGTTAAACCGATAAAATATAATAAACATCAAGTTTAAGCTGCGGTGAACAAAGCAATCCATTAAAAGAGTCAAGTAGAAAATAAAATCTACTATCTTTATGATTTAAAAGGTTTTTCATCATTGTTATAAATTTGAGACTCAAACTTTAATAAATAATCCACATCATCGAATCACCCCTGCACTACGGCCAAGGATATTCTTTAGTATCACGACCACAATTATTCCTGCACTACGGGCCAAGAATAGTTGTGTATTCATTAATGGTCATGATCATGCCAACAACTGTCCATCAATGCACTACGGCCATCGAGGACTTTTACCACATCATTTGTAACATTACGGTCATGATTACACAGAATAATCCCTGGTCATAATCATACCAAGTCCATCCATGCTCTACAGGCCACATATGACTTTAAAAAAAATATAAACATGAGGATGATGACAATGATATAAGAATTCAATAAAACAAGTTCAAGAATTAAGTTATTAGGGAACTAATAACATCAAAATCGACAACATGATTTGCTTTGTAGAGTAAAATTCAAGAATGATCGGAAGAATATTTCCATGAAAAGATCTTTGGATGAAACGCAAATATCAAGGATATTCTACTAATTTCATGGAGTATAGAAGTCAAAGTTTTAATCAATTTGGGTATAATAAAGAATGGAATAACAAAAGAAATCATCACCATGCGGTGCTTAGCATAGGCAGGTTATTCAATGAGAATAATAATAACGGAACCGAAGTCGGTGAAATTCACACGCAACAGGATGTTCCAACAGAATAATAAAGATGGAACCGGATCCGGTGTAAAACACACGAGATAGGATATTCCAATGAGAATGATAAAGAGCGGAACCAGTCGGTGTAAAACACATGCAGAGGATGTTCCAACGAGAATAATAAAAAGGGAACCGGTCAGGTGTAAAAACACACGCACGAGGATGTTCCAGCAGAATAATAATAAAAAGAGAACCGGGTCAGGTGTAAAACACACAGATGAGAATGTTCCAATGAGAATAATAGAAGAATGGAATAAAAGAAGAAGATCACCAAGTATAGGGGATTCGGCGTATATACTGAGTTATTCCAATGAATAAATAAGAATGGAATAACAAAAGAAGTTCTCTTCATGAATACAAAAGAATAACACCCTTACAGGTACAACAAATAATATTCCCTACCTTAGAAAGAAATGAATATTGGCAAAGTGAAGTAGCGAATACTTTTCTTCTTTCTCTCTATAGTTTCTCTCTCTAGAGTTTGGTGAATTCGTAAGAAAATAATGAAGGAATGAGCTTATTTATAGGAAAATAGAATGCATAGTAATTAATCCATGAGCGGTCCAGATTGATTTACTTTAATCGACGGTCCATATTTAAAGCAAAATCTTTTAAATAAAATATAATATATTCTATTTATATAAAAACATTTTACTATGCAAATACTTTATGCAACACTATGCAAAAACACTATGCATAATAAAATATAATATATTTTATTTATAGAATAACTTTAATAAAGTATTACATTTTATATAAAAAGATGTTTCATTTTATTACGTTAATAATATGAATAAAACAAAAGCGTCATTATCGCTATAATAATTCATATTATTAATCGACAATAATAATGGAATCAAACCGAGTGACTTCTCACATAAGCATCGATAATCAATACCTGTCTTCTACTATGCAACCACACGTACATCGTACTTTTTACTACCTGAAAGTAGTTCAACAAGATCAACGGTAAAACTTCCATAGTTATTTCAATAAAATATTTTTGTCGTTTTCTCAATCCGACAATAATTACATTATAGGTCCACCAATGATTGAGCCGTTGTACGAATATTCCTTGCTAAACCGAATATTCCCCGACCAATCGAATATAATATAACCACTTTCATACTTTGCAAAATTTATAAATATTACCCATAACTATAACATTATATCAAATTATTCCATAATATTCAAAAATAATATTTATAGAAAATTCATCTTTATTTATAAAAGTTGGGGTCTTACAATTACTGAATATCTTTGGCCTGTAGTGCAAAGATTGTTGATTTTCTTATGAATATCTTTGGCCGTAGTGCAAAGATGTACAGGTGTTGAGATGAACATGGCGAACCGATGAATATCTTTTGTGACGCCCCCAAAATAGGTATACACAACACCCATTCTGAGTCGCCAAATACATGGTACAAGAAGCAAACTACAACTTCAATAATACAAATGTCGTGTGAAATACGACAATATATCTTGTGAGTTTAAATATAATATTGTCTTCTAGGCAATATCCACATGAAATAAATCCCCATCATAATTATTGATACATCATTTTACAAAATGGTGAGGACTACTAAATAACTCTCTCTAGAACCTTCATTCCATACCCGAAACTAGTACTCGCTACATTCTCGCCTCACGAGAAGAAAAATGGAACAACAAGGAAAAGGGTGAGCTCAACTAGCCCGATAAAGAATACTATGACTAAGATAATATACAACAAATTATCGTTAGTCTCCAGCGAGGAAAAATCGATAGAATACAATAGACAACAAGTTTGGATCAATATTCATGGTGAAATAATAATTCATAGAAAGAGTTACGTAGAGAATGAAATCTACTATAATCTATGAATTCAACGATCCATCATCAATATTTTATCCTGTAACATCAATCGATATTCATCTCAAATCAAATATTCATCTTCTTTTACTCTACTGGCCAAAGATATTCATCAATCGGTCGTGTTCATCTCAACTTTTGTTCATCTTTGCACTAAAGGCCAAAGATATTCATCGATCGGTCGTGTTCATTTAAACACTGTTCATCTTTGCACTAGAGGCCAAAGATATTCTTGAAATCATTCATCTTTTTACTTCACGGCCAAAGATATTCAATAATATCATCATTTAAGGCGAGGATGATGAAAAATATATTTTAAAGAACGAATCCGGTGAAACAAAATGACAAGGATTAATGATTAAGGATTAGTACTTTGTTTTATCCATGTCCAACAATACCGAAAAAAATAATCGTAGTGGTGTAAAATTCAAGAATAATCAAAACATGGATCTGATCAAAGCTAGTATCCGAATAGATATTTTGGAATGAAAAGAAGAAATTTTATTTTTAGGTGAATAATAGTGATATCGTGAATAGTCTGAGTATCGTGAATAGTAACTCAACACCAAAAGATAGAAATTCCACAAAAACATCTTCACGCGCTTCATGAATAGTACTCGTGAATAGTAACTCGTGAATAATAACTCATGAATAGTAACTCGTGAATAGTAACTCATGAATAGTAACCCAGAGCATGAAAAAGTTCCAAATTTGATAAAACTTGGATCAACATTTCAAAGATAATGATATTGAAGAAATAATATCATTTGAAAAAATAATATCCCTTACCTCAAAGAATCAATTACTTGAAGGAAAGGTCGGAAGTGATCTTTGAATGAAACTTATCTTTGAAGCAAGCAACTCTCAAAGTATCTAAATACTCACAAAATACGCTCAATAATATAGAGAGAGAAAGAGAAAACTTTGTTTACGGTGTGATTTTCAATTCTAACTTAGCCTCTATTTATAGGAAAATATTAGCTTGGCAAAGCGGACTTAACTTCGCAACTTGATGGCTTTACACGCTACTATTCCCACCCACCACATTTGAAAATTCAATTGAGCACATTTCTCACCAACCAAAAGTGGGGCCCACCAATTCTAGAATTTTCCACCAAAATTATTTATAACCTAATTTACGAATCGGTCACCTCTTAAAATTCATAATAAATTATCGCTCATTTTAACGGTTCAAAATTTGTGGACATATACTCAACTTATATATGTATAACATACCCAAAAATTACAATGATCCAACGGTCGGATTAAATATTATAACTCACACAATAAAGTCAGTAATAACACCAATTTGATCTTTTAATACCTCCAATCCAGACAAAATACAAATAAAACATCTCGGCATTAATTCCTTCATTAATAACCACATAAATAAATCCATAATTTATATTCATATAAAATAAATATTTCCTTATCATATGAATCAATAATTAATTATTCATAAATAATATTACGAGAATCACATTTATAATGACGAAGTTTGTTCCAGGAAAGAGGGGCTTTCGATAAGGATCTCTCCTTCTTGGCGGCGCAATTAGGTGACCAAACCTCTCCTTAGATGAACTTTCTAGACATTGCCAATAATGTTATCTAATAATATTATTCAAATAATATGAATTATTGATCGATAATGGGAAATCTTGTGCGATGACAATTATTGAAGCAATGAATAATATAAAATACCAATATGACAATTATTGAATCAATAAAATAAAATATTGAGCGATGAAATCTTGTAATAATTATTGAGTAGTGCCTTCACGTAAGGATCAATAATTGATGCAATACTGGTATGCTTCTTGTTCAACAACGCGTATTAGTGTGTTTTAACCACCGGGTATTCCAACAATATTACTTGGTAACAATTACGCAGTTATTTTTAAACAACTTATATTTGTTGTTTTCCTCATCCAATCGCTTTTCGTTATGGGGCCCACACATGGGCTGCTTGTGTCAGTAAATACGAATATTCTCTGACGATATTGAATATTCCACGACCAATAGAATATTCTCGAAACAACAATGAATATTTTATAACCACTTGCTTATTTTGAAATATTTGCGTATTTTACCCCTAACTATCCACATTAATCAAATCAACCCTTACTATTTCAAAATAATAAATAAAGGAAATTCCTTTTTATTTAAAAAAATTTAGGGTCTTACAACCTCCCTCCTTATGAAATTTCGTCCTCGAAGTTGACGACGTACTGTGTGTTTGAAAAGGTGAGGATACCTTGCTTTCATTTTCGTTTCCAATTCCTGGTCATTTCCTCTATAACATGATTCCTCCACAAAACTTTAACTTGTGGTATGACCTTTCTTGGCGTAGGACATGCTCCTTCCTATCCAAAATCTTGGATGGTACCTCCTCATACGTTAAGTCTTGGCTATCTCGTCTGGGTTCTAACTCTATAACGTGGTTGGGTCTTTCACATATTCTGAAATACCGATATGTGAAACACATTATGAACACGAGACATACTTGGAGGTAACGCAAGTCTATAGGCTACATTTCCTACTCGGTCAAGAATTTGAAATAGACTAATAAATCGTGGATTGAGCTTTCCTCTTTTCCTAAATCTTGTAACTCCCTTCCATGGAGCAACTCGCAATAATACATGATCCCCTACACTAAATTCCACGTCCTTTCAATAAAGATCCGCATAACTCTTTTGTCGATCTTGTGCCGTTTGTATACGTTGTCGAATCATTTGGATCTTTTTGGTAGTCATACGTACTAACTCGGGTCCCAACAATGTTGCTTCACCCACCTCATCCCAACATATTGGAGAATGACATTTTCGTCCATATAATGTTCGAATGGAGCCACACCTATACTTGTTCGATAAGCTGTTGTTGTAGGAGAATTCCACCAATGGTAAATACTTATCCCAAATCGCCTTGAAGTCTAGGACACGAGTCTTAATAAATCTTCAAGAGTTTGAATAGTCCTCTCGATTGTCCGTCCGGTTTGGGGATGGTATGCCGAACTAAATCGCAAATCCGTGCCCATAGCTTTTTGCAAGCTAACCCAAAATCTTGAAGTGAATCTTGGGTCACGATCCAAAACTATGGATCTGGGCATGCCATGCAACCTCACAATCTCATTTACGTACATACTAGCAAGACGCTCAAGGAATAAGTCTCCAGTATCGGCAAGAAATGAGCGATTTGGTTAATCTATCAACAATAACCCAAATAGCATTGATGCCTTGAGAAACCGTAGGAAGACCCGTAATGAAATCCATGGTAATGTGTTCCCACTTCCATTTAGGAATCTCAAGTGGTTGCAGCGGACCCTTAGGTACTAGATGCTCCGCCTTTACACGTTGACAAGTTAAACACATTGAGATAAACTTTGCAATCTCTCTCTTCATATTGTTCCACCAAAATGTATGTAGAAGATAACGATACATTTTAGTACTTCGAGGATGGATTGCAAATGGTGTATTGTGTGCCTCCATCATAATCTTGTTCTTCAAATCGAGTCGTTAGGAACACAAAGTGCAGAGTGGACTCAAGTATTCCTTCTTCATCAATTCTCGCTTAGGAATAGCTCCTTCTTGTACTTTCTTCTTCATACGCATCAGCTCCGGTCGGTGGCTTGAGCGGCTTTAACTTTATCGATTAAAGTCGATTATACTCGTATATCATCACGTGGGTACCTAGAGTTTTCATCTCCATCTCTATTATTTGTAAATTATACGAAATTAGTCTTTTGATAATATCGTACTCGTGATTTTGTATACGATCTTCTACTCAACACGTCGCCTACCACGTTCGCTTTTCGAGGATGGCATGGTCGAACATGTCTTTGAAATGAGTCTCCTCTTGAGTTCTTCAAGCTCTTCCCACATTCCTTGCTCCATTCGAATTTTGTATCTCTACTGAGTCAAATTTGCGATAATGGAATAGAGATTCGAGAATATCCTTCAACAAATCTCGATAATAACCAACTAAGCTTCAGAAAGCTACGTATTTCGATTTCGACTTAGGTTGCTCTCAATCGTGACTCATATCCCAATCTTGGATAAGACGTCACAATGACACCTATCGATTTTACTATCGCGAATATAGCGTCCCCCTATAGAGAGTCCGGCAGGTAAATTCCACAAAGGAAGTCACGGATAAAGGCTCGGTACCAAATTCTATAGTTGAATTTTTAACTCACGAAGTTCAATAGAGCCATTCGATATGAGATTTTAGAAATGAGTTTTGTCTAGGGTTCAAAGTCGATACAATATTTAATATCGGAGTTTTTGGAGTAAACCAAGAAATTCTTCAGAAATACGTCGGGAAAATCAATAACAACAGAATATTATTCAAATCGGCGTGTCTTTATTCAAATCCATAACATGGACTAAGAAAACTTGACATCCGTAATAAACGAATGACTTCATGGCTTGATATGAAAATGTTTGACTACAATGGTTTGATTGCTTGAATTCGAATAATAGGTTGCTTAGAAATATGAAAACTAACAACCTTACAAAAGCAATCAATTTGGCATGATGAGTAGTTAACCTTAAAATCACATCAAAAGCAAATATCTCTATAGAAATAAGGTTAATGTAAGACCCCGAAATTTTTTAAATAAAAAGGAATTTCCTTTATCTATTATTTTGAAATAGTAAGGGTTGATTTGATTAATGTGGATAGTTAAGGGTTAAATACGCAAATATTTCAAAATAAGCAAGTGGTTATAAAATATTCATTATAAATTGGGGAATATTCGTTTGGTCGTGGAATATTCGTCTTGTCGGGGAATATTAAATGCGACGAAATGACCATGTGTGGGCCCCATAACGGAAAGCGATTGGATGAAGAAAACGACAAATATAAGTTGTTTTTAAATAACTTGGCGTAGTTATTAAGTTCATCAAGTTATCTTGTTGGAATACCCGGTGGTTAAAAACACTAATCTGGCGTTGTTGAGCAAGTAGATACCAGTATTGCACCAATTATTGATTCTTCGTGAAGAAGGCACTACTCAATAATGGTTACGATAATTCTTCGCTCAAAGATTTTATTGAGTTAATAATTGTTGCGTTGATATTTTATATTCTTTGTTGTTTCAATAAATTGTCATTTACGGTATTTTTCATTATCGAAGCAATAATTCATATTATCGAATAATATTATTAGATAACATTATTGGCAATGTTTAGAAAGTTACATCAAGGAGAGGTTTGGTCATCTAATTGCGGCGCCAAGAAGAAGAAATTCTTATTGGAAAGCCCCTCTTTCTGAGGAGCGCACTTTGGTTGTCAATATTGTGATTCGTAATATTATTTGTGAATAATTAATTATTGATTTATATGATGAGGAAAATATTGATTTTATGTGGATATAGATGGAGAAAATTTTTAAAATGACAATTGTTGAAAATTAATATTTTATCTTTTTCGATAAAATAATTCATTTAAATATATTATTTTAATAATATATTAACGGTGATATTTTACAATGAATGTGGGATATATGAGTATATGAGGAGGAAGAGTATTTTTGTGGCATTAAATGTTTAACACATGTTTTGTGTGTTGGTGGACACAATTATTGAATAGAAATTTGATTATAACTTGTAAAATCACTTGTTTGTGGATTTCGGTCAATTTCTATTTGGAATTTGGAAAAACTTTCTTCTGCAAAGTTGTAGAGAATTGAATTTCCTATAAAAACTCATGAGATTCGAATTTTCTGATGAGAGGGCTATTTATTATGAATTATTGAAGTTCAAGTTAGAAATAATTAATTTTGGGAGTTTTAGTTAATTATTTTGAGAAAAACGTTTTTTGCAACTAAGTTGGCCTCACATGTGATTCAAATGGGCTGAGATCAGTTGTCTAAGGTGGGCTAAAGAAAATGTGAAAATATATTAATATTATATTCCATTTTACGCTTTTGGTGTTCTAAGCATTTTTCTATAAATAGGGTCTTAGGTTAGAAATTGAAAAACACACGTAAACTGAAGTTTTCTCTATTTCTCTCTCGATATATTGAGCGTATTCTTGTGAGTATACTTTGAGTATTGCTATACGGTGCAAGTTAGATTCGTTATTATTCCAAATTTAGAAGTACTAATCTTTCGAGGTAAAGGATATTATTTTTTCGTAATGATATTATTTCTTCAATATCATTATCTTTGAAATGTTGATCTGAAGTTTTTATCAAATTTGGAACTTTTTTCATGCTCCTGAGTTACTATTCATGAGTTACTATTCATGAGTTACTATTCACGAAGTTACTATTCATGAGTTACTATTATTAAAGTACTATTCACGTGAAGCGTGAAGATGTTTTTTTGTGGAATTTCTATCTTTTGGTGTTGAGTTACTTATTCACGATATACGGCACTATTCACGATATCTGTGACTATTCATAGAAAATAAAATTTCTTCTTGTTGTCCAAAATATCTATTCGGATACTAGCTCGATTGTATCCATGTTTTGATCATTCTTGAATTTTACACCACTATGATTATTTTTGAGGTATTTTGGACGTGGATAAAACCAAGTACGAATCCTTAATCCTTAATCCTTGTCATTTTGTTTCAATTGGATTCGTTTCTTTAAAAATATTTTCATCATCCTCAATCTTAAATGATGATATTATTGAATATCTTTGGCTCGTAGTGCAAAGATGAATGATTTTGAAGAATATCTTTGGCACCTGTAGTAAAGATGAGCAGTGTTGAGATGAAACATGACCGATTGATTAATATCTTTTTGGCTGTTGTGCAAAGATGAGCAGTGTTTAAATGAAACATGACGGTCGATGAATATCTTTGGCTCTGTAGTGCAAAGATGAATATTTGATTCGGATGCATATTGATTGATGTTACGAGGATAAAATATTGATGATGGACTATTAAATTCATAGATTATAGTAGATTTCATTCTCACGTAACTCTTCTATGAATTATTATTTCACTGCGAATATTGATCGAAACTTGTTGTCTATTGTATTCTATCGATTTTTCCATGTTGAAGACTAACGATAATTTGTTGTATATTATCTTAGTCATAATATTCTTTCTTGGGCTAGTTGAGCTCACCCTTTTCCTTGTTGTTCCATTTTTCTTCTCGGGAGGCGAGAATGTAGCGAGTACTAGTCGGGTATGGAATGAAGGTTCTAGAGAGAGTTGTTTAGTAGTCCTCACCATTTTTGTAAAATAATGAATCAATAATTATGATGGGGATTTATTTGCGTGTGGATATTGTCTAAAAGACAATATTATATTTAAACTCACAAGATATATTGTCGTATTTCACACGACATTTGTATTATATGAAGTTGTAGTTTGCTTCTTGTACCATGTATTTGGCGACTCGAGAATGGGTGTTGTGTATACCTATTTTGGGGCGTCCACAGTTGGTATCGAGCTTAGGGATATGATCTCTGGCGGAGATCGGGATTAGAACTAGGAGGGAGAGATGAGTAAATCCTTTCATTTAGTGTGTCCTACCTAAGCTTATTTGTTAGTTGGTCAAGTATATAGGGATATTATATGATATATTGATTTCCTTAATTAACCCTTATTTTATGACAAGATTTGAGAATGTCGATCGAGAATATTAATGATTGGAGTAAATGAGACCGTGGAGATGCCTGTACTCACCAACGAGGAGAGCGTGCAACAGTGGCAATGTTCCTCCCGTGAACAACACCATTGCTGAGCGAGATGATGAAGCGAGGGATGTTTAGAAGCTTTTTGCGATTCATGCAAAATCGAGACGAGGAGACTCGTGTTCAAAATCTGAGGAGGAAATGATAGCAATTCACGGGTGGTCACAACCAAGCAGTTCAAAGAGTTGGGACCACGTAATTGCGGGAAAGCCGGATCCGATTAAAGGCGGAGGCGTGGGTCAAACAAATTACCAAGATATTCGATGTCTTGGGATGCGGAGAACGAAAGTTCCATTCGCCACCTTTTATGTTTCGTGGTGAGGCGATTCTTTGGTGGGAATCTGTGAAGCGTACCCATCCAGCTGCACTCAGCATGTCATGGGAGACGTTTCAGAAACAGTTCAATGACAAGTACTTCCCTGAAAGTATTCATCATATGAAGGAAGTGGAGTTTATTAGACTAGAGCAGAATAACATGACGGTGTCCCAGTACGAGGCGAAGTTCGCGGAGTTATCCAGGTTTGCACCTCATTTGGTGGAGAATGAGGAACGTATGACGCGGATGTTTCTGAGAGGTTTGAAACCCGACATACGTCAGTATCTCATTTCTCATAAATTTTCTCTCTATTCGAGATGTTGTCAGCAGGCTCGATTGTTAAAGCGAGATAACGATACGTTCAACCGAGGGACCATAACCGAGGATCATCAAGAAGATAGCGATCATCGAATAACGATAACCCGGCGGAGAAAGAAGAATACTGATGAAGGCGGTAACCACTCGGTGGTAATCGTGGCCATGAAAATAGAAGAAGCGAGTGGGAGGAGATTTTAAAAGAGGAGATTCAACAACGACCATGTGAAGACGTCGGTCACCTGTAGCAACTAGTTTTAAGGGAGAGAACCACCCACCGGTCGTATGTTACAAATGCGGGGAAAGAGGGACATATCAGCCCAAACTGCCCACAACAGTTTAAGGTATGCTATAATTGTGGAAAAGAAGGACATATCGCTCGAGATTGTACGATATCGAAACCCAGTCCAGCGAGAATGGTGACTCAAAAGGATGTCCCAGAAAAGTCAAAGTCAACGGTTCTTGGAAGAACGTTTTGTCGTGGATCGGTCAAAATGCAAGGAACCCGAACGAAGTTAGTACGGGTTAGTCAATTATAAATTCTTGCGAAGTATATACCTTACTAGATATCGGTTCTACCCATTCTTTTATCTCTCTTACTTGCGCTCAACGTTTAAACTTGACTCCGGAGAAATTAGACTTTGACCTATCTGTGGAAACTCCGTTAGGAGAAACTTTCATCACATCCTTTGTTTATAAATCTTGCTTGATTCAGTTGGCACTATCACATTACCGTTAACCTTATTTCATAGAGATATTTTTGTTTTGATGTGATTTTAAGGTTAACTACTCATCATGCCAAAATTGATTATTTTCGTAAGGTTGTTAGTTTTCATATTCCTAAGCAACTTTGTTATTGAATTCAAGCAATCAAACCATTGTAGTCAAACATTTTCATATCAAGCCATGAAGTCATTCGCTTTTATTACGGATGTCAAATTTTCTTAGTCCATGTTATGGATTTGAATAAAGACACGTCGATTTGAATAATATTCTGTTGTTATTGATTTTCCCGACGTATTTCTGAAGAATTTCTTGGCTTACTCCCAAAGCCCGATATTAAATTTTGTATCGACTTTGAACCCGGACAAAACTCATTTCTAAAATCTCATATCGAATGGCTCTATTGAACTTGAGGAGTTAAAAATTCAACTATAGAATTTGGTACTGAGCCTTTATCTTATGACTTCCTTTGTGGAATTCACCTAAGCGACTCTCTGTAGGGGGACGTCATATTTAAATGCGATAGTAAATCGATAGGTGTCATTGTGACGTCTTTATCCAAGATTGGGATATGAGTCACGATTGAGAGCAACCTAAGTCGATAATCTAAATACGTAGCTTTCTAGGCTTAGTTGGTTATTATCGGAGATTCGTTGAAGGATATTCTCGAATCGCTATTCCATTAACGCAATGGTGACTGACCGTAGAGATACAAAAATTGAATGGAGCAAGGAATGTGGGAAGAGCTTGAAGAACTCAAGAGGAGACTCATTTCAAAGACATGTTACGATCGTACGCCATCCTGGAAAGCGAACGTGGTAGCGGACGCGTTGAGTAGAAGATCATATGCGGAACGAAGTGCGATGATGTCAAGTATCGATAGAGCCAACTTTAATAGAAAAAGTTAAGGTTGCTCAAGCCACCAGGCCCGGGCGATGCGTATGAAGAAGAAAGTACAAGAAGGAGCTATTAGGGCGAGAATTGATGAAGAAGGAATACTTGAGTCAACTCAGACTTTGTATTCCTAATGATTTTGATTTGAAGCATAGAATCATGATGGAGGCACACAACACATTGTTTGCAATCCGTCACTGGGAGTACCAAAATGTATTATGATCTTCAACATACATTTTGGTGGAACAATATGAAGAGAGAGAGATTGCAAAGTTTATCTCGATGTGTTTAACTTGCTTAACGTGTAAAGGCGGAGCATCTTGTACCCTAAGGGTCCGTTGCAACCACTTGAGATCCGGAATGGAAGTGGGAACACATTACTATGGATTTCGTTCACGGGTCTTCCTACGGTTTCTCAAGGCATCAATGCTATTTGGGTTATTGTTGATAGATTAACCAAGTTACGCTCATTTCTTACCGATCACGAGAGACTTATTCCTTGAACGTCTTTCTCGTATATGCGTAAATGAGATTGTGAGATTGCATGGCATGCCGGTATCCATAGTTTTGGGTTAGTTTGTAGAAAGCTATGGGCGCGAATTTACGATTCGATTTGGCATACCATCCTCAAACGGATGGGCAATCGAGAAAGGACTACTCAAACTCTTGAAGATATATTAAAACTACGTGTCCTAGATTTCAAAGGAAGTTGGGATAAGTACTTGCCATTGGTGGAATTCTCATACAACAATAGTTATTAAACAAATATAGGCATGGTTCCATTGAAGCATTATATGGACGAAAATGTCGTTCTCCAATATGTTGGGATGAGGTGGGTGAAGCAACATTGTTGGGACCCGAGAGTTAATACGATATGTATCACCGAAAAGATCCAAATGATTCGACAACGTATACAAACAAAGACGAGATCGACAAAAGAGTTATGCGGATCTTCATCGAAAGGATGTGGAATTTAATGTGGGGATCATGTATTGTTGCGAGTTGCTCCATGGAAGGGAGTTACAAGATTTGGGGAGAGAGGAAAGCTCAATCCACGATTTATCGGTCCATTTCAAATTCTTCGACCGAAGTAGGAAATGTAGCCTATAGACTTGCGTTACCTCGAGTATGTCTCGTGTTCATAATGTGTTTCACATATCTCGTACTTCGTAAATATGTGAAAGACCCGAACCACGTTATAGAGTTAGAAACCGGACGAGATAGCAGAAGACTTAACGTATGAGGAGGTACTGTCAAGATTTTGGATAGGAAGGAGCATGTCTACTACTGCAAAGGTCATACCCTGAGTTAAAGTTTTGTGAAGGAATCATCTTTATAGAGGAAATGACACTGGGAATTGGAAGCGGAAATGAAAGCGAGGTATCCTCACCTTTTGAAACACAGAATACGTACATCAATTTCGAGGACGAAATTTCATAAGGAGGGAGGTTGTAAGACCCCAAAATTTTTTAAATAAAAGGAATTTCCTTTATTTATTATTTTGAAATAGTAAGGGTTGATTTGATTAATGTGGATAGTTAAGGGTTAAATCATGCAAATATTTCAAAATAAGCAAGTGATTATAAAATATTCATTATCGTGGGGGAATATTCGTTTGGTCGTGGAATATTAAATCTTTGTCGGGGAATATTAAATACTTACCAATGTGACCATGTGTAGAGCCCATGTGAAAAAGCGATTGGATGAAGAAAGCGACAAATATAAGTTGTTTTTAAATAACGTGCGTAGTTATTCAAATTATCTTGTTGGAATACCCGGTGGTTAAAAAACACTAATACGCGTTGTTGAGCAAGTAGCACTGCAGTATTGCACCAATTATTGATTCTTACGTAAGAAGGCACTACTCAATAATGGTTGCGATAATTCTTATTCGATATTTTATTGAGTTAATAATTATTTGCGTTGATATTTTATATTCTTTGTTGTTTTGATAAATTGTCATTACACAATTATTTTTCATTATCGAAGCAATAATTCATATTATATGAATAATATTATTAGATAACATTATTGGCAATGTCTAGAAAGTTACATCTAAGGAGAGGTTTGGTCATCTAATCATGGCTTGAAGAAGAAATTCTTATTGGAAGCCCCTCTTTTCCCGAAGGCTGCACGGTTGTCAATATTGTGATTACGTAATATTATTTGTGAATAATTAATTATTGATTTATATGATGAGGAAAATATTGATTTTATGTGGATATAGATGGAGAAAATTTTTAAAATGACAATTGTTGAAAATTAATATTTTATCTTTTTACGATAAAATAATTCATTTAAATATATTATTTTAATAATATATTAACGGTGATATTTTACAATGAATGTGGGATATATGAGTATATGAGGAGGAAGAGTATTTTTGTGGCATTAAATGTTTAACACATGTTTTGTGTGTTGGTGGACACAATTATTGGAATAGAAATTTGATTATAGCTTGTAAAATCACTTGTTTGTGGATTTCGGTCAATTTCTATTTGGAATTTGGAAAAACTTTCTTCTGCAAAGTTGTAGAGAATTGAATTTCCTATAAAAACTCATGAGATTCGAATTTTCTGATGAGAGGGCTATTTATTATGAATTATTGAAGTTCAAGTTCAAATAATTAATTTTGGGAGTTTTAGTTAATTATTTTGAGAAAAACGTTTTTTTGCAACTAAGTTGGCCTCACATGTGATTCAAATGGGCTGAGATCAGTTGTCTAAGGTGGGCTAAAGAAAATGTGAAAAATATATTAATATTATATTCCATTTTACGCTTTTGGTGTTCTAAGCATTTTCTATAAATAGGGTGCTTAGGTTAGAATTGAAAAACACACCGTAAGCTGAAGTTTCTCTCTATTTTCTCTCGATATATTGAGCGTATTCTTGTGAGTATACTTTGAGTATTGCTATACGGTGCAAGTTAGATTCGGCGTTATTCCAAATTTAGAAGTACTAATCTTTCGAGGTAAGGGATATTATTTTTTCGTAATGATATTATTTCTTCAATATCATTATCTTTGAAATGTTGATCTGAAGTTTTTATCAAATTTGGAACTTTTTCATGTCTGAGTTACTATTCATGAGTTACTATTCATGAGTTACTATTCACGAGTTACTATTCATGAGTTCTTATTCACTTAGTACTATTCTATCATGAAGCGTGAAGATGTTTTTGTGGAATTTCTATCTTTTGGTGTCTGAGTTCTTATTCACGTATACGGCACTATTCACGATATCTGGCACTATTCATAGAAAAATAAAATTTCTTCTTGTTGTCCAAAATATCTATTACGGATACTAGCTCGATTGTATCCATGTTTTGATCATTCTTGAATTTTACACCACTATGATTATTTTGAGGTATTTTTGGGCGTGGATAAAACCAAGTACGAATCCTTAATCCTTAATCCTTGTCATTTTGTTTTCTTTGGATTCGTTTCTTTAAAAATATTTTCATCATCCTCAATCTTAAATGATGATATTATTGAATATCTTTGGCTTTGTAGTAAAGATGAATGATTTCTGAAGAATATCTTTGGCACTGTAGTGCAAAAGATGAGCAGTGTTGAGATGAACATAATGGATTGATTAATATCTTTGGCACAGAGTGCAAAGATGAGCAGTGTTTAAATGAACATGACCCGGTGATGAATATCTTTGGCACTGTAGTAAAAAGATGAATATTTGATTCGGATGCATATTGATTGATGTTACGAGGATAAAATATTGATGATGGGTATTAAATTCATAGATTATAGTAGATTTCATTCTCTACGTAACTCTTCTATGAATTATTATTTCATTGCGAATATTGATCTGAAACTTGTTGTCTATTGTATTCTATCAGATTTTTCCATGTTGAAGACTAACGATAATTTGTTGTATATTATCTTAGTCATAATATTCTTTACTGGGCTAGTTGAGCTCACCCTTTTCCTTGTTGTTCCATTTTTCTTCTCGGGGAGGCGAGAATGTAGCGAGTACTAGTGGGGGTATGGAATGAAGGTTCTAGAGAGAGTTGTTTAGTAGTCCTCACCATTTTTGTAAAATAATGAATCAATAATTATGATGGGGATTTATTTGCGTGTGGATATTGTCTAGAAGACAATATTATATTTAAACTCACAGTATATATTGTCGTATTTCACACGACATTTGTATTATTGAAGTTGTAGTTTGCTTCTTATACCATGTATTTGGCGACTCAGAATGGGTGTTGTGTATACCTATTTTGGGGGCGTCACAGTTAACAGGTAATGTGATAGTGCCAACTTGAATCAAGAAAGATTTTTAAACAACGGATGTAATGAAAGTTTCTCCTAATGGAGTCTCCACAGATAAGTCAAAGTTTAATTTCTCCGTAGTCAAGTTCAAACGTTGAGCGCAAGTAAGAGAGATAAAAGAATGGGTAGAACCAATATCTAGTAAGGTATATACTTCTTAAGAATTTATAATTAACTAACCCGTGCTAACTTCGTTCGGGTTCCTCGCATTTGATTTGGTCACGACAAACGCTCTTCCAAGAACCGTTGACTTTGACTTTTACAGGACATCCTTTTGAGTCACCATTCTCATTTGGGTGGGTTTCGATATCGTATAATCTCGGCGATATGTCCTTCTTTTCCACAATTATAGCATACCTTGGAAGGCTTTGAGCAGTTTGACCTTATATGTCCCTCCTCTCCACATCTCGTAGCATCTAAGCTGGCGATCGTTCTCTTCCCTAGAATTTGTTGATGGTCGCGATGTCACTGCCGACGTCTTCCGTCATCGTTAAATCTTCTCTTTTAGATTGGACATCTCTTTCCATAATATCAACGTCGTGCGGCTTTTTACCCATGCATCACTCATTCTCACTCGTTCGTTATTTCTTCTTCAACTTTCAGATTCGACTTTATCATCTTATACTCGCCAAAGAGTGCTTACATTCAAGCATCACATATCGGGTAACCACAAGCTTGAATCGTTGCATCCTTTTGCTCCACATTTTCTGTAATTCTTGACTGCTCTTCTAACTCATGAATACGATTTTGCAATTCTACATTTTGATCATAAAATACCTCTAATAAACTCTCTTGGTACCTCTTCTTCCTCTTCTTCCTCACTCTCATTTGTTACCTCTGCGACTATCTAAGGGTGCAACTATCAATTCTTCACTCACCACATGGATATCTCTAATTCCTTCTTCGCTTTGACATCACATTATCACGGTTAGCGATTAGAGGTGTCTCCACGATCTCATTCACTCCATTGTTAACGTTCTCGCATGACCATTCTTAAAAACTATCATAAAACAAGGGTTAATTAAATAAATTAACATATCACATAATACCCCTATATTATGACCAACCAACAAATAAGCTTTAGGTAGGACACACTAGCGAAGGTTTTACTCAAATCTCTCCCTCCTAGTTCTATTCCCGATCTCCGCCAGAGATCATATCCTAAGCTCGATACCAACTGTGGCGCCCCCAAAATAGGTATACACAACACCCATTTACGGAGTCGCCAAATACATGGTACAAGAAGCAAACTACAACTTCAATAATACAAATGTCGTGTGAAATACGACAATATATCTTAATGAGTTTAAATATAATATTGTCTTCTAGACAATATCCACCACGCAAATAAATCCCCATCATAATTATTGATACATCATTTTACAAAATGGTGAGGACTACTAAATAACTCTCTCTAGAACCTTCATTCCATACCCCACTAGTACTCATTTACATTCTCGCCTCCGAGAAGAAAAATGGAACAACAAGGAAAAGGGTGAGCTCAACTAGCCCGATAAAGAATACTATGACTAAGATAATATACAACAAATTATCGTTAGTCTCCAACGAGGAAAAAATCGATAGAATACAATAGACAACAAGTTTGGATCAATATTCGCATTGAAATAATAATTCATAGAAGAGTTACGTAGAGAATGAAATCTACTATAATCTATGAATTCAACGATCCATCATCAATATTTTATCCTGTAACATCAATCAATATTCATCTCAAATCAAATATTCATCTTTGCACTACAGCCAAAGATATTCATTAATCGGTCATGTTCATCTCAACACCTATTCATCTTTTGCACTAAAGGCCAAAGATATTCATCGATCGGTCGTGTTCATTTAAACACTGTTCATCTTTGCACTACTGGGCCAAAGATATTCTTGAAATAATTCATCTTTGCACTACTGGGCCAAAGATATTCAATAATATCATCATTTAAGGCGAGGATGATGAAAATATTTTAAAGAACGAATCCGGTGAAACAAAATGACAAGGATTAAGGATTAAGGATTCGTACTTTTTTTTTATCCATGTCTAACAATACCTCAAAATAATCATAGTGGTGTAAAATTCAAGAATAATCAAAACATGGATACAATCAAAGCTAGTATCCGAATAGATATTTTAGACGAAAAGAAGAAATTTTATTTTTTGGTGAATAGTCTTAGTATCGTGAATAGTCTTGTATATCGTGAATTAGGCCAGATATCGTGAATAGTAACTCAGACACCAAAAGATAGAAATTCCACAAAAACATCTTCACGCTTCATGAATAGTACTCGTGAATAGTAACTTTCGTGAATAATAACTCATGAATAGTAACTTCGTGAATAGTAACTCATGAATAGTAACCCGAAGCATGAAAAAGTTCCAAATTTGATAAAACTTGGATCGACATTTTAGTATAATGATATTGAAGAAATAATATCATTTTAAAAAAAATAATATCCCTTACCTCAAAGAATCGATTGCCGGAAGGAAAGGTCGGAAGTGATCTTTGAATGAAACTTATCTTTGAGCAATGAACTCTCAAAGTATCTAAATACTCATAAAATACGCTCGATAATATAGAGAGAAAGAGAAAACTTTGTTTACGGTGTGATTTTCAATTCTAACAGCCCTCTATTTATCGAAAATGTTAGCGTCTAAAGCGGACTTAACACGCAACACGATGGCTTTACTCTGCTACTATTCCCACCCACCACATTTGAAAATTCAATTGAGCACATTTCTCACCAACCAAAAGTGGGGCCCACCAATTCTAGAATTTTCCACCAAAATCATTTATAACCTAATTTACGAATCGGTCACCTCTTAAAATTCATAATAAATTATCGCTCATTTTTAACGGTTCAAAATTTGTGGACATATACTCAACTTATATATATATAACATACCCAAAAATTACAACGATCCAACGGTCGGATTAAATATTATAACTCACACAATAAAGGCGTAATAACACCAATTTGATCTTTTAATACCTCAATCCAAACAAAATACAAATAAAACATCTCAAAGCATTAATTCCTTCATTAATAACCACATAAATAAATCCATCATTTATATTCATATAAAATAAATATTTCCTTATCATATGAATCAATAATTAATTATTCACAAATAATATTACGTAATCACATTTATAACAACCGAAGTCATTTTCCGGAAAGAGGGGCTTTCAATAAGGATCTCTCCTTCTTGGTAGCAATTAGGTGACCAAACCTCTCCTTAACGAACTTTCTAGACATTGCCAATAATGTTATCTAATAATATTATTCAAATAATATGAATTATTGATCCGATAATGGGAAATCTTTGTGCGGTGACAATTATTGAAGCAAAGAATAATATAAAATACCAACGCAAACAATTATTGAATCAATAAAATAAAATCTTTGAGCGATGAATTATCGTAACAATTATTGAGTAGTGCCTTCTTACGTAAGGATCAATAATTGATGCAATACCGTGTCTTACTCTTTGTTCAACAACGGCGTATTAGTGTGTTTTAACCACCGGGTATTCCAATGATGATGATAACGGTAACAATTACGCCGTTATTTTTAAACAACTTATATTTGTCGTTTTCCTCATCCAATCGCTTTCAGAGTTATGGGGCCCACACATGGTGCATTTGCCTCAGTCGATAAATACGAATATTCCTCGACGATCACGAATATTCCACGACCAATAGAATATTCCCGACAACAATGAATATTTTATAACCACTTGCTTATTTTGAAATATTTTGCGTATTTTACCCCTAACTATCCACATTAATCAAATCAACCCTTACTATTTCAAAATAATAAATAAAGGAAATTCCTTTTTATTTAAAAAAATTTGAGGTCTTACATCTTTGGCTGTAGTGCAAAAAGATGAATATTTGATTCAAGATGTATATTGATTGATGTTACAGGATAAAATATTGATGATGAACTTTTAAATTCATAGATAATAGTAGATTTCATTCTCTACGTAACTCTTATGAATTATTATTTCAGCCATGCGAATATTGATCTGAAACTTGTTGTCTATTTTATTCTATCAGATTTTTCCCTGTTGAAGACTAACGATAATTTGTTCTATATTATCTTAGTCATAATATTCTTTACTGGGCTAGTTGAGCTCACCCTTTTCCTTTTTGTTCTATTTTTCTTCTCAGGAGGCGAGAATGTAGCGAGTACTAGTCGGGGTATGGAATGAAGGTTCTAGGAAGTTGTTTTTGAAGTCCTCACTATTTTGTAAAATAGTGTATCAATAATTATAATGAGGACTTATTTGGGTGTGAATATTGTCTAGATGACAATATTTGTATTTAAACTCAAAATTTATGTGTTGTCGTATTTTGCACAACAATTGTATTAATAAAGTTATAGTTGTTTCCGCACCATGTATTTTGGCGACCCAGAATGGGTGTTGTATACCTATTTTGGGGACGTCACACGGTAAACTTGGCTTCGTACTGCGACACGCTCATGTTGTTTTTCTCCAGCTTAATGAACTCTACCTCTTTCATATGACGAATACTTTCGGGAAAGTACTTGTCGTTGAACAATTGTTGGAACTTCTCCCAAGTCATCTTCAGTGCGATAGGTTGAGTACGCTTGACAGATTCCCACCAGTAATCTGCCTCTGCTCGCAACATGAAGGTGGCAAAGGGAACCTTTTGCTCCTCGGAGCATCCCAAGACATCAAATATCTTGCAGATCTGCTTTATCCACATCTCCACCTTAAGTGGTTTTGGCTCTCCAAAAAACTCTGGTGGTCCCAGTTCCTTGAATTGCTTAGCAGTGACCGTCCGAGAGTTGCCAGTGTTTCCACCTACATTTTGGACAGGAGCCACTCTTGCTTGATGTTGCATGAATTGCATAAAGCCTCTAAACATTCTATCATTCATCATTTGGTCAATATTGTGGTTTGTATGAGGATTGTCGCCTTCCTGATGCACATTGTCCTGATTATTGATCTGTGGAGACTCAACGGTCTCCTGTTCTCCATTGCTATTCTCAACATTCTCGGATGTCATTTTCAAATACTGCCACAAAACAAGGGTTAATTAACATATCACATATTATCCCTATACTCTGACCAACTAATTAAATACATATAAACTTAGGTAGGTCATACTAGCGAAGGAATTCCCCGTCTCTCCCCTCCTAGTTCTTGTCTCACATCTCAGTCATGGATCATATCCCTAAGCTTTGATACCAACTGTGATGCCCCCAAAATAGGTATACATCACCTATTCGAAGTCGCCAAATACATGATGCGAATACAAATACAATCTTAAATATCTGACATGAAGTGTGTGTTTTAATACAAATATTATCTTCTAGAGCGTTATTCAAACTCAAAATAAGTCCTCAATACATTTATTAACACACTATTTCATAGAATAATGAGGACTACTAACGTTATCCCTACGGATAGTCACTCAGTTCCCGATTAGTCCTCGCTACGTTCTCATTTCACGAAGAGAACAATGAAAGCAAAAAGGGTGAGCTCAACTAGCCCAAGAAGAAATATTATGACTAAGATAATGTAGAATAAATTATCTTAGCCTTCAATAGTGTTAAAGCGTCTTTGTAAGACCCCGAATTTTATGAAATAAAAGTATTCAATTTTTCTTATAATTACTATTAGGTAAATGGTTAAATTGATAAAAGTTAAAGTTAAGGGTGATATATGAATTTTTTTCAAAATACACAAGTGGTTATAAAATATTCATTGTTGTTAGGGAATATTCGTTTGGTCGTGGAATATTCTTTACGTAGGGAATATTAAATGCGGCCAGTATGACCATTTCAGGGGCCCATAATGTAATAAGCTGTCGAATGAAGAAAGCGAAAAATTAAGTTTTTATAAATAACGGCGTAATCGTTACAAGTTAACTTTGTTGGAATACCAGATGGTTAAAAACATACGTAATACGCGTGTTTGCACAAGAGTAGCTTACCTTTTACAGTATTTTTGAATTATTGATCCTTACATAAGAAGGCACTACTCAATAATTATTATAGTAATTCTTATTCAATATTTTATTTATTGATTCAATAATTGCTACGTTGAAATTTTATATTATTATTGTTCAATAATTGTCCACGCACACGATATTTCCCATTATCGGATCAATAATTCATATTATTGATTAATATTATTAGATAGCATTATTGGCAATGTCTAGAAAGTTACATCAAGGAGAGGTTTGGTCACCTAATTGCGCCAATGAGGAGAAATCCTTATTGGAAAGCCCCTCTTTCTGAACCGCTTTTGGTTGTCATAATTGTGATTACGTAATATTATTTGGGAATAATTAATTATTGATTTATATGATAAGAAAATATTTATTTGATATGGATATAAATGATGGATTTATTTATTATATGTGGTTATAATTGAAGGATTTAATGTTGAGGTGTTTTATCGATATTTTTGCCGGAATGGAGATATTAAAAATAAAATCGGTATTTTTACGATATATTGCGTGAGTTATAATTTTTAATCATTTGTTGGATCGTTGTAATTTTTGGATATGTTATACATATATAAGTTGAGTATATGTCCACAAATTTTGAACCAGTTTAAAATGAAACGTATGATTTGTTATGAATTTTAAGAGGTGAATGGTTCAGAAATTATTGAAGTATCCGAATTTAGCATTTTGGTGGAAAATTCTAGAATTGAGTGGGCCCCACTTGTGGTTGGTGAAGAAATGTGCTGAATTTTATTTCAAATGTGGTGGGTGGGAATATAGTAGCGAGTAAAGCCATCGGAGTTGCAGTCAAGTCAAGTCTGCTAAAATTTTCCTATAAATAGAGGGCTAAGTTAGAATTGAAAAACACACCGTAAACAAAGTTTTCTCTCTTTCTCTCTCTATATTTTTGAGCGTATTCTTGTGAGTATTTTGAGTATACTTTGAGAGTATTGCTATCAAGTGCAAGTTTCATTCAAGATATTAGATCTTTCAAGAAATCTCGATTCTTTGAAGTAAGGGATATTATTTTTTTTCGTAATGATATTATTTCTTCAATATCATTATGCTGAAATATTGGTTGGAATTTTTTATCAAATTTGGAACTTTTTCATGTCGGGGTTACTATTCACGAGTTACTATTCACGAGTTACTATTCATGAGTTACTATTCACGAGTTACTATTCACGAGTACTATTCATGAAGCGTGAAGATGTTTTTTTGTGGAATTTCTATCTTTTGGTGTCGGAGTTACTATTCACGATATCAAGACTATTCACGATATCTGACACTATTCACGAATCTGGCACTATTCATAGAAAAATGAAAATTTTTTCTTTTCGTCTAAAATATCTATTCTGGATACTAGCTTTGATTGTATCCATGTTTTGATCATTCTGGAATTTTACACCACTATGATTATTTTGAGGTATTTTTGGATGTATAGATTAGGAGTTATGGATTTTATGAGAAAATCCTATTTTAAAAGTAACTATTTATAACTCCTTGCGGTTAACTCCAAAATTGATGAAATTTTTATTGAGAGTACATCTATATAATATCGGTGTACTCTGTGAATTTGAAATTTTTGGATAAAAGTACAATTTATGATAAATGTTTAAATATTAAATTGGTTTTAGCCATATGAAAAATAGTAAATGAATTTTTAAAATTTTGAGAAAAATATATGTTCAATATGGGACTATTTTATACTAAATCGCAGTAAAAGAAATATTTTTAGAACTGATTTGGTATATTTTCATGAAAATGTTCTAGTTATGAGTAAATGAATTAAATATGTTATGTGAAGTAAGAAAATTGGAAAATATGATTTATTGGCTTGAGAATCATATATGAGATATATGATTTTTATGAGGGTTTTGGTTAATGATGATGAAATCTTATGAGTTTGGCATTTTAGATGATTAAATGCATTAATTATTAAAGTGTAAATAATCTGGATTAAATTATTTATAAGTTTGAGAAATGATTAAAATATTATTATAATATTAATAATATTAGATTATGAGATTTCTAAGTGAATTATAACATTTGGATTAAGGTGTTATAAATATGGATATGAATTTTATTATGAAACTTTATCTTTTCGTGTCGAGGTTACTATGCACGTATACGGGACTATGTACGAATACGGGGTACTATTCACAACAAATTGATTTCTTCTCTGACCAAATTATCGTTGATTTATGAATCTTACTCTTGAAATTAAAACCATGTTTTGATTATATTATTTTTATATAACATTCTTATAACCCTAATGATGATATTTCTCTTTGACTTGAGTGTAAAGATGGGTAGATTATTGGTATGATCGTGACCATAGGTTCTCTTTGGCCAGTAGTGCAAAAGTTGAATTGTTGGTGGTATGATCATGACCATTGAATTTACAATTGAATATTTTTTTAAGTGCAAAGGTGGATTGATCAACATGGTTATAATTATTGTTATATAACTTACGAAATGATTATGTATTTCTTTGATATATGAATATCTTTGGCTCGTTTGTGCAAAGATGACTGTTGTTGAATATCTTTTGCTTTGTAGTGCAAAGATGAATTATTGATGAATATCTTTGGCTCGTAATGCAAAGCAAAGAGATGACTGTTGTTGAATATCTGAATATCTTTAGTAGTGCAAAGATGAATTATTGATGAATATCTTTTGCTCGTGTAATGCAAAGATGACTGTTGTTGAATATCTTTGCTTTGTAGTGTAAAAGATGAATTATTGATGAATATCTTTGGCTTGTAATGCAAAGATGACCCGTTGTTGAATATCTTTTAGCATGTAGTGTAAAGATGAGCTGTTGATGAATATCTTTGGCCAGTGGTGCAAAGATGAATTTATTAGTATGATTATGAGCGAGGGCGTGATTTGGTATAACCATGATATTTGATGTTTCGTAAAAAGGCGCGGTGATGAAAATTATCTTCGTCCGGATGAGAAGAGGAATTTAGAATCACAATTATGATTATGAAGTTATTCATATGATTGTGGAAAGGCTGTTGATTGATGTTCTGAGGATAAAATATTGTTGGTGGACTTTTAACGTGGAAGACAATAGACTTTATACTCTATTTGACTCTTTTAATGGATTGCTTCGTTCATTGCAACTATGGTTGAAAAGTTTTATCATCTACCATATGTTCTAAATCTACGATTCATTCTTGATGAAGACTATTGATAATTTATTTATCTTTAGTCATAATATTCTTTCTTGAGCTAGTTGTGCTCACCCTTTTGTTTCACAATTCCTTTTAGGTAATAAAAGTGTATTTGGGTTGGCGGGGATAACAAGGAATAGAGCGGTGGTCTATAGTTGTTGAGGTTCTCCCTAAAGAGTATGAAAATAATTTTATTGAGGGCTTTAGTGTGTTGTATTTTATACATCATTTAATAGTTATTTTTGGTGAATTAAATAGGGTGGGCGAACCCAACTTTGGAAGGGTGTTTTGTCACTATCATACATGATGTCTAATGACATACAAACTCGTGTTATCATAAGACATGGTTGTGCTCATCCACTTCTTTGAGTATATTTACAAGCACTACTTATATAATCTTGGTGTTTGTTTGGAGTATAATACCCAATTAGAGACAAAGTGGAGATAATGATATGTCAAGAGAAGACTCACCATTGGGAAGAATACGATAGTAATCTTCTTGTTTTTCTTTGGGGTCTATTAGGTCAACCAAGGATAATTCTGTGGCCATATGATATCTACCATAACCTAAAAGCATGGCCTCCCCGTATACGAAGGTTTCTTGAGCACTTCCCAAAGATTCTAATTTCTAAAAGCAGTTTTTGACTATACCTTTATGTAAGGTGTCATTGTGACGTACTTACTGATTGGTATATATTTGTATCCAAACTCACGACATATGTGTTGTTGTATTTTGCACGACAATTGTTGTGATAAAGTTGTAGTTGTTTTTACTGTACCATATATTTGGCGACTCGAGAATGGGTTGGATGGAATGGACCTATTTTGGGGTTGTTACATTTGGTATCGAGCTATAAGTAAAGAGCCCCGAGCCTCTCATTTGGTGACTTCTGTTGATGGGGATGCGCAAACCGGACTCTCCGTGGGGGCCTTGGATTCTGCGGTGGTGGCAAACCGATAGGTATCAATGTGAGGTCTTGACACAAGTTGGTGTCGAGTTACATTTGGTATCGAGCTTAGGGATATGATCTCTGGCGGAGATCGGGATTAGAACTAGGAGGAGAGATGAGTAAATCCTTCGCTAGTGTGTCCTACCTAAGCTTATTTGTTGGTCGGTCATAATATCGGGATATTATGTGATGATATGTTAATTTGTTAAATTAACCCTTGTTTTGAAGTTGTATTCTAGAATGATATCTCGAAATACGGAGATGAGCAATGGAGAAATCATGATGACGGAAAGATGAAATCGAAATGAAAGCAAGGTATTCTCAACTCTTTGAAATACCAGTGCACGTAAATTTCTGGGGACGAAATTTCATAAGGAGGGAGATTGTAAGACCGAATTTTATGAAATAAAAGAATTCAATTTTTCTTATAATTACTATTCAAGTAAATGGTTAAATTAATAAAAGTTAAAGTTAAGGGTGATATATGAATTTTTTCAAAATACACAAGTGGTTATAAAATATTCATTGTTGTTTCGGGGAATATTCGTTTGGTCGTGGAATATTCTTTACGTCGGGGAATATTAAATATGACAATGCACGACCATTTGTGGGCCCCATAATGTGAGAATAAGCGTCGAATGAAGAAAGCGAAAAAATTAAGTTTTTATAAATAGCGGCGTAATCGTTACGAATTAACTTTGTTGGAATACCCGATGGTTAAAATACGTAATATGCGTGTTTGCATGCGAATACACTGCGGTTTTACGGTATTTTTGAATTATTGATCCTTACATAAGAAGGCACTACTCAATAATTATTACGGTAATTCTTATTCAATATTTTTATTTATTGATTCAATAATTGCTACGTTGAAATTTTATATTATTATTGTTCAATAATTGTCCTTTTGGCGATTTCCCATTATCGGATCAATAATTCATATTATTTGATTAATATTATTAGATAGCATTATTGACAATGTCTAGAAAGTTCTGTCAAGGAGAGGTTTGGTCACCTAATTGCGCGCCAGTAAGGAGAAATCCCTTATTGGAAAGCCCCTCTTTCCTGGGAACTGCCTGGTTGTCATAATTGTGATTCTGTAATATTATTTGGGAATAATTAATTATTGATTTATATGATAAGAAAATATTTATTTGATATGGATATAAATGATGGATTTATTTATTATATGTGGTTATAATTGAAGGATTTAATGTTGAGGTGTTTTATCAGTATTTTTGTCGGAATGGAGATATTAAAAATAAAATCAGTATTTTTACGATATATTGCGTGAGTTATAATTTTTAATCTGACCGTTGGATCGTTGTAATTTTTGGATATGTTATACATATATAAGTTGAGTATATGTCCACAAATTTTGAACCGTTAAAAATGAACGTATGATTTGTTATGAATTTTAAGAGGTGAATGGTTAGGAAATTATTGAAGTATATAATTTAGCATTTTGGTGGAAAATTCTAGAATTGAGTGGGCCCCACTTGTGGTTGGTGAAGAAATGTGCTGAATTTTATTTCAAATGTGGTGGGTGGGAATAGTAGCGAGTAAAGCCATCAGTAGCAGTCAAGTCAAGTCTGCTAAAATTTTCCTATAAATAGAGAGGCTAAGTTAGAATTGAAAAACACACCGAAAAACAAAGTTTTCTCTATTTCTCTCTCGATATTTTGAGCATATTCTTGTGAGTATTTTGAGTATACTTTGAGTATTGCTAGTTTCATGCAAGTTCACTTAGATTCTTTATTCCGGTCAATCTTGATTCCTTGAGGTAAGGGATATTATTTTTTTCGTAATGATATTATTTCTTCAATATCATTATCTTTGAAATATTGGTTGGAATTTTTTATCAAATTTGGAACTTTTTCATATCGGGGTTACTATTCACGAGTTACTTATTCACGAGTTACTATTCATGAGTTACTATTCACGAGTTCTTATTCACGAGTACTATTCATGAAGCGTGAAGATGTTTTTTGTGGAATTTCTATCTTTTGGTGTTGAGTTACTATTCACGTATCGACCTTTATTCACGATATCTGACACTATTCACGAATACGGCACTATTCATAGAAAAATGAAAATTTTTCTTTTCGTCTAAAATATCTATACGGATACTAGCTTTGATTGTATCCATGTTTTGATCATTCGAATTTTACACCACTATGATTATTTTGAGGTATTTTTGGATGTATAGATTAGGAGTTATGGATTTTATGAGAAAATCCTATTTTAAAAGTAACTATTTATAACTCCTTGCGGTTAACTCCAAAATTGATGAAATTTTTATTGAGAGTACATCTATATAATATCAGTGTACTCTGTGAATTTCCGAATTTTTGGATAAAAGTACAATTTATGATAAATGTTTAAATATTAGGTGGTTTTAGCCATATGAAAAATAGTAAATGAATTTTAAAATTTTGAGAAAATATATGTTCAATATGGGACTATTTTATACTAAATCCCGGAAAAGAAATATTTTAGAAGGCGATTTGGTATTTTCATGAAAATGTTCTAGTTATGAGTAAATGAATTAAATATGTTATGTGAAGTAAGAAAATTGGAAAATATGATTTATTGGCTTGAGAATCATATATGAGATATATCTGATTTTTATGAGGGTTTTGGTTAATGATGATGAAATCTTATGAGTTTGGCATTTTAGATGATTAAATGCATTAATTATTAAAGTGTAAATAATTGGATTAAATTATTTATAAGTTTGAGAAATGATTAAAATATTATTATAATATTAATAATATTAGATTATGAGATTTCTAAGTGAATTATAACATTTGGATTAAGGTGTTATAAATATGGATATGAATTTTATTATGAAACTTTATCTTTTTCGTGTCGAGGTTACTATGCACGATATACGGGACTATGTCACGAATACTGGTACTATTCACAACAAATTGATTTCTTCTCCCGACCAAATTATCGTTGATTTATGAATCTTACTCTTGAAATTAAAACCATGTTTTGATTATATTATTTTTATATAACATTCTTATAACCCTAATGATGATATTTCTCTTTGACTTGAGTGTAAAGATGGGTAGATTATTGGTATGATCGTGACCATAGGTTCTCTTTGGCCGAGAGTGCAAAAGTTGAATTGTTGGTGGTATGATCATGACCATTGAATTTACAATTGAATATTTTTTTAAGTGCAAAGGTGGATTGATCAACATGGTTATAATTATTGTTATATAACTTCGAAATGATTATGTATTTCTTTGATATATGAATATCTTTGGCTCGTTGTGCAAAGATGACTGTTGTTGAATATCTTTGCTTTGTAGTGCAAAGATGAATTATTGATGAATATCTTTGGCTCGTAATGCAAAGATGACTTTGTTGTTGAATATCTTTGCTTTGTAGTGCAAAGATGAATTATTGATGAATATCTTTGGCTCGTAATGCAAAGATGACACATTGTTGAATATCTTTGCTTTGTAGTGCAAAGATGAATTATTGATGAATATCTTTGGCTTGTAATGCAAAGATGACCGTTGTTGAATATCTTTGCTTTGTAGTGTAAAGATGAACTGTTGATGAATATCTTTGGCCCGTGGTGCAAAGATGAATTTATTAGTATGATTATGAGCGAAGGCGTGATTTGGTATAACCATGATATTTGATGTTTAGGGTAAAGACGGTGATGAAAATTATCTTCGTCTGGATGAGAAGAGGAATTTAGAATCACAATTATGATTATGAGTTATTCATATGATTGTGGAAAGGAACTGTTGATTGATGTTGAGGATAAAATATTGTTGGTGGACTTTTAACGTGGAGAAGACAATAGACTTTATAGTCTATTTGACTCTTTTAATGGATTGCTTCGTTCTACTGCGCAACTATGGTTGAAAAGTTTTATCATCTACCATATGTTCTAAATCTCGATTCATTCTTGATGAAGACTATTGATAATTTATTTATCTTTAGTCATAATATTCTTTCTTGAGCTAGTTGTGCTCACCCTTTTGTTTCACAATTCCTTTTAGGTAATAAAAGTGTATTTGGGTTGGTTGGGGATAACAAAGGAATAGAAGCGGTGGTCTATAGTTGTTGAGGTTCTCCCTAAAGAGTATGAAAATAATTTTATTGAGGGCTTTAGTGTGTTGTATTTTATACATCATTTAATAGTTATTTTGGTGAATTAAATAGGGTGAGGCGAACCCAACTTTGGAAGGGTGTTTTGTCACTATCATACGGAGATGTCTAAATGACATACAAACTCGTGTTATCATAAGACATGGTTGTGCTCATCCACTTCACGAGTATATTTACAAGCACTACTTATATAATCTTGGTGTTTGTTTGGAGTATAATACCCAATTAGAGGCGAGTGGAGATAATGATATGTCAAGAGAAGACTCACCATTGGGAAGAATACGATAGTAATCTTCTTGTTTTTCTTTGGGGGTCTATTAGGTCAACCAAGGATAATTACGTGGCCATATGATATCTACCATAACCTAAAAGCATGGCCTCCCGTATACGAAGGTTTTCTTGAGCACTTCCCAAAGATTCTAATTTCTAAAAGCAGGTTTTGACTATACCTTTATGTAAGGTGTCATTGTGACTTACTACTACGGTTGGTATATATTTGTATCCAAACTCACAAAGATATGTGTTGTTGTATTTTGCACGACAATTGTTGTAATAAAGTTGTAGTTATTTTACGTACCATATATTTGGCGACTCGAGAATGGGTTGGATGGAATGTACCATATATATATTATTTAAAATCTAATAAAACAAATAACTTTATAAAAGTATTCTATTTTATATAAAAATATTTTACTATGCAAATACTATGCAGCACTATGCATAATAAAATATAATATATTCTATTTAAAATCTAATAAAACAAATAACTTTATAAAAGTATTATGTTTTATATAAAAAGATTTTACTATGTAAATAATATCAGTGCACCTTATGCAAACACTATGCATAATAGAATATAATATATTCTATTTATAATAAAATAAATAACTTTATATAAGTATTATGTTTTATATAAAAAGATTTTACTATGCAAATACTTATGCATAATAGAATATAATATATTCTATTTATAATCAAATAAAACAAATCTTTATAAAAAGTATTATGTTTTATATAAAAAGTTTTTGTTTTATTACATTTATAATAATAATAAAACAAAACTTATGACCTTTATTATAATTCACAATATTAATCGACCAGTCGCTCCCGAGAAAGAGGGGCTTTCCAATAAGGATTTCTCCCTATTGGCGTGCAATTAGGTGACCAAACCTCTCCTTGCGCGAACTTTAGAACATAGTTAATATTGCAAATAATAATATTAATAACTTCGTCGTCTCAATTATTGATTTTAATAATATATAAAATATCGACAATAATTGAATCAAATAACGTGAAATACTATGCAGCAATTACTGTAGCAATAATTGAACAAAACTGGGTGACTTCTCACGTAAGCATCAATAATCAATCTGGTATTGCTCTTATGCAACCACGCCAGACATTCGTATTACTTTACTACCGAGTAGTTCAACAGTTTTAACGATAAAACTTTTCCCGTTATTTTCATAAAATAATTTTGTCGTTTTATCAATCCGACAATAATTCCATTGTGGGGTCCACCAATGATTGTGTCGTTGTACGAATATTCCCTCTTAAAACGAATATTCTCCGAACAATCGAATATTATATAACAACTTGAATACTTTGCAAAATTTATAAATATTACCCACAACTATAACATTATCTTAAATCCACACCATAATTTTGAAAAAAAATATTTCGAGAAAATTAAATATTTATTCATAAAATTTGGGATTTTACAAATAATGTCCTCATTACAATTATTGATGCACTATTTTACAAAAATAGTGAGGACTGCTAAAACAACTGTCTAGGACCATCACTCTATACCCATTTGGTTCTGCTTATGTTCTCGCTTTCTTCGAGAAGAAAAATGGAACAAAAAGGAAAAAGGTGAGCTCAACTAGCCCAGTAAAGAATATTATGACTAAGATAATATACAACAGATTATCCTTAGTCTTTAACAGGGAAAAATCTGATAGAATATAATATACAACAAGTTTTAGATCAACAACTGCAGCGGAAACAACAATTCATTAGAAGAGTTAAGTAGAGAATGAAATCTACTATCATCTATGAATTTAAAAGTCCATCAACAATATTTTATCCTTGTAACATCAATCAATATACATCTTGAATCAAATATTCAACTTTGCACTACGGGCCAAAGATATTCATTTGTATCACCAGTTGGTCATGTTCATCTCAACACCTGTTCATCTTTGCACTACGGGCCAAAGATATTCATCAGGTAATCATACATCTTTGCACTATAGGCCAAAGATATTCATCAATTTGTTAGAGTTTATGCCCTAGAGGCCAATTATTTAATATAATTGCTTAACGTTTTGATATTATATTTGATTGAATAAATGAATGCTTTTATTATGATTTTATTTACTGCGTTATATAAATGTTAACATAATAAAAGTCCTTAGAATAGTGATACAAATTATATAGTTTCAAGTATGTGACTTGAACATGAGATTATATAATTACAATTAGTATCATTGTTCTTAAATGTCCCTAGTCGAGTATCATTGTTGATGGGACAACAATGATGCATTAAGACTAGTATGTGGATTGACTGATGACCAAATCTCATTGGTCATAAATATATGAGATATTAAGTCAATGCATAGGTACATGTTAGAGAACGATGTACTGGACAGACTCATCATGAGAATTCTATGTGGAGCATTATGCGAAGTATCATTAGCAATTCTTATAGTGACAATGATGTAATGTTCCTTCGACCTGAAATCAGTATATTTCTACACGGGAATTTATGTACTTTGATATCATCAAATGTCACCTTTAATAGGGTGGACTATAAAGGTGATTATTGGGTACATCATGAATCGTGTGAGGAATATGAGTGATCTAGATGGAATTTAACCATCCTACATATTAGGGGTTATATCCATAGGCCTCTTGATTGAGTAGGAATATAGAATACATGGCCATGCTCAAATAGTGATTTGTTTCATATAGTCTACTCATTGATCAAGAAAACTTAGATTAAATTATGAAGAGTGTGACACATTCCATGACTCGAGTTTAATCTAGGATATTAAGGTTAAAAGGATTAAATTACATTGAAACATTGGTCACGAAAAGGTTGCATCGAATCATCGATCTTATTATTACTTGGGTTGCAGTGATGCATTACTAGATGCCGCTCACTATTTATAATTTTATAATATGATTTTAAAATTATTTCCAACGTAATAATAACCTATAGGTCACACACATGTAACGTTATTAAAGGGAATTAATTTAAATTGTAAGGATTTAAATATATCAATATGATTGATAGTATTTAAAATGTAATTTAAATTAAAAGGATGATATATATATATATATATATATATATATATTAATTAAGTAAGACTTAATTAAGATATAATATATATATATATATATAAATCAATTTTATTTTAATTAGATTAGGGTTTTGATTAATTCCATTTTATTGCTATATATATGATATATCAGCGTTTTAGGGAAGTTAATCATAACCAAAACCCTAGCCGCTCTTAGAGAGAGACTAGAGAAAATTTTCAAAAATCCTAATCCTTGGTGGCTAGTACCGCAACTCCCTTTATTGCAGATCGTGCGACGATTCGCGGGGCGTTCGTGTGGATACCGTAGAGGCGCGGTTCTGATTGGATTACGTAAGGGATTCGAAGCTGTGACGCCCCCTAAATAGGTAAACATCACCCATCTTGAGTCGCCAAATACATGGTACAAAATTTAAATACAACTTAATTATACAACAGTCGTGTAAAATACGACAAAACATAATCTAAGAGTTTTAATAAGAATATTATCATCTAGACAATATCCACACTCAATGGAGTCCTCATTACATTTATTGTCACACTATTTAATAGAATAGTGAGGACTACTAATGCTATCATCATCGGAATGGTCAATGGTTCCCGACTAGTCCATTGCCACGTTCTCATTTCACGAAGAAAACGTGAAAGAAAGGGTGAGCTCAACTAGCCCAAGAAGAAATATTATGACTAAGATAATGCAGAATAAATTATCCTTAGCCTTCAACAGTATAACAACTAACAGAATATAATAGACAATAAGTTTTAGATTAACAACTGCAGCGGAATAAACAATCCATTAGAAGAGTCAAACAGAGCATAAAATATACTATCTTCTATGATTTAAAAAGGTTTTCATCAACTTTATCGCTGAGACTCAGCTTAATAAATAAACCACATCATCCCTGCACCACGGCCAAGGATATTCATGTAATCATCAATGGTCATGATTATATCGAATAAGCCCTGGTCATAATCATACCAACAATTGTCCACCAATGAACTACAGGCCAATGAGGACTTTTACCACATCATTCGACACATTACTACCATGATTATACTAGAATAATCCTCGGTCATAATCATACCAAGTCCATCTATGCACGTAAGCCAAAGATGACTTTAATCATAATATAAGCATGAGGATGATGACAATGACATAATAATTCAATAAAACAAGTTCAAGGATAAATTTTAAAGATTTAATAAATTAATTTATCCAGAAATCAATAACGTCCAAATTGTCAACATGATACTTCTTTGTGGAGTAAAATTCAAGAATGCTCAGAAGAATATTTCCATGAAAAGATACTGGATGAAGCGCAAATATCAAGGATATTCCACTAATTTCATGGAGTATAGAAGGAAAAACTTCAACATCCATTACTCATTGATTTCCATAAAAAGACTTATATTCATTCTTCATAGTATAATACTACATCGGTTACATACACAGCCTAAGCTGATTACATTACTTTCCCGCTATTGCTTTCCAAAAATTGAGATTTACAAAAGACTACCCTTTAGTATACAAAAATGGCTTTACGTCACTACTAATTACAAAATTATTTACATACTACTCTAGCTACTACTAGTCTACATCTGCCTCAAGGCATTCTCGAAATCTGCTTTGGCAAGACCGACAATAATATCACGGATGATAGTATCTGGCGTCGCCCCACCTCTCTGAGATAACCCGGCCACCTGCTTTGTTGAAATCTATGTGAGAACTCCTATGGATATAGGACATTCTCCTTATCTTCTGCAGTTTGGTCTTTAGCTCTTCCTTGAGCTCAAAGACCTCATGTTTTAACTTGTGGACTTTGTCCTTAGCCAAAATCCTCTCATCATGTTCCTGCTCCCACATGGACTCAACATCAGTCTTGTCCTCTATAACAGTTTGGAGCTCTGCCTTCAACTCCTTGACCTCCTGACAGTAATGAATATTTCTATCCAATACTGACATGAATAGAGACATCATCGACCCTCCAGGAGCTATCTTCGCTGCTATAGCTATTGGATTAAAGGAAACTGTCTCCACTTCCTCTTCTATCATCCCATCGAATACTGACATGTAGTCAGCATCATCTGAGTCTCCAGACTCAATAACTACCACCTTCGGATCTGCTGCTATGGGGTTCGGTAAAACCACTATTTGGTTAACCGATTCTTCACTAATGGCTTGACCATCCACATACATTCCGTTTACTCTTGACATCTACACAAAACAATTAAGTTGATTAGTACACGTCAGTAGAATAATAAAAACACATAATATAATCATAATGCATTTTTATAAGGTTATTTTCTTCTTTTACTTCTTTAACTTCTCTTAAGGTTATGACATAAGGTTTTTAATCCCCCCTTAAGTTTTATAACCTAATGCTTTGATACCAACCCGTGACGCCCCCAAATCCGGGTATCTTCCAACCCGACAGATGGTGCTACATGGTACTACCATTCACACATACATTCAATTGAAAAGTCTCAAAAGAACGAATATGTCTTCTATATATTAGAAATAATATTACATTTTCCCAAGTTCTTTATAACCCATACATTTATTCTTGTCATAATATCAAATATATTACAATCTTTCACCTATACTATTACATCAAAACTCTAAGGGTTCGTCTTCGCCTTGCCTTTATCCTTGCCAGAGCCTTCGGTCCGTTTGATCTTAGCTATGTTCATATGGTTCAAGCAAGAGTGAGCATGACTAGCTCAGCAAGTACTACAATTCTAATAAACAACATGCTTAAAACATAGAACTCATATATCTTTAGTAACTGAACAATACTTACGAAGTGCTATTGATAATTCAAAATAGCACTTCTTTTCATTTAAAACGTTTTACAACAACAATATTCAGTAAAACATCAGTTCCAGTCCAAGACCTTGAGCATTTCATAAGTTCTTTAGAAAAGGATGTCCCGACACTAAGTCCGTAAGTCCGACATTACTTACGAGAACTTCTGGGTGATCAATCCATAGTACTCTATATTGATCAACACTACATTCATTAAACGTGTATACATTTAAGTTGTGGCAACCTCACGTGCCTGTCGTTAAACGACAAAAATATTTTAGCATACTCAGTCTTCGATTGAAAACTATACCAATATAACTCGGTAAACATTAACCATGCTTGACAGATTCATAATATAAGTCTAGCCGAAAGAATTGGCTTTGACTTCATCATTCGAGACTTCATTAGAAAGAATACATGAATTATAAAGCTTGTCCAGACTGAACTGGAACAAGGGTTAGAGTACTTGCCTTTAGCGTCTGCTACTGTTTATAACACGTACACTTTAAGTCTCTAAGTGTCTACAATACATGATCATATAACATACCACATTAGGTCTTATATAATTAAGTAAGTATATTATTATATCTTACCCTTCATCTCAATCTAAATTCTGACTTAGATCTGTTATTATGGTTTCTGGCTTTTCATTACGTCATTCACATTACGTTCACTTTCAATTGATTATTAACCTTTAATCATCATACATTAAGTGTCTAACAATGCCTTAACAATGCTATATTAACACCTTAGTTCATTACTAATGAGTTATCTTTCATTCTATACTTGTAAACATTCTTGTCTGTCAAAACTCTGGGACTGGCGTCGCGACGTCGGTTATTGCTCTTCATCTCGTGCCGCGTCGTGAGTTAGCAGTATGCCCTGACACTGTTACGGCGCTGCGGCGCCACCATTTGGCTTTGGGTTGGCGCCTCGGCGCCAACTCTGTGCCATAGAAAAATTTTACAGATTTTAAATTTTGTGAACTTCCCGGACGCATAACTTCTTCGTTATAAGCCTGAATTGGCTCGTTCAAAAGCCTACGGTTCACAAATTACATACTCTATGTGTTCATGCAAGAATTTTATCTATTTGACTTCGGTTACTAAAATTTCACTTATTAGTTCATTTTAACGAAAATGATAAACGTTCGTGAACGTTCAACGCTCGTTTCTTAGTTCTAAGTCAGAATTCGGTCATTTTTGAGTCCGCAACTCTATAATTCCAAATATGACTTGTCTCCATCGAAAACGAACGTTTTCGACTTCAAACACAAAATACGACTTCCATTCCGAGAATTTTACGAATTCGACGATAATCGTCCAATCGTGTGAATTCCGGCAAAGCTTCATTATTAACCGTTCTAAATGGATTTTAATCAACACATGAACAATTCAAGTTACTTATTACACCAACTTATTGACAAAGTAGGTTTTGACTTATTCTCATAAGTCAATGACTTATTTAACTTATGAACTACAAATCCTCATGCTTAGGACTTACTATGAACATAAGTCCATCAATCAATGTTCTCATACTATATTGAATATATTAGCATCATATGACAAACATATGATAGGTTCTTCACAAGTTTTGTAAACTTATTAGGTTCAAGTTGTTTATTCAACTTATTCGGCTTAAGTTCATTCATTAATAACTTATTACATGTTATTATCATACACTCCCACTTCTCTATCAATCCTATTATAGAAGAGGTAAAGATAATAGAATTGAGTCTTACCCTTGAAGACTATTACTTCACTTCATTTTGGAAAATCTAGCAAAGGTTGAAATGGCTTATAAGTGCTTATGTGGCTTATTCTCTCTACCAAATAAGTTGCTTAATCTTGAGAGGAAAGTGTTGGATGAAATAACAACCAACAAAATGAAATGAAGCTTGGTATTTATAGGCAACTCAAAGTTAGGGTAGAATAGACATTAAGCCATCCCACCTCCTTTAATCCACCTCCTTAACTAACCTCCTCAACCTCCACCTCCTTACTATTCCTTTCTTGTCTAGCACATCACTTGGTCACCACACAATTTATTTGCCCATCAAGTCTACCCATTTCATACTTGGATTGCTCCATGGATCATGGCTTAGTCATTGGGCTTGCTAATTAATCTAGCTAATTCCTTATTGGGCTTATACCTCAATAGATTAGACTTATGATTTATCAAACACTTGGGCTTGAGTATCACATTCTATTGGACTCCTCCCATTAGGCTAATAATCCTACAAGTCCATTACCTTTCATTAACAACTTAACATATATACACCACGTATAATTCTCGTATGCTAGCTCGTATATTAATTCATAATATACATTATTTCATTCTTCATACTTATTAGTATAATACGTTGTATTATACTTACGTTCATTACTTCGTACAATGCATACACATCATACAATTACAACTTTCTTTCCTTAACGCTTAATAAACCTAATGCTCCCAAATTAGGTCCGCATGTGAAATATTACATTTTCCATACTTAGATTATTATTACATAATCCATCTCACCTTGATATTATAACGTTACGTATTTCTCAAAAATTCAAAAATAATTCCCAAGTAGAAATCGATGAATAGTGTTTTTTGAAAAATTTCTTGGAAAACATTTATTTTCGTTTTAGAAATTCAAACACTTTAATTCTCCCACGTAGTTAAAATACTACGACGTTTTGGGGTTTCTAGGTTATAGAACGACATTCATCCTACGAATACATAATAATAATAAATAATATTATTTTATTCATTATTAAAAGTATTTACAAAAGGTTCGATTTTAAGGCGTTACCACTTGCAGACGAGTTATTCAACGAATAATAAATAATGGAACTGAATTAAAATAATAATCGCCGTGCAGGATATTCCAACGTAATAATAAAGAATGGAACCAGGTCATGCGTAATCCGCACAGACAGGATGTTCCAACAGAATAATAAAGAATGGAATAACAGAAGAACTTCACTATGTATGCGGTACTTCGCATAGACAGATTATTCCAACATAATAATAAAGAATGGAATAACAGAAGAATTTTACCATGTATGCGGTATTTCGCACAGACAGGTTATAACAACATAATAATAAAGAATGGAATAACAGAAGCTCTCTTAATGAATACGAAAGAAATAATATCCCTTACCTTAGAAAGAAATTGGATATTGGAGTAGAGAGGTAGCAGACTTCTCTTCTTCTTTCTCTTTATAATTTCTCTCTAAAATAATTGCTCTATAGCTTTAATGAATTGGTGAGAAATGAAGGAAGAATGAACTTCTATTTATAGGAAAATATAGTTTCGATAATTGCACGTTTTGGGGCTCGAAATATTACAGTATAATACCTTTCTCTTTTCTTCATTTTTAATTTAGTCCTGCAAGTATTATAGAACTTGCACCACCTCCCCTAATAGTAAATAATGTGAATCAATAGTAAATCATGTGACTCAATAGTTTTAGACATGTGAAAATACGAATTACAGTATAGTACCTCCATCTATACCTCCATTTTTAACTTAGTCATGCAAGTATTATCAATCTTGCACCAACTCCCCTAATAGTAAATGAATGTGAATCAATAGTACACATGTGAACAAATAGTTATAATCATGTGAATCAATAGCAATTAATTGCTCATTTATCCGGTTAATTACCCGATTGGTCAATATAACCTCCAGACATCAATTATTATCGAAATAAATGTTGATTTCCACTAACACTAATAATTCCAACACAATGGAACTATCAATTTCATCTTTAATCAACACGAACTTATTCATCATTAATATTATAACTCGAATTATTTAACAACCAGGTCGTTCCCAGGAAAGAGGGGGCTTTCCGATAAGGATTTCTCCTTATTGGCGTGCAATTAGATGGCCAAACCTCTCCTTAACAAAACTTCTAGACATTGTAAATATTGTAATTTAATAATATGAATAAATTTGTCATCTCAATTATTGATTTAATAATATATCATATTATGCAGATGATACTGTGACAATAATTGAATCAATAATATGAGAGATATGATGCAACAATTCTTCATGTAGTAATAATTGAGTATAACTGAAAGTGACTTCTCACGTAAGCATCAATAACCAATACCATGTGCTACTTATGCAACCACGCCAGACGTATTCTTTGTACTTTTACTACTAGGGTAGTTCAATAGTTTTAACGGTAACACTTTCGTAGTTATTTTTATAAAAGATAATTCTATCGCTTTTTTCTAACTACGATAATACTTAGTTGTGGGGTCCACTAATGATTGTCTTTGTCGTATAAATATTCCTGTTAAAACGAATATTCCCCAACCAATTGAATATATATAACCACTTGCTTACTTTGCAAAATTTGTAAATATTACCCACAACTATAACATTATATCAAATCCATACCATAATATTCAAAAATATATTTTGAGAAAATTATTCTTTATTCATAAAAGTTGGGGTCTTACAACCTCCCCTTCTTACGAAATTTCATCCTCGAAATTAGGGTACGTACCTAGTATATCGAAGAGGTGAGGATATCTTGACTTCATCTCAGATTCTAACTCCCAGGTCATTTCTTCCAGATCGTGGTTTCTCCACAAAACTTTGACTTGAGGTATAACCTTGGAGCGTAGAATATGATCATTCTTATCCAAGATTTTAACAAGTAACTCTTCATATATTAAATCTTCCTCTATCTCGTCTAGTTCTAATTCAATAATGTGGTTCGGGTCTTTCACATATTTACATAACATAGATATGTGAAAAGCGTTATGAACACGAGACATAATTGACGGTAAGGCGAGTCTATAGGCCACAGTTCCTACTCGATCAAGGATTAAAAATGGGCCAATGAATCGAGGATTGAGGTTTCCTCTCTTTCCAAATCTCGTAACTCCTTTCCATGGAGCAACACGTAACGACATATGATCTCCAATATTGAATTCCACGTCCTTTCGATGAAAATCAACATAACTCTTTTGTCGATCTTGTGAGGTTTTTATACGTTGTCGGATCGTTTGAATATTTTCCGTAGTCATACGTACCAAATCTGGTCCCAACAACGTTGCTTCACCCACCTCATCCCAACATACTGGAGAATGACACTTTCTTCCATACAACGCCTCAAATGGAGCCATGCCAATACTTGCTTGATAACTATTGTTGTAGGAAAACTCCACCAATAGTAAGAACTTGTCCTTACTTCCCATGAAGTCAAGGACACAGAGTCTTAATAAATCTTCAAGAGTTTGAATATTTCTTTCCGACTGCCCATCCGTTTGAGGATGATATGCCGAACTAAATCGTAAATCCGTGCCCATAGCTTATTGCAAACTAACCCAAAATATTGAAGTGAATCTTATGTCTCGATCAGAAACTATGGATACTGGCATACCATGCAATCTTACAATCTCATTTATGTACATACTAGCAAGACGTTCAAGTGTATAAGTTTCTCGTATCGGTAAGAAATGAGCAGACTTGGTCAATCTATCAACAATGACCCAAATCGCATTTATGCCTTGAGAAACCTTGGGAAGACCGATGCTTGAAATCCATGGTAATGTGCTCCCACTTCCATTCTGGAATTTCAAGTGGTTGCAATGGACCTTTTGGCACTTGATGCTCCGCCTTGACTTGTTGACAAATTAGACACCTTGAGATAAACCCTGCTATCTCTCTCTTCATATTGCTCCACCAAAATGTATGTCGAAGGTCACGATACATTTTGGTACTCCCAGGATGGATTGAAAACGGTGTGTTGTGCGCCTCCATCATGATTTTATACTTCAAGTCAGAATCGTTAGGAACACAAAGTCTGGAGTTGACTCGAAGTATTCCTTGTTCATCGATTCTTGCTTCTGGAATAGCTCCTTCTTGCACTTTCTTCCTCATACGCATCACCTCCAGGTCTGTAGCTTGAGCAGCTTTAACTTTATCGATTAAAGTCGGTTCTACTCGTATATTCGCCATCATCACATGGGTCCCTAGAGTCTTTAACTCTATTTCCATCCTTTCCAAGCCATACACAATGGGCCTTTGCGTTGACAATAATGCACTCGTGCCCGCATATGATCTTCTACTCAATGCGTCAGCTACTACGTTCGCTTTTCCAGGATGGTATTGGAAGGTATGATCATAATCTTTCAGCAACTGAAGCCATTGTCGTTGCCGCATGTTGAGTTCCTTTTGAGTGAAGAAATATTTGAGGCTTTTATGATCCGTATAGATCTCCACCTTCTCTCCATACAGGTAATGCCTCCAAATCTTAAGCGCAAAAATGACTGCTGACAACTCTAGATCATGAGTAGGATAATTCCTCTCAAATTCTTTGAGTCGTCATGAGGCATAGGCTATGACTTTCCCATGTTGCATGAGAACACATCCTAACCCTTTGCCTGAAGCATCACTGTAGATGACAAATCCCTCCGAGCCAGATGGTATTGTCAGAACAGGTGCAGAAATGAGTCTCCTCCTGAGTTCTTGAAAACTCTTTTCACATTCTTCGCTCCAACTGAATTTTGTATCTTTTCGAGTCAGCTGAGTTAATGGAGTAGCGATTCGAGAAAACCCTTCTACGAATCTCCGATAATAACTACCTAAGCCGGGAAAGCTACGTACTTCTGTCACTGACTTAGGTTTCTCCCAGCTTTGAATTGCTTCAATCTTTGTCGGGTCAACAGATATTCCATGATTTGATATTATGTGCCCAAGGAATGCAACTTCCTCAAGCCAGAACTCGCATTTCTTTAACTTGGCATAAAGCTTGTTTTCACAAAGCTTTTGAAGTATCAGCCTCAAGTGTTGCTCATGGTCTTCACGAGGTTTTGGAGTATATGAGGATGTCATCAATAAAGACGACCACAAAGTGATCCAAATATTCCTTGAATACTCGGTTCATCATGTCCATGAAGGCAGCAGGAGAATTAGTCAATCCAAAAGACATGACTAGGAATTCATAATGTCCGTACCAAGTTCTGAAAGCAGTCTTTGGAATGTCATCAGTTTTAATCTTTAACTGATGATATCCAGAACGAAGATCGATCTTTGAAAAGAATTTGGCGCCTTGCAACTGGTCAAACAGATCATCAATACAAGGCAATGGGTACCTATTTTTGATGGTGACATGATTCAACTCCTGATAATCAATACAAAGTCATATACTTCCATCTTTTTTCTTCACGAATAGAACAGGAGCACCCCAAGGAGACGTATTAGGACGAATGAAACCGATGTCTAACAATTCCTGTAGTTGGGTTTTTAACTCCTGAAGTTCAATAGGAGCCATTAGATATGGGGCTTTGGAAATGGGTTTTGTACCGGATTCAAGGTCGATACAAAATTCAATTTCACACTCTGGGGGTAGGCCAGGAAGTTCTTCAGGGAATACGTTAGGAAATTTATTAACAATAGAAATATCATTCAAATTTGACGTATTTTTATTTAAATCCATGACATGGGCTAAGAAAGCTTGACATCCATTTTTCAATAAACGAATAGCTTCATAACTTGATATGACAGTAATTGACTTTAGTGGTTTGGTTGCTTGAATTCGCATAATAGGTTGGTTAGGAATATGAAAGCTAACAACATTACGAAAAAAATCGATTTTAGCATGATGAGTAGTTAACCAATCAATTCCTAAAATCACATCAAATGCAAGTATTTTCAAAGAAATAAGATCGACAGGTAACGTGCGGTTACCGATTTGAATCAAAAAAGACTTATAACTAGTGGATGTAATGAAGGTTTCTCCCAACGGAGTTTCAACCGATAAGTCAAAGTCTAATTTCTCCGGAGTCAAATTTAAACGTTGAGCGCAAGTAGGAGAAATAAAAGAATGGGTAGAACAGGTATCAAATAAAGTATAAACTTCACCAGAGTTTATGATTAGCTTACCCGTGATCACCTCGTTCAGATTCCTCACTTTTTGGGAGGTTGCGACAAACGCTCTCCTTTGAACTATCGATTTTGTCTTGTCTGGAACACCCTTTGATGCCTCCATCCCAGCTGGACTTGACTTTGGTGCATGATAAAATCGGGCTAGGTGACCTTCTTTTCCACAATTATAACACGCTTTGGACTGCATCACGCAGTTTGGACTGATATGTCCCTCCCCTCCGCATTTGTAACATATGATCGGCGGTCGTTCTCATTCCTTAACAACAGGTGCTGGTGCTGACGGCTTTCCATCCTTGTTGAATCTCCTCTTCTTGAAATGTCCACTCTTATTGTCATGTCCATGATTACCACCGAAGTGATAATCATTTCTGGCATGTTAATTCCCTCCACGTTTGTTGTCACCGCTTTGATGACTGCTACCACTAGTATTATCGACTTATCGGTTGCTCTCTCTTGGGTGGGTTAACTCATTATCGCGCTCCAATAACTGAGCCCTATTCACAACATCTGAATACAAACATAGTTTGTGAGAAATTAGGTATTGACGTATCTCAGGTTTCAAACCTCTTAGAAACATCCACTTTATTCTCTCCTCATTATCAACCAAGTGGGACACAAATCGGGACAACTCGGCAAACTTAGCTTCGTACTGCGCCACGGTCATATTGTTTTGCTCAATCTTGATGAACTCTACCTCTTTCATGTGACAAATACTTTCAAGAAAGTACTTGTCGTTGAACAGTTCTTGGAACTTCTCCCAAGATATCTTCAGTGCGGCAGGTTGAGTACGCTTTACAGATTCCCACCAGTAATCTGCCTCTGCACGTAACATAAAGGTAGAAAAGGGAACCTTTTGCTCCTCGAAGTATCCCAAGACATCAAATATCTTGTTCATCTGTTTTATCCATGTCTCCGCCTTAAGTGGTTTTGGCTCTCCAAAAAACTCCGGTGGTCCCAGCTCCTTGAACTGTTTAGCGGTGACCGTCCGAGAGTTGTCAATGTTTCCACCTGCATTTTGGACAGGAGCCACCCTCGCCTGATGTTGCATGAATTGCATAAAACCTTTGAACGTCCCATCGTTCATCATTTGATCGTTGTTGTTTTGCTGAGGATTATTGTTTTCCTGTTGAACATTATCCTCGGTATTAATCTGTGGTGACTCAACGGTCTCACGTGCTTCATTGCTTATCTCAACATTTTCGGATGCCATTTTCAAATACTGCCACAAAACAAGGGTTAATTAACATATCATATATTATCCCTATACTCTGACCGACCAATTTAAATACCAAATAAACTTAGGTAGGTCATACTAGCGAAGCAATTCCCCGTCTCTCCCCTCCTAGTTCTTGTCTCACATCTCAGCCATAGATCATATCCCTAAGCTTTGATACCAACTGTGACGCCCCCAAAATAGGTATATATCACCCATCTTGAGTCGCCAAATACATGGTACAAAATTCAAATACAACTTAATTATACAACAGTCGTGTAAAATACGACAAAACATAATCTAAGAGTTTTAATAAGAATATTGTCATCTAGACAATATCCACACTCAATGGAGTCCTCATTACATTTATTGTCACACTATTTAACAGAATAGTGAGGACTACTAATGCTATCATCTAGACCGTCAATCCGTTCCCCGACTAGTCCCGGCTACGTTCTCATTTCCTGAAGAGAACAGTGAAAGAAAGGGTGAGCTCAACTAGCCCAGTAAGAAATATTATGACTAAGATAATGCAGAATAAATTATTCTTAGCCTTCAACAATATAACAACTGACAGAATATAATAGACAACAAGTTTTAGATCAACAACTGCAGCGGAATAAATAATTCATTAGAAGAGTCAAGTAGAGTATAAAATCTACTTTCTTCTATGATTTAAAAAGGTTTTCATCAACTTTATCGTTGAGAATAAGCTTAATAAATAAACCACATCATCCCTGCACCACGACCAAGGATATTCATGTAATCATCAATGGTCATGATTATACCGAATAATCCCTGGTCATAATTGTTAGGTTTGTAATATTCATGGGCGCAATCAAATTGCATAAAAATGCGGAAGTGTGTAAAAATCAGAGTTTAAAAAATTTTTACAAACCATATACCCAGATCACCCTTTATGCACAATTATTAATTAAACGAAAAGATAAAGAATAAAATCATACCCTTGAAGACCGAGCTTCCTCAGGTACAAGTTCACCTCCAAATCCTTTCGCGTTCAACTTGAATCCACCGGGTTTGGTTCCTTCCTTTGATCAACGTTAGCCACCCATATGTTTGGCCTCTAGAGGTGATCCACCAAGGAATAATAAGAATCAAAGAAGAAGGGGTATTGGCTCAAACCCTTGTTTTCTATCTCTATAGAAAAGGGTACTCTCCAACAAATTGGAATTATGTCGTTGTAAAAGTCAACAACCTCCTACACCCATAATAAGACTCCTCTTATTTATAGATGTGGGCAACCCACCTTAACAATTAAGGAATTGGGATTTATTTTAATTAATTAAATTCTTTTAATTAATTAAACTCCCTAATCTTATTAGGGATAATTAATTAAACTCCTTTAACTAATTTTCCTTCCTAATCCAATTAGGAATAAATGAGAGTACTTATATTAAATTAATTCCTAAACTCTTTTAGAAATTAAAATAATAATAATTGTAATAATATTAATAAGACTCCTCTTATTAATTTATATTTAATATTTCTAAAATATTAAATAATAAATATTAAGCTATTTAATTTATTCTATCACCATAGATTAAATTAAATATACTTAATATATTATTACGATTATGCCATTAACTTCTTAAATAATTATTCTTCCTTTTTATGGTGTGACCCTTTAGGTTCTCCATATTAAACCGGTTGTGAATAAATCAATTAGAACAATTTAATCTTATTTAAATAAATAAATTAAACAATTAATTTATTTAAATAAATAATATTTATTCTACAATAGGGATAAGCCTCTCTAGCGATCGGCGACTTTCCAGATAATATAGATTTCAACATTAATCATAAAAGAACCTTTGAGTAAATAGTTACCGCATAACAATTCAATCCTTCCACCATACAATGTCCCAATTAAATATAAGGCATGAAATTCTTGTCAAGTCTTATTTTATTTAATTATATGTATTTCGATCCTTAAATGCACAACTCCAAATAATGCAAATTAGAAACTCCTTTCTAATTTCATTACGCCTTTGCCAAGGACTCTTTGGGTTGTCATTTATCGAATCACATAGGACATTTCTCTTCTTTTATTAGAAGTGGTAGATTCTTTATTGATCATACATTATCTCCATGTACAACTTATTATACCCAAGCATACCCTTTGATATACCCTAAGGGTCTTAAGGAATAAGTCAAAATATAACTCATCATACACAAGATACTATGATGATCTCAAGTCCAAGGATTACTTGTACTACTATCACTACAGGAATTCCTATTGACATGCAAATAAAACTCCATTAGGTATTCCTTAGCGAGCCACGTTCAGTGAACTTATTCTCTAATAAGCACCTACATACTTGCTTTAGTGTCTCCACACAAATGATCATGAGATCAATCATCCTCATCCAATGAGCAAGCAACGTATGTACCAATCTATCCGGATTCACTAATCCCCAATTTAGTAATCCAACGATTGGGAACTATTTTAGTTTTAAGCTTTCAAAGAATTTAGATCTCATTAGAATGATCATCATCATTATTCTAAAAGCATTGCTTAAAACTATGGGTTTATCACATATTATAAAACAGCATCATGTAGATAATTAAAAGCCTTTAATAAATTAATACTTTTTATTAATAAATGAATAAGATTGTTACAAAGTATATGCTTTATCATCAAACATGATTGGCTTGTGTGCATACTACTTTCAATCTCCCACTTGCACTAAAGCCAATCGTCATGGTATCTTATACTCTTCTTCTCTAAGTGGCGATTATCCCTTTGTTGGATAAGCTTTAGTTAATGGATATGTAATGTTGTTCATGAGAGTCCACTATCTCTATAGTGATTTCTCATTTTCAATGATTCTAATAATCAAATGAAAGTGCCACAACACATGTTTAGATCCAAGATGAGACTTAGGAACTATTCCTAGTTACGTAATGAACTTTTAATCCAAACAATCAACTTGCAGACTTCATTTATAGCTATATACTTTGTCTTTATCACTAAACCAAAGAACTCTCACGTTTGGAACCTTTCAATTTATTGCACCCTTTGTTCAAGATAACGCTTTACTTTAAAGTGGATTTTTACGTCGTCTTGGTCTCGTCGAAAAACTTGAGTCATTAAGCCCTCTAGTTTTAATTAAGATCCACCATGAATATGATCACATCCTTAGTTGGGTTAAGCACTTTAAGATGTTTTTCAACGACTCATAGTGAACTTCTCCATAATATGACCGATCAACATCGGGTCTCGTACATTTCATTGCATGCATGATTGTCACTCATGCGACCTCTCTCTTTCGAGAGTCTGTGGGGACTATTAAAGAGATACACTCCATAGCTCATCGACATGAGACATCTCTTGGAGTTTGCCATGCTAAACGACTTTAGCATCATATGAATATACGTTCCTTGGATTAAGTCGAGCATCCTCTTAAATCTATTTATATAGATTTTATCCCCAATTAAGATACTCTTCCCAAACCATTCATGGAGGAATGTTTAGACAACTTTATCTTTACTGATTGTAGCATTGGTATGTAATTCCTCATCCGTAGTATATCAACATATAATACTAGAAATTTCACGACGCTCCCACTGACCCTTTTGTACACATTAGGTTCATTCTTATTTTTGATAAAATCAAACTCTTTTTATTGCCTCATCAAAACGAATGTTCTATATTTGAGAAACTTGCTTCAATCCATTTCTCTGAGTGTCTACAACACTTACCTCATCGTATGTAACTCTGGATCATCATCTTCTATGATGTGTACCTCATCATCATCATCCATGATGAATCCATACCTTCTAGGTATCTTCGTAGATTATTCGCATTTATGATTGATTTGTGGTACAATAGTCTATCTATAGGTTCTTCTTATTTGACTTATAGTGTTTTGTGGTTCTTGAACTCTTCAAGATCTATTATCCTCCCACTAGCCCCTTCAATGATAAACACCTTTATCTTAGAAGGCAGCGTGTTTTACAACAAACACCTTTTGCTAAGTAGAATTATAGAACATATACCCTAAACTTACTTTAGGATGTCCCACAAATCAGATTTGTCAAATCTTGTCCCAAGCTTATCCTTTGAAACCGTTTCACATAAGTTGGACAAACCCTTATCTTAACATACTTAAGATTAGGAATCCTCCCATCCATAACTTTTATGGAGTCTTGAAATGGATTTAGAGGTTACCTTTTCGTAGATATGCGACCATTTCTAGGACATGACCCTAGAAGATTCTTTGGAATGTCGGTAAAATCATTATGGACCGCACCATGTCCAACAAGGTACGATTTTTCATTCGGATACATCAATCAATTATCGTGTCGGGATGTGTCCATTATGAGAAAACCATTTGAGATGATCTAGAAACTTATTGCACAAGTATTTATTCCTTAATCTAATCAAAGAATCTTAATACTTTGTCAATTTGTTTCATTTCTCGAATTCTTTGAACCTTTCAAATAATTCATACTTGTATTTCAAAGAAATACACACATTCAACTCTTTGAATGATCATCTCCTTTTCTTATACTAATTTGTTCAATATGCAAAATTATTTTCATGTAAGTCAAGTATACAAAATTTATTAAGTAATATTCCAGCTTTATACAAAACATTATTATTATAAATAGAACAACAATTGTTCTTAATTATAATACCAAAGATTTCATTGTCCAACAATAAAATGGAAATAATATTTTTAACAAGAATCGGAATACAATAACAACTTATTGACTTAATAGATTTGCCGTAGGCATTGCTAAACTATAAGTTTCTATGACTAATATGGCAACCTTTGCTACATTTCCGCACATAGGATTACTTATATTTGTTTAGCTTTCTACTTACGCTTGGTCCTTCATAAATCTATATTTATGATAACCAAAGTCGGTATCCAATACCCAAGTAGAACCTTGACTTAAAGAAAAATTTATTTTAAATCATGAACAAATTTGTATTTGTAAAAAACTTCACTAAGCTTCTTTGGTTAGCCTCTCGCAAGATGCTTCTTTGCGCTTTCTTTCCAGTGTCCGGGCTTATTGTCAGTGGAAGCAAACTCCTTTGCTATCCAGTATCTTTTTGTTCTTATTATCCTTTGTTTACGCCTTTCTGTTTACCTTCTTTGAATCGTTCTTCTTTTCAGAAGATCCTTTGGCCCCTACCAGTAAGACTTTATCTTTCTTGGTTAGAAAGTGACTCTCAACATTTTTCAATATGTTAAGCAAATCACGAGGTCGATATCTAGCTTGTTTATATGAAAATTCACAACAATTGTGAAAGGAGTCCGGAGTGAGTTCAAGATCAAATCTTGGCTCAACTCTCCATCCATGACAAAACCGGTTGTCCTAATTGATCAATCAAATTGATTATTTTAAGAACTTTTTATGCATTTATTGTGCCGTTGGCCATTCTAGATCGGAAGAGCTCCTTAGATATCTCGATATCTATCGGTCCTACTTTCCTCACCATCAACTACTTGATGTGCGGGGAATATAGTAGGAGTATCCATAGTTTCATCTTCGATTTGAAGCTCGTTACTCATGGATATGAGCATGATGCATTGAGCCAACTGTGCATCATCTTGCCACTTTCTAAAAATAGCAATCTCTTCCTCAGAGGCATTGTCTGCAACCATTGCAGGGATAGGCGTATTAAGGACATAAGATAGCTTTTCAGCTGTGAGAACTTTTCTCAATTTCCTTAACCAATCTGTTTAATTGATTACGGTTAATTTAGCATCTAATATGCTTCATGGTGATAGTAATTTTAGACATTGTAAAATTTCGTAAATGAATTTGTAATTAACAACATTTTAACATACATTCTTTTATTAATTACCAAAATAATTTAGGTCTTGTTTTAAATTGGTATCTCCCACTATTTTCTTCAAACTATATTACCCTCACTTATATAGTTAAGGCAAAATCTAATTAAAGATTTGCTAGTGAGAATAAGGATCCCATTTCAAATGTATATAGCCTTGTGGTGACACAACAAACTATATATAAATAAATAGGTAGACAACTTTTGTCAATTACATCAACTATGCAACTCCTTTTCTTTTGCCTCTTAGATTATTTTGATCAAGTGGTGGCACATCCGAATCAAAATTATCCAAGTTAAGTCCGACCTAGCACTCCATATATTCAAAAAAGAAAAATATCATCCTTGTGGTGACACAACAAAACAATATTGTTCAATTTTCTTTATAAGCATCAAATGTGATAAATTAACATCTTAAATACTTAATACTTGCCTTGTGGTGACACAACAAACTCATATTAAATATTTAATACTCTATTAATTTTATCATGCTAGAAAGGCTGACGTTCGATATTCCAAATATCTTTGAACGCTTAGGACTTAATATAAATAATTGAGGGGTTTGTTATTAATTTGTCTCATCTTGTTTTTAGCGTACATGCATATATATATATATATATATATAAAATACGCGTCATTATATTAATTAACATGCGAAGCATGTTTGCATAATATATAATATATATAGTATAAGCATGCACATATAGAATACTATATTCTACGGATTGATTATGGACTTTTATTCTAGTTTGGTTCACTAGAGCCACCAAGTGAACCAAAAGGTCAAACCCAAAGGGGTGCAAGAAATAATATTTAAATATAACTATTATATTTAAACCCGGGCTCCATTACAAAGCGGGTCTTCAAGCGCTCCTTGTTTCTTGATCTCCAATTCTTCAAAATTAATTCTAACTATTCCTATTACAAAACTATTTAAAATAAATAGAAACCTTGATCGTGATCGAGGGAAGTACATAGAGAGGAGATAGAATTTACATTAAGAAAAATTAGAGAAGACGAGGTACGCAGAGACCCATTTAATAAAACCCATACATTCATGCATCCAACTAAAATAAAATCCAATCACATTGGTCAATAGTCCATAATCAATCTCATTTATTATCATACACATCATCATATGCATCAATAAATAACATTCATCTTATGAATATTAAACATTTAATATATATATTGATATCATTTAATGGGCAACTTTAGTTAGTATAAAATCTATTTTGAATCAAAATAAAATATTTTATTTTAATCCAAATTTAAATCAAAATAAAACTATTTTATTTTAATTTATCTAATTTTGAATAAAATAAACTATTTTATTTTAATCAAAATTTTAATCAAAATAAACTCCTTTATTTTAATTAATTATGGAATCCAATTCCATATATATATATAAAAAAAATTATTAAAGGAAACACGGATTATCTTTCCTATTCACAAATAAACTCCTTTATTTTGAATAATATGAAATCTTATTTCATATTCAAATAAACTCATTTATTTAAGAAAACACTTAATTTTCTTTCCTATTCACAAATAAACTCCTTTATTTTGAATAATATGAAATCTTATTTCATATTTAAATAAACTCCTTTATTTAAGGAAATTAGGATTCTCTTTCCTATTCACAAATAAACTCTTTTATTTTAGGAAAAATAAAATCCAATTTCAACTCCAATTAGTTATCATGGAATCCAATTCCAACTCTAATTAGTTAGCATGAAATTCTAATTTTAAAATTAAAATAAACCCTTTTATTTTAAGATTAAAATAAACCTTTTATTTTAAAATTAAAATAAACTCTTTTATTTTAATTATAAAATAATTAAGAATATATATATATATATAGTATATATATATATAACTATTATATATATATATATATATAATAACCAAATATTATAATATATTATATAAAACCGTGCATGTCATTGAAACAATTTCATGGAATCCTGACTTCCATTTATACTTGAAGTAATACACCCATTAATCATACTCTCTTTCTAATTTCCTGCATTCCGTGAATTCCGTGCGATGTGAACCCTTTTTTTTTTTTTTTAATTCGCTTGACCTGGTCCCTTGTTAACATGGAAAATCCTTACGTGGCCAAAAAAAAAAATAACCATGACTCATGATATAAGCCAGACGCAGCAATTCGCGAATTGTGATTTTTTTGTTTTTTTGTTTTTTGTTTTTTGTTTTTTTTTATACAATAAAATTATGCCCAATTAAATTGTTCTAAACACATATCAATATACATATCAAATTAAAACAATTAATAATTTGCATAAAGGTTTGGCTCTCGATACCACTTTGTTAGGTTTGTAATATTCACGTGGCCTTAATCAAATTGCATAAAAATGCTAAGCGTGTAAAAATCGAGTTTAAAAAATTTTACAAACCATATACCGAGATCACCCTTTATGCACAATTATTAATTAAACGAAAAGATAAAGAATAAAATCATACCCTTGAAGACCGAAGCTTCCTCGTGTACAAGTTCACCTCCAAATCCTTTTCGCGTTCAACTTGAATCCACCGGGTTTGGTTCCTTCTTCGATCAACGTTAGCCACCCATATGTTTGGCCTCTAGAGGTGATCCACCAAGGAATAATAAGAATTCAAGAAGAAGGGGTATTGGCTAAAACCCTAGTTTTCTATCTCTATAGAAAAACTACTCCAACAAATTGGAATTATGTCGTTGTAAAAGTCAACAACCTCCTACACCCATAATAAGACTCCTCTTATTTATAGATGTGGGTAAACCCACCTTAACAATTAAGGAATTGGGATTTATTTTAATTAATTAAATTCTTTTAATTAATTAAACTCCCTAATCTTATTAGGGATAATTAATTAAACTCCTTTAACTAATTTTCCTTCCTAATCCAATTAGGAATAAATGAGAGTACTTATATTAAATTAATTCCTAAATTCTTTTAGAAATTAAAATAATAATAATTGTAATAATATTAATAAGACTCCTCTTATTAATTTATATTTAATATTTCTAAAATATTAAATAATAAATATTAAGCTATTTAATTTATTCTATCACCATAGATTAAATTAAATATACTTAATATATTATTACGATTATGCCATTAACTTCTTAAATAATTATTCTTCCTTTTATGGTGTGACCTTTTGGGTTCTCCATATTAAACCGGTTGTGAATAAATCAATTAGAACAATTCTAATCTTATTTAAATAAATAAATTAAACAATTAATTTATTTAAATAAATAATATTTATTCTACAATAGGGATAAGCCTCTCTAGCGATCAACGACTTTCCGGATAATATAGATTTCAACATTAATCATAAAAGAACCTTTGAGTAAATAGTTACCGACAATTCAATCCTTCCACCATACAATGTCCCAATTAAATATAAGACATGGAATTCTTGTAAGTCTTATTTTATTTAATTATATGTATTTCGATCCTTAAATGCACAACTCAAATAATGCAAATTAGAAACTCCTTTCTAATTTCATTACATCCTCGCGCCAAGGACTCTTGGGTTGTCATTTATCGAATCACATAGGACATTTCTCTTCTTTATTAGAAGTGGTAGATTCTTTATTGATCATACATTATCTCCATGTACAACTTATTATACCCAAGCATACCCTTTGATATACCCTAAGGGTCTTAAGGAATAAGTCAAAATATAACTCATCATACACAAGATACTATGATGATCTCAAGTCCAAGGATTACTTGACTTTACTATCACTACAGGAATTCCTATTGACATGCAAATAAAACTCCATTAGGTATTCCTTAGCGAGCCACGTTCAGTGAACTTATTCTCTAATAAGCACCTACATACTTGCTTTAGTGTCTCCACACAAATGATCATGAGATCAATCATCCTCATCCAATGAGCAAGCAACGTATGTACCAATCTATCCGGATTCACTAATCCCCAATTTAGTAATCCAACGATTGGGAACTATTTTAGTTTTAAGCTTTCAAAGAATTTAGATCTCATTAGAATGATCATCATCATTATTCTAAAAGCATTGCTTAAAACTAGGGTATGATAATTAAAAGCCTTTAATAAATGAATTAAATTGGCTTTTAATTTATTTTTATAAAAAGATAATTCTGTCATTTTCTAACTACGACAATACTTTTGTTGTGGGGTCCACCAATGATTGTCTTAGTCGCATTTAATATTTCTTGTTAAAGCGAATATTCTCTCGCTTAATCAGAATATTATATAACCACTTGCTTACTTTGCAAAATTTGTAAATATTACCCACAACTATAACATTATATCAAATCCACACCATAATATTCAAAAATATATTTCGAGAAAATTATTCTTTATTCATAAAAGTTGGGGTCTTATAACCTCCCCTTCTTATGAAATTTAGTCCTCGAAATTAGGGTACGTACCTGGTATATCGAAGATGTGAGGATATCTTGACTTCGTCTCAGATTCTAACTCCCAGGTCATTTCTTCCACATCATGGTTTCTCCACAAAACTTTGACTTGAGGTATAACCATGGAGCGTATAATACGATCTTTCTTATCCAAGATTTTAACAGGTAACTCTTCATATGTTAAATCTTCCTCTATCTCCTCTGGTTCTAATTCAATAATGTGGTTCGGGTCTTTCACATATTTACGTAACATAGATATGTGAAAAATATTATGAACACGAGACATACTTGGCGGTAAGGCGAGTCTATAGGCCACAGTTCCTACTCGGTCAAGGATTAAAAATGGGCCAATGAATTGAGGATTGAGCTTTCCTCTCTTTCCAAATCTCGTAACTCCTTACCATGGAGCAACACGTAACAACACATGATCTCCAATATTGAATTCCACGTCCTTTCGATGAAGATCAACATAACTCTTTTGTCGATCTTGTGAGGTTTTTATACGTTGTCGGATCGTTTGAATCTTTTCTGTAGTCATACGTACCAAATCCGAGCCCAACAATGTTGCTTCACCCACCTCATCCTAGCATACTAGAGAACGCCACTTTCTTCCATACAACGCCTCAAATGGAGCCATGCCAATACTTGCTTGATAACTATTGTTGTAGGAAAACTCCACCAATGGTAAGAACTTGTCCTTACTTCCCATGAAGTCAAGGACACAGAGTCTTAATAAATCTTTAAGAGTTTGAATAATCCTTTTCGACTGCTTATCCGTTTGAGGATGATATGCAGAACTAAATCGTAAATCCGTGCCCATAGCATTTTGCAAAATAACCTAAAATCTTGAAGTGAATCTTGGGTATCGTTCAGAAACAATGGATACTGGCATACCATACAATCTTACAATCTCATTTATGTACATACTAGCAAGACATTCAAGTGTATAAGTTTCTCGTATCGGTAAGAAATGAGCAGACTTGGTCAATCTATCAACAATGACCCAAATTGCATCTATGCCTTGAGAAACCGTGGGAAGACCAGTAACGAAATCCATGGTAATGTGCTCCCACTTCCATTCTTGAATTTCAAGTGGTTGCAATAGACCTTTTGGTACTTGATGTTCCGCCTTGACTCGTTGACAAGTTAGACACCTTGAGATAAACCCTGCTATCTCTCTCTTCATATTGCTCCACCAAAATGTATGTCAAAGGTCACGATACATTTTGGTACTCCCAGGATGGATTGCAAATAGTGTGTTGTGCGCCTCCATCATGATTTTATACTTCAAGTCAGAATCGTTAGGAACACAAAGTCTGGAGTTGACTCGAAGTATTCCTTCTTCATCGATTCTTGCTTCTGGAATAGCACCTTATTGCACTTTCTTCCTCATACGCATCAGCTCCAGGTCTATAGCTTGAGCAGCTTTAACTTTATCGATTAAAGTCGGTTCTACTCGTATATTCACCATCGTCACATGGGTCCCTGGAGTCTTTAACTCTATTTCCATCCTTTCCAAGTCATACACAATGGGCCTTTGCGTTGACAATAATGCACTCATGCCCGCATATGATCTTTTACTCAATGCGTCAGCTACTACGCTCGTTTTTCCAGGATGGTATGATCATAATCTTTCAACAACTCAAGCCATCGTCGTTGCCGCATGTTAAGTTCCTTTTGAGTGAAGAAATATTTGAGGCTTTTATGATCCGTATAGATCTCCACCTTCTCACCGTACAGCTAATGCCTCCAAATCTTAAGTGCAAAAATGAGTGCTGACAACTCTAGATCATGAGTAGGATAATTCCTCTCATATTCTTTGAGTTGTCGTGAGGCATAGGCTATGACTTTCCCATGTTGCATGAGAATACATCCTAACCCTTTGCCTGAAGCATCACTATAGATGACAAATCCCTCCGAGCCAGATGGTATTGTCAGAACATGTGCTGAAATGAGTCTCCTCTTGAGTTCTTGAAAACTCTTTTCACATTCCTCGCTCCAACTGAATTTTGTATCTTTTTGAGTCAGCTGAGTTAATGGAGTAGCGATTCGAGAAAACCATTCTACGAATCTCCGATAATAACCAAATAAGTTTGAGAAAGCTATGTACTTGATCCATCGACTTAGGTTGCTCCCAGCTTTTAATTACTTCAATCTTTGCCGGGTCAACAGATATTCCATGATTTGATATTACGTGTCCATGGAATGCAACTTCCTCAAGCCAGAACTCGCATTTCTTCAACTTCATATAAAGCTTATTTTCACGAAGCTTTTGAAGTATCAGCTTGTATACTCAACTTATATATGTATAACATATCCAAAAATCACAACGATCTAACGGTCGGATTAAAAATTATAACTCACGCAATATATCTCCAGAACACTGGTTTGATTTTTAATACCTTCATTCTGATAAAAATACTGATAAAACACCTCAACATTAATTCCTTCATTTATATGCACATAAAAAAATAAATATTTCCTTATCATATAAATCAATAAATAATTATTCACAAATAATATTACATAATCACAATAATGACAACCAGACCGTTCCCAAGAAAGAGGGGGCTTTCCGATAAGGATTTCTCCTTATTGGTGCGCAATTAGGTGACCAAACCTCTCCTTGACAGAACTTTCTAGATATTGCCAATAATGTCATCTAATAATATTATTTAAATAATATGAATTATTGATCTGATAATGGGAAATACTGTGCAGTAACAATTATTGAAACAATAATAATATAAACTATCAACGCAACAATTATTGAATCCATAAAATAAAATATTGAACAGTAACTACTGTAATAATTATTGAGTAGTTCCTTCTTACGTAAGGATCAATAATTCAAAAATACTATGCAATACCGGTGTGCTCGCATGCAACCACGCCAGACATCGTATTTTAACCACTAGGTATTCCAACAGTGTTAACGGTAACAATTACGTCGTTATTTATAAAAACTCATACTTTGTCATTTTCCTTCATCCAACCGTTTTCCTTTATGGGGCCCATAAATGGCTGCGCCGTCGTACGAATATTCCCCGACAAAAAGAATATTCCACGACCAAACGAATATTTCCCGACAAAAATGAATATTTTACAACCACTTGCTTTTTATAAATTTTTCACATTTCACCCATAACCAAAGCATTATATCAAATTAACACATTATTAATTTAGAATAATGAATAGAGGAAAATTTAATTTTATTTATAATAAGTTGGGGTCTAACAACCTCCCCTCCTTATAAAATTTTGTCCTCGAAATTGACGTATGTACCTGATGTTTCGAAAAGGTAAGGATACCTCGCTCTCAGGTCATTTCTTTAATAACATGGTTCCTCCACAAAACCTTAACTTGTGGTATAATCTTGGTGCGTAGGACATGCTCTTTCCTATCCAAGATATTGACATGTACCTCCTCGTACGTTAAATCTTCGGCTATCTCGTCTGGTTCTAACGCAATAATGTGGTTTGGGTCGTCCACATATTTACGTAACATCGATACGTGAAAAACGTTATAAACGCACGACATACTTAGCGTTAAGGCTAGTTTATAGGCCACAGTTCCTACTCGATCGAGGATTTCAAATTAATCTAAGGTTTAAGCTTTCTTCTCTTCATCAACTCTTACTTCTAGAATAACGCCTTCTTGCACCTTCTTCTTTATATTCATCAGCTCTGGTGTGTAGCTTGAGCGACTTTAACGTTATTGATTAAAGTCGATTCTACTCATATATCATCACGTGGGTCTCTAGAGTCTTTAACTCTATCTTTATCGTTTGAAAATTATACAAAATAGGTCTTTGTGTTCAATAATATCGCACTCGTACTCGCATACGATCTTCTACTCAGTACGTCAGCTACCACGTTCGCTTTTCCAGGATGGTATGGACAGAACAGGTGCCAAAATGAGTCGCCTCTTGAGCTCTTGGAAAATCTTCTCGCATTCCTCGCTCTATAAGAATTTTGTATCTTTCCGAGTCAGCTAAGTTAACGGAGTAGCGATTCGAGAAAATCTTTCCACGAATCTCCGATAGTAACTAGCTAAGCCTAGAAAGCTAGATATTTCGATTACTGACTTAGGTTGCTCTCAACTGTGACTCATATCCCAATCTTGAATAGCACGTCACAATGGCACCTATCATTTTACCACCACACAAATATAGCGTCCCCTACGGAGAGTCTGGCTTTGGTACATTCCATAAAGGAAGTCACTAGATAGAGGCTCGAGTACCAACTTCTATAGTTGGGTTTTTAACTCTTGAAGTTCAATAGGAGCCATTCGATATGAGATTTTAGAAATGGGTTTTGTATCGGGTTCAAAGTCGATACAAAATTCAATATCACGCTATGGGGGTAGGCCAGGAATTCTTCAGGAAATATGTCAGGAGATTTACTAACAACAGAAATATCATTCAAATCTGACATATTTTTGTTTAAATCCTTGAAATGGGCTAAGAAAGCTTGACCTCCGTTTTTCAATAAACTAATGGCTTAATGGATTGATATGGAAGTGTTTGACTTCAATGGTTTGGTTGCTTAAACTCGCATAACAGGTTGGTTAGGAATATGTAAACTAACAACCTTACGAAAATAATCAATTTTGGCATGATGAGTAGTTAACCAATCAATTCCTAAAATCACGTCAAATGCAAGTATCTTTAAAGAGATAAGATCCATAGGTAATGTGATGGTGCCAACTTGAATCAAGCAAAATTTATAAATAGTGGATGTAACGAAAATTTCTCCTAACGGAGTCTCCACAGATAAGTCAAAGTCCAATTTCTTCGGAGTCAAATTTAAACGTTAAGCACAAGCAGAGGAGATAAAAAATGGGTAGAACCGGTATCGAATAAGGTATAGACTTCACAAGAATTTATAATTAACTAACCCGTGATACCTTCGTTCGGGTTCCTCGCGTTTTGGGTAGTCACGACAAACGCTATTCTAGAAATCGCCAATTTTGTTTTGTCCGCATCCGCCTTTGGTTCCACCGTCCCAGCTGGACTTGATTTCACTAAAGGAAAAAATTGAGCTATGTGACCGTCTTTTCCACAACTAAAACATACCTTAGAAGGCTGTGAACAGTTTGGAATTATATGTCCCTCCTCTCCGCATCTGTAGCATCTAACTGGCGGTCATTCTCCTCCCCTAAAATTTGTTGCTGGTGTTGGTGCTGCTGCCGACATCTTCCCATCATAGTTAAATCTTCTCTTCTTGAAATTTTCACTTGAATTATTTCTTCTATTATCTTGGCCATGATTACCACCTAAGTGGTTACCATTTCTAGCATGATAATTTCCTCCATGATGGTTATCATTGTTCCGATGACCGTTGCCACCGGTACGATTATCATTGAGTTGTTGGTCGTTATTCTTCGGTTGAGCTGACTCATTATCGCGCTCCAATAACTGATCCCTATTCACAACATCTGAATATAAACAATGTTTGTGAGAAATGAGGTATTGACGTATTTCGGGTTTTAAACCTCGCAGAAACATTCGCGTCATTCTCTCCTCATTATCAACCAAATGGGATGCAAATCAAGACAACTCGGCAAACTTAGCTTCGTACTGCAACACGTTCATATTGTTTTGCTCCAGCTTGATGAACTCTACCTCTTTCATGTGATGAATACTTTCAGGAAAGTACTTGTCATTGAAATATTTTTGAAATGTTTCCCAAGACATGTTGAGTGCGGCTGGATGGGTACGCTTCACAGATTCCCACCAGTAATCTACCTCACCACGGAACATAAAGGTGGCAAATGGAACCTTCTGTGCCTCCGTGTATCCCAAGACAACGAATATCTTGGTAATTTGCTTGACCCACGTTTCCGCCTTAATCGGATCCGGCTTTCCAAAGAATTCTGGTGGTCCCAACTCTTTGAACTGCTTGGCTGTAACAAACTGCGCGTTGCTATCATTTCCACCCGTATTTTGTACACAAGTCTCCCTCGTCTGATTTTGCATGAACTGCAAAAAGCTCTTAAAAATTCTATCATTCATCGTTTGCTCGGTAGTGTTGTTTACAGGAGGAATATTGACTTCCTGTTGCACGTTCTCCTGGTTTGTGGTTAAAGGTGTCTCCACAGTCTCATACGCTCCATTGTTAACATTCTCAGCTGCCATTCTTAAATACTGCCGTAAAACAAGGTTAATTAAATAAATTAACATGTCACATAGTATCCCTATATTATGACTGATCGACAAATAAACTTAGGTAGGACACACTAGCGAAGGATTTACCCGTTTCTCCCCTCCTAGTTCTAGTCTCACATCTCAGCCAGGGATCATATCCCTAAGCTTTGATACCAACTGTGACGCCCCCAAAATAGGTATACATCACCCATTCTGAGTCGCCAAAATACATGGTACAAAAAACAACTACAACTTTATTATTACAATTGTCGTGCAAAATACGACAACACATACTGTGAGTTTAAATACAAATATTATCTTCTAGACAATATCCACACCCAAATAAAGTCCTCATTACAATTATTGATGCACTATTTTATAAAAATAGTGAGGACTGCTAAAACAACTGTTTAGGACCATCACTCTATACCCCAACTGGTTCCTGCTATGTTCTCGATTCCTGAGAAAAAAAATAGAACAAAAAGGAAAAGGGTGAGCTCAACTAGCCCAGTAAAGAATATTATGACTAAGATAATATACAACAAATTATCCTTAGTCTTCAACAGGAAAAATCGATAGAATATAATAGACAACAAGTTTTAGATCAACAACTGCAGCGGAAACAACAATTCATTAGAAGAGTTAAGTAGAGAATGAAATCCACTATCATCTATGAATTTAAAAGTCTATCATCAATATTTTATCCCTGTAACATCAATCAATATACATCTTGAATCAAATATTCATCTTTGCACTACGGACCAAAGATATTCATTTGTATCACCAGTTGGTCATGTTCATCTCAACACTTGTTCATCTTTGCACTACGGGCCAAAGATATTCATCAGGTAATCATACATCTTTGCACTACAGGCCAAAGATATTCATCAAGTATCACCATAAAGGACTGAGGTTGATGAAAAACATTTAAGAGAACGAATCCAGTGAGACAGAAGGACAAATATTAGGGATTCGTATTTCGGTTTATCCAAATTCAATAATACTCCATAATAACCAATTGTGAAGTAGAATTGAAAAAAAATAAAGATCAAAACATGGATACAATCAAAGATAGTAACCATAAAAGACATCTGAGATGAAAAAGAGAAAATTTCATTTTTCGATGAATAGTGTCGTATATGTGAATAGTGCCGTATACGTGAATAGTAACCCCGACACAAAAAGGTAGAAATTTCACAATAAAATTCATAAAAATATCTCCGCATAATTATATTAAAGAAAATAATATCATTTAAGAAAAAAATAACATCCCTTATCTCAAAATAACAGTACTTCAGAATGGAATATCGGATATGATGCTGAATGAAACTTGTACTGAATAACAACTCTCAAAGTATCTAAATACTCACAAAAATACGCTCGATAATATAGAGAGAGAAAGCTTATGTTTCGGTGTGATTTTGGTTCTAACCTAAGCACCTATTTATAGAAAAATGCTAAGACGTCAAGCAGACTTGACAACTACACGATGGCTTTACCTACTACTATTGCCACCCACCACATTTGAAATTCAATTTGAGCACATTTCTCACCAACCAAAAGTGGGGCCCACCAATTCTAGAATTTTCCACCAAAATGATAAATTTTGAAACTTCAACAATTTATGAACCAGTCACCTCTTAAAATTCATAACAAATCATACGTTCATTTTTAACGGTTCAAAATTTGTGAACAAATACTCAACTTATATATCTATAACATATCCAAAAAATCACAATGATCCAACGATCGGATTAAAAATTATAACTCACGCAATATATCTCTGGAACACTGGTTTGATTTTTAATACCTCCATTCCGATAAAAATACTGATAAAATACCTCAACATTAATTCCTTCATTTATATGCACATAAAAAAATAAATATTTCCTTATCATATAAATCAATAAATAATTATTCACAAATAATATTACATAATCACAATAATGACAACCAAGCCGTTCTCAGGAAAGAGGGGGCTTTCCGATAAGAATTTCTTCATTGGCGTTAATTAGTGATCAAACCACTCCTCGATGTAACTTTCTAGACATTGCCAATAATGCTATCTAATAATATTATTCAAATAATAATGTAATTATTGATCCGATAATGGAAAAAATACGTGCGCAAAGTGGCAATTATTAAAACAACAATAATATAAACTATCAATGCGCAAACAATTATTGAATCAATAAAATAAAATATTGAGCGGTAACTCATCGTAATAATTATCGAAAGTGCCTTCTTACGTAAGGATCAATAATTTAAAAATACTGTGCAACCACGCGTATTACTGTATTTTAACCACCAGTGTTAACGGTAACAATTACGACGTTATTTATAAAAACTCATACTTTGTCGTTTTTCTTCATCCAACCGTTTTTCGTTATGGGGCCCATAAATGGCTGCGCCGTCGTACGAATATTCTCTGACAAAAAGAATATTCCACGACCAAACGAATATTCCCCGATAAAAATGAATATTTTACAACCACTTGCTTATTTTGTAAAATTTTCACATTTCACCCATAACCAAAGCATTATATCAAATTAACACATTATTAATTTAGAATAATGAATAGAGAAAAATTCAATTTTATTTATAATAAGTTGGGATCTTACAAATATGATCTGATCGGCCAAAAGGGAATAAAATTGTTATTTTAAAATACTTAAAATTATTGATAGACGATTTCTAAATTTTAAAAGACAAATCGCTTTTCGGTCAAACTTGGGAGGACAGTCGGCATTCGCTATAAATAGTCTAATTGAAATCAACACTTGTCAATTACTACCTCCGTTCCTAAAAAATTGTCGTTTAAAGTTTTTGAACATGGATTAAGAAAGTACCATTCATCAAGTAAAATTTGTTTGAAATTCCATCACTATCGCTTTATGAGAAATTGAGAACTATTAATACAAGGGAGAGAATTTCTTGGGCTAATGAGAGAAGGTAGGAGTAATATAGGAAAGTAAATAATTTATTCTCCTCGAAAGTTGTAAACGATAAACTTTTTAGAACAAATTTTACATTCTAAAACGACAATCTTTTAGGAACGGAGGGAGTAATTTATAATACTCCCTCCGTCCCTATTTAAATGACGTTTTAGAGTTTTTTATTTGTCCTTAATTAATTGACATTTGTTCAAATATAGATGAATTAATGATAATTTTTCCAAAATTACCCCTCTTTACTCTACCTATTTTGGTACTTTAAACTCTTGTGCTATGATAAATTAATGATTTAAGGGTATTATAGACAATTGAGTACTATATTTAATATTTTCCAATCATTATCTTAATTCTTGTGTTCATCTCTAAAACGTCATTTAAATAGGGACGGAGGGAGTATTAAGTACTCCCTCCGTTCTAAATTAATTGCTCAGTTTTGATTTTTTAAAGTCAAATTGACCATTTTTAAAACTAATCTTTTTATTATTTTTGCTAAAATATAGGTGAAAAGATTATAACCAAAATAAAGTATATACAATTTATTACTAACCCCAATTTTTATAATTTTAAAAATATATTTATATATACTTAATTATTAATTCTAAAAATAGTCAATTTGATTTTAAAAAGTCAAAATTGAATAATTAATTTGAGACGGAATGAGTAATATTATTATTTCAAAAATCAATGTAAGCCGACATTTTTTGACCATGAACATATAATTTTTTTGATCAAAATTTCATAAATTTGTGTCTATACCTTTTACTCTTCTTCTACTAATCTTGATTTAACATAAAATTAGTCCACACCAACAAACGGTGCTGATATCCTATAACGCGCAAACAATGTTAAAGGCAACACAACACGTCAGCAACGATCCAAGCGCGCTTTCCATATCACCGACACAGGAACGCGGCTAAGTGGGCATGGACCCCACAATTCAACAAGATTAATCTAATTTTGGTATACGATACGATATTGACTTTTCTGCATGTGACAACTTTCCCCAACCCATCATTCCGTTAGCCTTTTTTTTATATAAAAAAAAAATACTATTACATATTTATTTCTATTTTATTATGAGATTGGAATTATTTTATTGTTTGTAAATGGTTCCATTTATATAAAGAAATATAAGTACTACTTGTCATATTACTACATTTGAGTAAATTCTTGTTTACAACTCAATTATATGATTTTATTACCAATAAAAGGATTTCTTAGTAGCGTATGTGTGATGTAGTGTTTGATATAAATGCTATTGCTGCAAATGTTGATATCCGAACAAACTCTTAATTTTCTTTTCTCCTCTCATTTTCGTTTTGCAAGTTTTTTATGCAATGAAACAAAGAAGAGTATTATTTTCATTTCATAATTAAATAGTATTCACTTTAATAAATAGAGTTGCATTTGTTATCTTTTGTGTTATTGAAAGTAAGATAAGATAGAATGATATGATATTTTCAAATTTCTTATATATTTTATTAAAATGTCATTATTACTAAATCAATGAGTACAAACTTATTATTTTAAGGCTAAATATGAAATAAAAATATCTTAATACATTTAGATCTTGCAATTAACACTCTTTTTGTAGCACATAGAACTATCATTTTAATTATTAACTAAAATTGGTATTTATTGTATAAATAAAATTTTGATATGTACCATTTAATAATTACTAAATTATTCCAAGAAAAGAAAATAAAACTCTTTCATCCACAATCCAGACAATGACAGTGCCACCACCATTGGATATGATTTATGAGAGTTTTACTTACTACTCCTATTATTATTACAAAATTAGAAATATAATTTGATTTTTAAGATTAAACAACATATTAAATTTTAAATTAATTTAATTTTAATTGATAAAATAATTATAATTATATAATATATAATAAAATTAATCAAAAATTTATTTCATTTTAAATTTTTATAAATAATACCAATTTTAAAGTTTAATATATCATCGTTTGATTTGAAAAGTCAAATTATATATTTAATTTTGGAGCGGAGGAATACAATTTTTTTGTTAAAATTATTTTCAATATCATGATTTGTATAAGGCATACTCCGACACTTTTTTTTTCTAATAGTAATTTTAATCATTAAATTTTATTATAAACAATATATTAGTTTAAATTATAAATAAATGAGTTTTAAAATAAATTTTAAATGATTGACATAATATAAATTATAAATATTTTAATAAAACTCATCAAAACCCAAAGCTTAATAATTCATAGAAATGGTAATGGATTATAGTTACATATTGAGTTAAAAGGTTAAGTGGGAAGTTAATTTTCTTTCTTGAAATAAATACTTTTATTTTGAAGGGTTGAGGGTGTATATAGTTTCAAATACAGCAAAAAAGTAACAATTACTACAAGAAAATGTAACTAAGGTGCCAAATCTAAAAAACCTAATGATAATTAGGCAATTATTAGTCTCACTGTTCTGTAAAAATGTTTCATTTCGCTTTAATTTTCATTAATTTGTAAAATTTTGATATTCAAATTGTGACTTAGCAAATGTTATTTTAGTTTTTTAAATAATAAATTTATAATTATTAATAAATTTTAAATAATTTATTATATTACATATTGTATTAATTAAATAAAATAAATTTACAATAATTTAAAATTTTACAAATTAATTAAAAAAAATATTGCTATATATGAGGACAACTTTGTGTAGAATTATAATTATAAAATATATCAATATATTAGATTAGATAGAATTATAAGAATGTCACACTTATTACATATATTTTTAAATAATTAAAATTAATATTTATTTATGTAATTAATAATTAAAAAATTAATATAAATATTCGTAATATATTATTATTTTTTAAATATTTTTTTAAAAATAGGCTCTTTTTCAAAATATGTGTGACAAATTGTTGAAATGATCAATTGTTCCCCAAAAAGAGAAAAGGTGTAATTACATTATGTCACTGGACACTGGCAAGAGGCAATGGGTTAATTGATTCCAGAAGCTAAAATCCTATCGACCCCCCTCAAATGAACTAGAGAGAAAACAGTGAAAAGCCCCAAACTGGATAAACTATTTGTGTAAAAGGATGATTTCATGGTACAAATCGGAGCATAAGATTTTGTATTTTTTTTATTAGGAATTTTGGGTTTCTGTCATTTGGATTCAACATTTATTGAGGGTCGGTGTGGAGCCATTTATAAGCTCATCTTGCCGGTACAGAAGTAATTAAGTATAGAACATAACACTCTAAATCTATACATATATATATATATATATATATATATATATATATATATATATACATAGTGTATGTATATGTATATGTATAGGTTCATCTCCGGCAATTTCGGCAGAAGATGGCGTGTGTGAAAATTATAGTAGTAGTATAAGTATTTATACAAGTCTACTGTCTCCTTCCTCACAGATCTGATCTGTATTTTTGACTATTTTTCCCCTATAGATTAATGTAAATTTTTCACTCAGTTCCAAATCTTAGAAAGAGAAAGGGTTTAGAGTGAGAAAAAAGCTGATCCCAATTCATGGGTTTCATTCAAAATTAAATTTTAAGAGAGAAAATTAAATTTTGATCAAGATTTATTGAAGTTGCAAAATTTGGGACTCTTATCTAATTCTTTTTTAAAATTGAATATATATATATATATATATATATATATATATCCCTTGAAGAGAGAAGGTAGACGAGTGAGCTCTGTTGCGATTGAATCCATTTTGTTTAACTATTCTCTCTTTCCTCTACTTTCTCTCTCTTCAAAAATTAGAAGGAAAAAGAGAAGAGGCTTTGTCTGTGTGTGTGAAAGAGAGAGAAACAATAAGTATTTGGAGCTCAGGGATTTCAGGACTGGTAATAATATAATGAAAACTGCACGGTAATAGGCTGAATTTCAGGGGTTTTGCTTAGTCACTCACTCTTGTTGCTGCATATAAGGTAATGGTTCTTTCTGAAAACTAATTTTTCTGTTGGATTTTGGTGGAATTGTTGGGACATTCTATTCTTCTTATATTGCTTATCTATGAAATTGGTTCAGATGGGTTTTTGATAATCAACATAATCATTTCTGGGTTTCTTTTGTGTTGTTATTTGAGGTAATTTAAGTGAAATTCATTTCATTTGAACTGTACTCTCTTCTTCTTGGAGGGTCCGAAATGGGAGTTAGTGATATTGATAATATATTATGTGCTTTATTTGGCTTTGATTTATGTATCGGATTTGTTCACTCATTGTTCTAATTTATGGTTTTAATGATTTCAACTTAATTTTTCTTCTATTGATCTGAACTAAATCTGTCCCATTGACATACGATGTTCTGAATTATTAGATGATTTATATTCCTTTTGGGGATTATTGATCTAGTACCAAATTTGGTAGTGGGATCTTATTTCGAGAATTCTGTTATCTTTTTCATCATTTTTAAGCATGTTTGAGTATAATGGGTCTCTCAGCTATTCTACAATTTGTTTGTGTGGGGTTTCAGGTGTGAAAATGTCGAGGCCACTCCATCGTGGTGTATCTGGTGGGGGGAGGTTATCAGGGAACAGCAATGATTTCTGTAGTGATTCTCAGATGAAAGATAAAACAGAGAAAGACGACATTGATAAAAGTCGTTTGGCTTCTGATCAATCATATTTATCCCTCAGATTTCCATTTCGGTTCTTCTTTTCAGATAATTCACCATCTAAACATGGTGTTGGTGAGAATGGTTATATATCCGATCAATTTAACTCTGGAAGTCTGAGGAACCGGCATAAACTAACATTGCTTTTTATCAAAATTAGTTTAGCTGTGATAGTAGTACTTGCTCTTACTGGATCCTTCTGGTGGACAATCTCCATCAGTACCTCATCTAGAGGTCAGATATTTCATGGATATAGACGGCTTCAGGAGCAACTTGTGTCAGACCTGTGGGAAATTGGAGAGCTCTCTAGTGGTACTGCTAGATTGCAAGAACTGGAATTCTGTTCTGAGGAGTTGGAAAATTATGTTCCATGCTTCAATGTTTCAGTGAATATTGAGTTGGGCTTTTCTAAAGGTGAAGAGAATGACCGCCATTGTGGGCACATGTCGGGACAAAATTGTTTGGTTCTTCCGCCATCCAATTACAAGATTCCTCTTAGGTGGCCAACTGGAGGAGATGTCATCTGGGTTTCAAATGTTAAAATAACTGCCCAGGAGGTACTTTCCTCTGGGAGTTTGACCAAAAGGTGGGTTACTGTTGTTATTTCTTTATCATTAAGGAATAATATAGTATCCGCTCTGGAATTTGATTTATGTAATTATTTTCCATTTGATGTGATTGCAGGATGATGATGTTAGAGGAGGACCAGATCTCCTTCCGCTCTGCATCTCCAATGTTTGACGGTGTTGAAGACTACTCGCATCAAATTGCAGAAATGATTGGGCTACGAAATGAGTCCAACTTTATACAAGCTGGGGTAAGTGGGTATACTTTATAAAATCATACCATACAATGTTTGCTTTATTTAATGTAATTCTTCTTCTTCATGTCTAACTTACCTTCTGTTTTATTACACAAATTGAGCTTCTCTATTAGCAAACTTTGCAATGAAAATTAGGTCTTCGATAAAGTTTGACACTTCTAAATTGATGGGTGTAGCAATGTTAAAGCATCATGGTATGCCTGAACATTGGGACTCTGCTGCAATCTGCAGCCTGAATCTTGTCGACACTTGTAATTTGAATTGAAAGTTTAACAAGACAGTTCGATAGTAGAATGCTTTTAACAAGTTGTATCATAGTTGTTAGAACACTTCTAAACAAGTAATTGGTAGAACACTTTTAAAATGTTGAATCATCATCATTAAACTTATTATTTCTTTTGCATTGATGTGTATTTGCATGATTGATGGCAATCATTGTAGAATTGCAAGTAAAAATCTGGATTTTTTTCCTTTTCAAATTGCATTGGTGAAAATGTGCTGTACTACCTCTGTTCCACAAAAAAGAATTCCCATTTGCAAAATAATTGTTATTTTATACTACTATTAAAAGAAATGAGTTTTTTTTGAACAATTTTTTGCAAATGGGACTCCTTTTTGGAATGGAGGGGGTAATATATTTGTAGTACTTAGTCAATGCTTTATTATCTTTTTAATTTTCCTTATAAATTGTCATATTTTGTTATAGGTACTGTAGATGTTGCAATTGAAACATAAAATCTGATAAACTGCTGAAATCATCACACAATTTTCATGATTTCTTGTAACTAATTGTAATGCTCAAATTATTGATTAGGTGAATACTCAACATGAAACATGAATCTGTTTGGAATTTTTACGTGTATGCTCTTGATGGATCTTGACAATTCTATGACACTTTACTTTTACTATGATTTTTCAGGTTAGAACCATCTTGGATATAGGATGTGGTTATGGTAGCTTTGGAGCACATCTCTTTTCAAAACAACTATTAACCATGTGCCTTGCAGACTATGAAGCTTCAGGCAGTCAAGTTCAATTAACCCTTGAAAGAGGTCTTCCTGCAATGCTTGGATCTATAAGGTCAAAACAGTTTCCCTATCCATCACTTTCTTTTGACATGATACATTGTGCACGATGCGGCGTCGACTGGGATCAGAAAGGTAAAAGTAACATGTAACTTATTGTTGTAAGTGATGTTCATTTAAGCACATGTTAGATGCATATGAACACACGTAATGGTACTGAAACCACTATGTTTCCTTCCTCCCAAACTGTATTATCCAAAGAATGGTTTGCATAAGAGAAAATGCTAGCACCGAGTTACTGGGATACCGTGACAAATATCAAGAGACCTTCATGCTATTGTTGGAACAAATTTGGATTATATATGATATATATTATTCTCAAGTTTTATATTTTAATTTTACAGAATTGATTTGAAAATAAAGAGTTCAATAACAATCAAATCATTATGTAAGGTAACAAAAAAAGGAAATAATGTGGCTCTAAGCACATAGAGGGATATTGATAGACTTAGACCTTGCTTCAATTGAGTGATGGGACTCTAAAGTCATTATAAATATGATGAGTCATTTTTCTTTTTGTAATCTAACATGTTACAAATTTTCCTAGTTTCCATTATCCTGATAGGCATGTAAACTCCACATATACTTAATTTATTTATGCGTTAATTAGTGAATATTATATCAATGAAAAAAATCAATAGATTATTTAGTAAATTTAAAGATATATTCCCACGCTTTGTGATTTAGCTATATATTATTTTTGAATTACAATCTAAAACTGGAGGGAGGATAGTGCACAAGGGCAGAGTGGCATACTATATATGGTGGGCGATTGAACCCTCCAACCACCCATTAAGCTTTTGGAAAAAATATAAAATAGTAGTTACAATTGTTTTAATTTTCCTTTCTACTTTTTTTTTGTTTTTGGAGGATTTGTTCTCTTTAGTTGTGTTCTCTCTTCTTTCTAGCAAGGTTTCTCTTTTATCTAAATTAAAAACAAAATAAAAAAGTCAATAGTTGTAATTGTAAATTTTTAATAGAAATGGGACGTGAGCATATAAATATAGAATATTACCCACCTCGTCTTAGAAAAACTAGTATGATTCAACGTACTCCCTTAATTCTAAAGTTTGTGGCAATGTATAAATCTTTTTAGGCTTATTATTTTACACCCCTTGAAAGACTCCAATCTTTCATGCTGCATATATATTTGTTGGGTTACAAGAACGTCCATATTTGAGAAGCATGTATTTCCATCAAGACTTGGAGCAAGTTCTGTTTTACTTGGTCTCGATCGTCTGATTAGTTATAGTACAAGCAGCTTCTCCCGGTTTTTTCTCCTAAAAGGTACATTTCTGTGGATGATAGAGCAACTCTTGCAGTATATGTACTGTTTTACGTACAATGCTATGGGGTTGAAGTAGGATTCCGTAAATAATATTTTTTTCCTTTACGAAGATATCAAAAATCTAACTTGTTCTGAAGTTGTCTTCCTTGCTATGTCAGAGTGAAGAATATACTGAAATTTTAGTTCAGTCTGCTGTATATTTTGTGAGTTACTTGACAGAATCAACTCTTAAGTTGTTTACATTTACTTTCCCAATTGAATAAGTTGACATGATATAGAAATTCTTTATCCATATTACTTCAAATATATAGTCGTTTTTTCTCGGTATCTTAGATTTATGTCCATTGTTTTTTTAATGCTTTAATCAACATTAAATGCTTTTTGTCATGTGGTGCAGATGGTATTCTTCTGATTGAAGTTGATAGAGTGTTGCGGCCTGGTGGATACTTTGTCTGGACTTCACCTCTCACCAATACCCAGGGCTTTCTTCGCAACAAAGAGAATCAAAAGAGATGGGATATTGTGCGCAATTTGGCAACCGATCTTTGCTGGGTTATGTTGTCACAACAAGAGGAAACCGTTGTATGGAAAAAGACTAGTATAAAAAAATGTTATGCTTCTAGGTGAGGGCTAACTTTATGAATTGTCTTGAATAATTTTGAAGTTTGTCTCTGGTAACAAATTTATTCATTAAACTATGAGGTGGTAGTTAGTCCTATTGTGTCTCATGAACTGATTCTTTTGTTTAGGAAATCTGGTTCTGGTCCTTCTATCTGCAGTAAGCGTCATGATATCGAAACTCCATATTATGGTCCACTACAAGCATGCATAGGGGGAACTCAAACCCGCAGATGGGTTCCTATTGAAGATAGGGCACCCTGGCCTGCTAGGGCTAATTTGAAATCCAGTGAAATAGGGATTTATGGTAATTTCTTTTTATTATCATTGAGATGGGCATGCTTGTAGTATGTTATTTATAAGCATTTTAATAGATTATATATAAAAAATTATTTAAACCCGGAAAAGCATAGGATATCTTAAGCTTCTTTTCTATGATTGGCTTATGAAAATAGTAACAGATCACAAAAAAAATTATATATAAAAGTATGTGTGAGCACCATAAGACAGGACATGTTAGCCTAATGGATTTCTAATTATTCTGTGTTTTAACACTTGTATTAACGGTTCCTTTGACTTTTCAGGTCTGGATCTACGATCAGAAGACCTTGCCGAGGACATCCTAAATTGGAACTCTGCAGTCAGAAATTATTGGTCTCTGCTTTCACCACTAATTTTTTCAGATCATCCCAAGAGACCTGGTGATGAGGATCCTTCTCCGCCGTATAACATGGTCAGAAATGTGTTAGACATGAACGCCCATTTCGGAGGTTTTAATTCTGCTCTATTAGAAGCTGGGAAATCTGTGTGGGTCATGAATGCAGTTCCCACAAGTGGGCGCAACTACCTTCCTCTAATCCTTGATAGAGGATTTGTTGGTGTATTGCATGACTGGTAATTTCTAACTTCTACAACTCCACGAAAAACAATTTATTGTAATCTCTAATAACTATTGATTCTGGATGGGAATTATTGCTCGAGGTAGATTTTGTTTGCCATCATCACTAAGAAATATATCTTGTTGCAATCTGTCCGTTAAATGTGAAAAATAATATATCAGCCTGGTGTAGATTTGTTGTTGGATAATTAAGGCGTTCATGACTCAACTGGGAAACTCATCCAGTTCAGTAATTTTTCTTTCCATAAACGGGACAAAAGTCAGAAAACAAGTTGCAAGAAATAAGGTCACTTGTATGTTACTGGTGTTTCTATATTCAGACTCGAGGTGTTTTGTCCATCCAGTTTCAACTTGGTTGGTTGAATAACTTTTGCAGTTAAGATAGGTTAAGTCATTGGATGCGAGCACAAATTAGCATGTTGATAAAGTAACTGATTCTTCTTTACAAATCACTAAAGTAATTGGCTTTTTTCTTGCTGTTAGTCTCAGAAATTCCTACTATGTATTTAAGACTGAAAGATGTAAATGCATGTTAAAGGGAATGGGAAGAAAAGGGAAAGTATGATGATAGATCGTGATAAAAATTAAAAAATTGATTTTGGGATTTGTTGAAGATTTAGTAATAATTATTTGATACTGAGTAATTTATTTTTTCCATTGTGATGTGATTTATGTATCTTGGAACTATTTTTTCTTCTAGGTGTGAAGCATTTCCAACCTACCCTAGGACCTATGATATGGTCCATGCTGAAGGACTTCTATCTCTTGAAACTGCTCGGAAGCGGAGATGCACTATGCTAGATCTGTTCTCTGAGATTGATCGGTTACTTCGACCAGAGGTACCTTGATTTTATTCTTGCACCATTCTTTTACGTTTAACATATATTTTACAATAAATTAAGTATGTTAAAAAGTAGGCAACTATACCTATGGTGAAGAAGATGATGTTAGTTTGAATCAGTAAATTTTGATGATCATCTTGCATGTGGAGTGTGAATTAATTGTTATTTTGTCTTTGAACTACTCTGTATGGAAACACTGATTAAATGCTTTGTGACATTCGTATTATTTTGTAAGACATTCATGTAGTTTAAATATATTGACTAGTGGACTGTTCCTTAAGCTCCTTACCTGAGGAGCTATTTATGGATAATAATAAGATCTGGGAAAATTTATTCTTCAAGTGGACTTTGATCAATTCATAAAACATATTGGATTGATTAGATGCCTTTTTGGGGGTTTAGAAGGCCCTTAACCTATTTAGAAAGTAGTCAACTATGCTGGCCAAAATATTCCAGCAAAATCCTAAAGAAATTGGGTGTATATAATTAATTCAATTTGTCTTTTATTGATTTCTCTGACAAGAAATGATCACTGTCTTTTTAGCATTATAGCATTAAGTGTATGTCTGGCGAATAATATTTTTATCTATTCATGAAACCCCTGTAGTGTGTAGTTTATTATTGTCTTGTGTGAGGCTTCCTAGAGTAACCTTAAGAACTACCTATTATACTATATATGATGGCACAAATGCAGTAGCACCAATGCTCTTATTATTTACATTATAGTTGGTTTTCTAAACCTTGTGTTGTTATTCTATAACACCGTCAACGGTGAATATTGGTTTTTTTTTCTTCATCTTCCCTCCATGTTTCATTTGCTAACCTAATATGTCTTGGTACCAGGGGTGGGCGATACTACGAGACACTGCAACTCTTATTGAATCAGCAAGATCCCTAACATCTCGATTAAAATGGGATGCACGAGTCGTGGAGATTGAGAGTAACAGCGATGAGAGACTCCTTGTTTGCCAGAAACCGTTCTTTAAGAAACAATCAAAGTAATATGCACACAGGAGAAGAAACCAAGAGTGTAGATGATAATATTCATATTCGTTGTATGGATCTAAACTAAGAGTTGGAAAGTTCCACCATCATAGGGTGAAATCAAAAGTTTTGAACAGAGCCAAAAGCAGATAGAACCAAAGAATTGGTTCTTCTTGAAACAGGTCCTATGGAGCCGTAAGGTATACATAGGGCCATGTAATTACACAAGAGAGGCACAGGGCAAGAAAAGTATAGGACTACACTTGATACATTTTCCTTGTGATATCTCATTATATTTATACAACTACATGATGAATTAGATTGTGAAGATGGTTACAGAATAAGCAAGTGCTATTTCACTTTAGTATAGGTTCCGAAGCATTCTTTTCATTTTTTTGATCTCGCCTTTCTTAACATTGTGTTAATGGACGACCAACTCGGTCATCTTCATTATAGAAAGAATTTTTTGAAGTTATTCATTGATGAATTTAGTTGAGTTGAGAAGTTGATTTTGTACTCGTTACAATTGTTCGTTTTGGGTAGTCCTATAAAACGTAGTTGCACTGTGATGACTCTACGACATGCTTGCGCAAATTATGGTGGAACACGCTCAACTCTTAAAACTCAACTTTTATATTGAGATGAGAATCTCGGTACAATTCATAGTTAAGGAACGTTGCGTTGAATGGACACCAACAAAACTTTGACCCAATATTTATATGTAAGCAAGAATTTTGGTATAATCGACGATTGATATTCTAGTAGAAAATGCCATACAAAATTATGAATTGTTGTAAGATAAGTCAAAATTGAGTCCCAAAGAAAAATTAAGAATAACTTAGGAATTTTTTAAAGAATAAAAAAAAAGAATAATCTCACAAGTTTATTGATAATCTGAATTGTGTGTATTACATCAGTTGTAATACTTATTTATATTAGTAATTATATAACTTAATCACCTATGGAAATAAAAAATCAATTTGAAATAAAAATCCTAGATAAAAAGCATCCTAATTATATTAGAATTGGAAAAATATAACTAAAACCCTAGAATTTCACAGAAATCCGCGTCCAATTATCCAAAAAATGCGTCCAAGCTGCTGAGACCAGTGACTAGAGCATCGTGGCGCCAGATCTCCTGTCCTTGGCCGAATTTTTCTCCTTTCTCGCTCCCAAGTTCGAAATTTGATTCCTTGCTTGGGCCTTTCACTTGCACCAAATTAACCAGTTTAGAATCCAATCCAAATGTCCTCGAACTCGAACCCATATCCGCCCACATTTATTAGATTAGTCCGTCAAGACCTTTCTTAAATTGTTTAGCTCGTGACCTCGTAATTGGACCAACATGAACTTTAAGTGGATCCGCCCACATTTGGCCTCCTTGATTTCCCTCCACGTTTGAGCTAGGCGTGTCCTCATCATTCCTCTCCTCTTGAAAAAGATTTGTCCTCAAATCATCACCTACATCAAACAAACTTAAATCAGTAACGTTAAATGAGGCACTAACATTATACTCATTAGGTAAATTCAATTTGTAAGCATTGTCATTGATGCGCTCAAGGACTTGAAAATGTCCATCTCCTCTTGGAAGCAATTTCGAACGCCTTTGAGTTGGAAATCTTTCTTTCCTCATGTGTAACTAAACCCAATCTCTCGGTTCAAAGATCACTTGACGACGTCCTTTGTTGGCATGTTTAACTTATTGTTTAGTTCTCCTTTCAATGTTGAGCTTAACTTTCTCATGTACCTGCTTAACAAAATCAACATTTTTCTTTCCATCCATGTTAATAAATTCAAAAACAGGTAATGGTAAAAAATGGAGAAAAATTAGTAGCAATTCGTATAGATCGATTATAAGCAAACTCAACACGCGGTAAATATTCCTCCCAATGATTGATATTCTTTTTAATGATAGCGCTTAACAAAGCAGTCAAAGTTCTATTTACTATTTCAATTTGACCATCAGTTTGTGAATGAAAATAACAATTTAATACCCAATTTACACCACAATGTCTTCAAAAAGTAACTTAAGAACTTAGTATTTTGATCAGAAATAATTGTTTTAGGCATACCATGCAAACACACAATTTCTCTAAATAATAAATTAGCTATATGGGATGCATCATCAGTTTTATAACATGGAATAAAATATGCCAATTTCAAAAATCTATCCACGACCACAAAAATAGAATCATGACTGTGACGCCCCCAAATCCAGGTCCCTTCGAACCTTGGATCCGGTCCGCCACGATACTACTATCGTCAAACTATTTATATCAATTATTCATAACTTAATGAATATCACTGTACTTATTTCTCTGTGTACCGCCTAGTACAACTTTACAACTTAACATGTATTACACATCGTAAACTACTGTCTTGTACGACTCCTAGAACATAAACATGGTTCAAGAGTCTATATTTAAACACATAAACCAATCTCCTTCAATTACTATTGAACTCTATCAATCAAGTAGCACATAATCTTTACCGTGAATCCTTAACCTACAAAAGTGGTTATTTGCAAGGGTGAGCTCGACAGCCCAACAATTCTAAAAGTTTTCATGCAGCACATAACATATAATAGCATATTCAGTTCATGCATTCATAATCGATTAATATTTACTACACATGTTACTTCTCACATAACAGGCATAGAGGTTTATATCACAAGCATATCATCAAAGATCAACTTTCACGTTTCATACATATCTCATATGCATTTCATATATACATCAACATTTGCATAACATAATATAGCTCAACTAACAGTTATCGAATTCATATAACAAATAGGAACTGAAAGACTTGCCTGATTCGTAGTTTATGAACTACGACTTAACTGCTTAAAGCTTATCTACACTTCGTGTATTCCTACACAGTTATATAATCATGGATTCATATCCATTAGTAACATATTTCATGCATTCTCAATGTAATAACAATGTTACATTGTTTCCTAACTAGGTTCATAAAACCTACACTTCACTTTCTCATTATACTCTTAGAATAGCTAGGTATGTATAGGTATACCCTAACCACTCGTACTTGACATCAACATAGCTATCACGCACTTGACTCGCTAAGTGTTCGACACATTTAAAACTCATTTAGGTAAGTTCAAACGTACACATAAACGTCTAACTTAGTGGTAACTTCATATAACATCACCTATCCTATATTTTCATAGCACAATCAGATTACGAATTCAAACAACGTATCGTTGCTTTATATCTTGAAAACATTCCTTCAAACAACGTATCGTTGCAGGATGGCGCAGCTGCACCATGTCTAGGCTTAGGGACTCAAGGCAATTGCTACTGTCCCCTCGCTGCACTCAAGGTTGAGCTTAGCACTTCCTGTTTTCAGTCCAAACTTTAGCACACTTAGACACTTACACTTCTCATGCATACACACAAAAGGTCTTTACATACTTGTATGACCACTTCGAGACCAACCTTATATGTTAGGGACTTTAGTTTAGGCTTTTCACGAAATCAAAACCAAATAGGGTTATGTAATCACTAGGTGTACTAATTAGCCTTTTGTTCTCATAAAGAGGTCACATAATCTGTACTACACATGCTCATACATATTCACACCTTTTACTCATAGCTATCATCGTTTAACACTTTAAAACATGCTTTAACCTCATGCTTGGTTTACTTCCATTATGTTTAACATATAAGACTTATGTTTAGTGACATAATGAAACATAACATGGCATCTCAAGCCTTTAAAATCTAAATACTCATATGTAATCTGACTTAAGTTCGAAAAACATGCTCGAGGTTGCCTTTGAAATCATTTTATCATAAATGATGCAATATAGCACATATAAATCATATCTAGGGATATTATAGACATAACATGTCATATTAATCCTTTAGAATCTAGATATCCATGTGATGTAACTAGATTTTGAAAATATGTTCAAGTTTACTTTTGGAAACCACTTTAAACTTGAACAATGCCATTCAACACATACAAGACAACTTTAAGGCTCTATTCATATGTAATCAAGGCATGTTAACATGCTCGCAAGATCAGAATGTATAGCAAGTAGCATTTATGCACCTTAGTTCTTTTATATCAAGTTTTCTTAAAACTTCTTTCACACAAGGTCTAACGAGTTTAATTATGAACAAAGGAACTATGTACACTAAGCATGCTCATTTATGTGTAACATCTGTCATGTTAACATCTTTTCAAGTTTTGGATCTACCTCATGTAGCATTCATGTCCATTAGCCTATTATACTTGAAAATTTCTCTAACACAAGACTTAACAAGTTTAGTCATGGATACGGACACCATAAACATTATATCATGCTCATTTACATCTGAAATCAATCATGTATATCAACCACTAAGTTCAAAACTTGTAAAACATAAGTTTCAACAAAGTTTGTTTTCAAGACTTGAAGTTCTTGTTAAAGATCTTCTACTAATTTATGTTGGACACTTCCTAACTCATAAGGAAACCTTATAACACAAGTTATACCTCTTTTGCAGGTGTAAAAAATTCCTAAAACCAAATTAGTAACTACCTAGCATAACAAGTAACTCAAAGAATCGATTTTGGGGAGTGCAGTAGCATTTCTGTACAGCACCCCAAGATAAATAGGAAAGCATTGCCTTGCAAGACCTCAAGATAAATAGGGCGCAATTGCGCTTGGTCGAGTTCGAAGCAAATAACTGGACTACATTTTGCGAGTGTACCCAACTTCATTTCCCTTGATTCAAACATGATTTCAAACCATCATTAAGATGTTCATGCATGTTAGTAAACTTCTTAAACACACTATAGTATGTTAATTCATATCAATTGACATAGAAATTCAAGAAATTCCAAGAATCAAACTAGACCCATTTCAAGAACATAATTAGAAATTATACCTTCTTGAGCTTGAATTGGACCTCCTACACTCTGAGTATACTTCTATAGTAGCTCAAAGACTCAAACTCGCATAGGTTAGACTATCAAGCAACTTCTATCAACACCAAAAACTGAATTTAAGCTTGTATTTATAGAAGAAGTTTGGACTAGACAATGACATTACACAAGATTGGAATCCATGGTATAAAGGGAGGAAACAAAGGTTATTAAGGAGTTGTTCAACAACTCAATACCAGCCACCTTGCTAGCCATGATCACATATTCCATATCCACTTGGAGAATACGTAAAGAGAGTTTCTAGGTCACTGTTCATGTAATTTGTGACACTTAATTTGGGACAAGTGAAAAATCTTAGCAACTTGTTATTCTAAGGCTTGGTTTGGTTCTTTTAATTCCTATAATGTAATATTAAGGTACAATTGTTACGAAATTAGGAATTTAAAGATAAATTTTATACTCACATCATATAATCCATGTACATTAAATACATGCAATAAAATAACACAGTTAGGCATTATTGTCCGGGTAGTTCCATAATTATTTCTACTACCCACATAACCACATTATAACCTTATTTAATATTAATGTTTATTTAAATATTTGTTTTCCTTCCTAGTTTCTAGAATACACATATATTAAATCATTCCGTATTACAACTTCATATGATTCCATGGTTGTGACGCCCCCAAAACAGGTATACATCACCCATCTTGAGTCACCAAATACATGGTACATAAATCAAATACAAACTTAATTATACAACTGTCGTGCAAAATACGACAAAACATAGCTGAGAGTTTAAACAAGAATATTACCTTCTAGACAATATCCACTCTCAATGGTGTCCTCATTACAATTATTATCACATTATTCCGTAGAATAGTGAGGACTACTAAAGCCATTTATCCTGGACAATCACTCCATTCCCCGACTCGTCCCAGCTATATTCTCATTTCCTGAAGAGAACAATGAAAGAAAGGGTGAGCTCAACTATCCCAGTAAGAAATATTATGACTAAGATAATGCAGAATAAATTATCCTTAGCCTTCAACAGTATAACAACTAATAGAATACAATAGACAACAAGTTTTAGATCAACAAATCGCAGCTGTGAAATAAGCAATCCATTAGAAGAGTCAAGTAGAGCATAAAATCTACTATCTTCTATGATTTAAAAAGTTTTTCATCAACTTTATCGCTGAGACTCAGCTTAATAAATAAAATCGAATCATCCCTGCACCACGACCAAGGATATTCATGTAATCATCAATGGTCATGATTATACCGAATAATCCCTGGTCATAATCATATCAACAACTGTCCATCAATAAACTACAGGCCAATGAGGACTTTTACCACATCATTCGTCACATTACGGTCATGATTATACCGAATAATCCCTGGTCATAATCCTACCAAGTCCATCTATGCACGTAAGCCAAAGATGACTTTAATCACAATATAAGCATGAGGATGATGACAATGACATAATAATTCAATAAAACAAGTTCAATGATAAATTTTAAAGATTTATAATTTAATTTATCCAGAAATCAATAACGTCCAAATTGTCAACATGATACTTCTTTGTAGAGTAAAATTCAAGAATGCTAAGAAGAATGTTTCCATGAAAAGATACTGGATGAAGCGCAAATATCAAGGATATTCCACTAATTTCATGGAGTATAGAAGCCAAAACTTTAACCAACTGAGTATAATAGAATATATGAAACTGCAAATGGATTTTCATGCGCCATGCAGTAATCCACGTCAAATGCATCATTTCCACAATTTAATAAGGAATGAATACGAAGGATCATTCACCATGCATGTGGTAATCTACATAGACATGTTATTCCAACAGAATAATAAAGAATGGAACTAGGTCATGTGTAATCCGTATAGACAGGATATTCCAACAGAATAATAAAGAAGGGAACCAGGTCGTGCGTAATCCGCACAGATAAGATATTCCAATAGAATAATAAAGAACGGAATCAGGTCATGAGTAATCCGCACAGACAGGATATTCCAACAGAATAATAAAGAATGGAATAACAAATGAATTCACTGTGCATGCGATAGAGCCGCATGCAAGTTATTCCAGCGAGTAATAATAAATAATGGAACCGAATTAAATGCATAATAATACTTGCTGATGCATGTGATATTCCAATGTAATAATAAAGAATGGAACCGGTCATGCGTAATCGCATCTGCAGATGCGGGATATTCCAATAGAATAATAAAGAATGGAATAACAGAAGAATTTCACCATGTATGCGGTACTTCGCATAGACAGGTTATTCTAACATAATAATAAAGAATGGAATAACAGAAGAATTTCACCATGTATGCGGTACTTCGCATAGACAGGTTATTCCAACATAATAATAAAGAAAGGAATAACAGAAGCTCTCTTCATGAATACGAAAGAAATAATACCCCTTACCTCAAAAGAAGACTTGATACTAGAATAGTGAGGTAGCAAACTTCTCTTATTCTTTCCCTCTATAATTTCTCTCTATAATAATTGCTCTATAGCTTTAGTGAATTGGTGAGAAATGAAGGAAGAATGAGCTTATATTTATAGGAAAATATAGTTTCGATAATTGCACGTTTTGGGGCTCGAAATTTTACAGTATAATACCTTCCTCTTTTTCTTCATTTTTAATTTAGTCCTGTAAATATTATCAAACTTGTACCACCTCCCCTAATAGTAAATCATGTGAATCAATAGTAAATCATGTGAATCAATAGTTCTAGACATGTAAAAATACGAATTACAGTATAATACCTCCATCTATACCTCTATTTTTAACTTAGTCATGCAAGTATTATCAATCTTGCACCTACTCCCCTAATAGTAAATGAATGTGAATCAATAGTACACACATGTGAACAAATAGTTATAATCATGTGAATTAATAGCAATTAATTGCTCATTTATCCGGTTAATTACCTGATTGGTCAATATAACTTCCAGACATCAATTATTATCGAAATAAATGTCGATTTCCTCTAACACTAATAATCCCAACACAATGGAACTATCAATTTCATATTTAATCAACACAAACTTATTCATCATTAATATTATAACTCACAATATTTAACAACCAGGTCATTCCCAAGAAAGAGGGGGCTTTCCGATAAGGATTTCTCCTTATTGGCGCGCAATTAGGTGACCAAACCTCACCATGACAGAACTTTTAGACATTGTCAATATTGCAAATAATAATATGAATAACTTTGTCGTCTCAATTATTGATTTAATAATATAACATATTATGCATATGATAGTGTGACAACAATTGAATCAATAATATGAGAGATATGATGCAGCAATTACTGTAGCAATAATTGAGTATAACTGAGTGACTTCTTACGTAAGCATCAATAATCAATACCGTGTGTTACTATGCAACCACGCGTATTACTGTACTTTTACTACCGGGTAGTTCAACAGTTTTAACGGTAACACTTTCGCCGTTATTTTTATAAAAGATAATTCTGTCATTTTCTTACTACGACAATACTTCCGTTGTGGGGTCCACCAATGATTGTGCCGTCGTATGAATATTCCCTGTTAAAACGAATATTCCCCGACCAATCGAATATTATATAACAACTTGCTTACTTTGAAAAATTTATAAATATTACTCACAACTATAACATTATATCAAATCCACACCATAATATTAAAAATAAATATTTTGAGAAATTTAAATCTTTATTCATAAAATTTGGGGTCTCACAATCTCCCCTCCTTATGAAATTTCGCCCTCGAAATTTACGTACGTACCTGGTATGCAAAAGAGATGAGGATACCTTGACTTCATTTCAGATTCTAACTCTTGAGGTATAACCTTTGAGTGTCGAATATGATCATTCGTATCCAAGATTTTAACATGTATGTCCTCATACGTTAAATCTTTTGCTATCTCGTCTAGTTCTAATTTAATAATGTGGTTCGGGTCGTCCACATATTTACGTAACATCGATACGTGAAAAACGTTATGAACACGCGACATACTTGGCGGTAAAACGAGTCTATAGGCCATAGTTCCTACTCAATCGAGGATTTCAAATGGGCCAATAAAATTGAGGGTTGAGATTTTCTCTCTTCATCGATTCTTGCTTCTAGAATAACGCCTTATTGAACTTTCTTCTTCACATTCATCAGCTCCGGGTGTGTAGCTTGAGCGGCTTTTAACTTTATCGATTAAAGTCGATTCTACTCGTATATTCGTTATCTTCACATGGGTCCCTAGAGTCTTTAACTCTATCTTCATCATTTGTAAGTTATACGAAATGGGTCTTTGTGTTAACAACGTCACACTCATAACCGCATACGATCTTCTACGCAACGCGTCAGCTACCACGTTCGCTCTTCCACGATGATATTGAATGGTATGGTCGTAATCTTCAACAGCTCGAGCCAACGTCTTTGGCGCATTATACGTTCATTTTGGTTGAAGAAATATATAAGGGTTGAAGAAATGGGTTTTGTACTGGGGTCAATACAAAATTCGATTTCACGCTCTAGGGGTAGGCTAAGAAGTCTTCAAGAATACGTCAGGAAATTTATTAACAGTAGAAATGTCATTCAAAACTGTGACTCTCATCTAAGACTTGGATAGTACATCACATTGATACCTATCAACTTGCCATCGTCATTCACGACGTCGCCTATAGAAAGTCTGGCTTCGGTGCATTCCAAGACTTGGAAGTCACCAGCGAAAGGCTCGGGGCTCTTTACTTATGACTTGGTATGACAATGATTGACTTTAGTGGTTTGGTTGCTTGAATTCGCATAACAGGTTGGTTAGGAATATGAAAGCTAACAACCTTACGAAAAGCATGATGAGTAGTTAACCAATCAATTCCTAAAATCACATCAAAGGCAAGCATTTTCAAAGAGATAAGATCGACAGGTAACGTGAACGTGTCGATTTGAATCAACAAGATTTTTAAACAGTGGAGGTAACGAAGGTTTCTCCTAACTGAGTTTCAACCGATAAGTCAAAGTCCAATTTCTCCGGAGTCAAATTTAAATGTTGAGCGCAAGCAAGAGAGATAAAAGAATGGGTAGAACCGGTATCTAATAAGGTATAGACTTCACAAAAATTTATAATTAACTAACCCGTGCTAACTTCGTTCGGGTTACTCGCTTTTTGAGAAGTCACAAAAAACGTTCTTCCTGAAACCATCGACTTTGTTTTGTCCGTATCCGCCTTTGGTGCCACCGTCCCAGCTGTACTTGACTTTGGCGCACAACAAAATTGGGCTAGGTGACCTTCTTTTCCGCAATTGTAACATACTTTGGACTGGATCACGCATTTTGGACTGATATGTCCCTCCCCTCTGCATTTGAAGCATACAATTGGTGGCCGTTCTCCTTCCTTAACAGGTGCTGGTGCTGACGTCTTTCTATCATCGTTAAATCTTCTCTTCTTGAATTTTCCACTTCTATTATCTTGGCCATGATTACCACCGAAGTGGTTACTATTCTTGGCATGATAATTTCCTTCACGATGGTTATCGTTGTTCCGATGGCCGTTGTCACCAGTACAATTATTATCGTGTTATTGGTCGTTACCTTTTGGTTGTGCTGACTCATTATCGCGCTCCAATAACTGAGCCCTATTCACAACATCTGAATATAAACAAAGTTTGTCAGAAATGAGGTATTGACGTATTTTGAGTTTCAAACCTCTTAGAAACATTCGCGTTATTCGCTCCTCTTTATCGACCAAATGGAATGCAAACCGGGATAACTCCGCAAATTTAGCCTCGTATTACGACACAGTCATATTGTTTTGCTTCAACTTGATGAATTCCACCTCCTTCATGTGACGAATACTTTCGGGAAAGTACTTGTCGTTGAACAGCTCTTGGAACTTCTCCCAAGACATCTTGAGTGCATCAGGCTGGGTACGTTTTACAGATTCCCACTAATAATCTGCCTCTTCATACAACATAAAGGTGGCGAAGGGAACCTTTTGCTCCTCGGAGCATCCCAAGACATCAAATATCTTGGTGATCTGCTTTAACCACGTCTCCGCCTTAAGTGGTTCTGGCTTTCCCAAAAAATTCGGCGGTCCTAGCTCCTTGAACTGCTTAGCAGTGACCAGCCGTGGGTTGCCATTGTTTCCACCTGCATTTTGAACAGGAGTCTCTCTCCCCTGATGTTGCATGAATTGCATAAAGCCCCTGAACATCCCATCGTTCATCATTTCATCGGTGTTATTGTTTACCTGAGGATTATTGTCTTCCTGTTGCACATTATCCTAGGTATAGATCGTTGGTGACTAAACGGTCTCATGTGCTTCATTGCTAATCTTAACATTTTTAGATGCCATTTTTAAACACTGTCACAAAACAAGGGTTAATTGACATATCATATATTATCCCTATACTCTGACCGACCAATTAAACTTAGGTAGGTCATACTAGCGAAGGAATTGCCCGTCTCTCCCCTCCTAGTTCTTTTCTCACCTCTCAGCCAGGGATCTTATCCCTAAGCTTTGATACCAACTGTGACGCCCCCAAAACAGGTATACATCACCCATCTTGGGTAGCTAGATATCACACTACATAAATCAAATACAAACTTAATTATGCAACTGTCGGGTAATATATACGACAAAACATAGCTGAGAGTTTAAACAAGAATATTGCCTTCTAGACAATATCCACTCTCAATGGTTTCTTCATTACAATTATTATCACATTATTCCGTAGAATAGTGAGGACTAATAAAGAAATTTATCCTGGACCATCACTCCATTCCCCGACTCGTCCCAGCTATATTCTCATTTCCTGAAGAGAACAAGGAAAGAAAGGGTGAGCTCAACTAGCCCAGTAAGAAATATTATGACTAAGATAATGCAGAATAAATTATCCTTAGCCTTCAACAGTATAACAACTAATAGAATACAATAGACAACAAGTTTTAGATCAACAACTGCAGCGGAAATAAGTAATCCATTAGAAGAGTCAAGTAGAGCATAAAATCTACTATCTTCTATGATTTAAAAAGTTTTTCATCAACTTTATCACGAGACTCGACAATAAATAAAATCGAATCATCATCGCACCACGACCAAGGATATTCATGTAATCATCAATGGTCATGATTATACCGAATAATCCCTGGTCATAATCATATCAACAACTGTCCATCAATAAACTACAGGCCAATGAGGACTTTAACCACATCATTCGTCACATTACGGTCATGATTATACCAAATAATCCTTGGTCATAATCATACCAAGTCCATCTATGCACGTAAGCCAAAGATGACTTTAATCACAATATAAGCATGAGGATGATGACAATGACATAATAATTCAATAAAACAAGTTCAAGGATAAATTTTAAAGATTTATAATTTAATTTATCCAGAAATCAATAACGTCCAAATTGTCAACATGATACTGCTTTGTAGAGTAAAATTCAAGAACGCTCAGAAGAATATTTCCATGAAAAGATACTGGATGAAGCGCAAATATCAAGGATATTCAACTAATTTCTTGGAGTATAGAAGCCAAAACTTTAACTAACTGAGTATAATAGAATATATGAAACTGCAAATGGATTTTCGCCCGCTATGCGGTAATCCACATAAACAGATCATTTCCACAATTTAATAAGGAATGAATATGAAGGATCATTCACCATACATGTGGTAATCCACATCGACATGTTATTCCAACAGAATAATAAAGAATGGAACCAAGTCATGCGTAATACGCACAGACAGGATATTCCAATAGAATAATAAGAAGGGAACAAGGTCGTGCGTAATCCGCACATACAGGATATTCCAACAGAATAATAAAGAATGGAATCAGGTCATGCGTAATCCGCATGCATGAGGATATTCCAATGAGAATAATAAAGAACGAAAAACGGTCATGAGTAATCCACACGCATGGATATTCCAAGAATAATAAAGAATGGAATAACAACGAGAATTCATTCACTAGGCATGCGATAGGCCGCAGCATGACGAGTTATTCAATAGAATAATAAATAATGGAACCAGGTCATGCGTAATACGCACAGACAGGATATTCCAACAGAATAATAAAGAATGGAACCAAGTCATGTGTAATCCGCACAGACATGATATTCCAATAGAATAATAAAGAATGGAATAATAGAAGAATTTCCCTATGTATGCGGTACTTGGCATAGACACGTTATTCCAACATAATAATAAAGAATGGAATAATAGAAGAATTTCACCATGTATGCGGTACTTCTCATAGACAGGTTATTTCAACATAATAATAAAGAATGGAATAACAGAAGCTCTCTTCATGAATACGAAAGAAATAATACCCCTTACCTTAAAAGAAGACTGGATACTGGAATAGTGAGGTAGCAAACTTCTCTTCTTCTTTCTCTCTATAATTTCTCTCTATAATAATTGCTCTATAGCTTTAGTGAATTGGTGAGAAATGAAGGAAGAATGAGCTTCTATTTATAGGAAAATATAGTTTCGATAATTGCACGTTTTGGGGCTCGAAATATTACAGTATAATACCTTCATCTTTTTCTTCATTTTTAATTTAGTCCTGTAAGTATTATCAAATTTGCACCACCTCCCCTAATAGTAAATCAAGTGAATCAATAGTAAATCACGTGAATCAATAGTTCTAGACATGTGAAAATATGAATTACAGAATAGTACCTCCATCTATACCTCCATTTTTAACTTAGTCATGCAAGTATTATCAATCTTGCACCTACTCCCCTAATAGTAAATGAATGTGAATCAATAGTACACACATGTGAACAAATAGTTATAATCATGTGAATTAATAGCAATTAATTGCTCATTTATCCGGTTAATTACCCGATTGGTCAATATAACTTCCAGACATCAATTATTATCGAAATAAATGCCGATTTCCTCTAACACTAATAATCCCAACACAATAGAACTATCAATTTCATATTTAATCAACACGAACTTATTCATCATTAATATTATAACTCACAATATTTAACAACCAGGTCATTCCCAAGAAAGAGGGGCTTTTCGATAAGGATTTCTCCTTATCAGCGTATGATTAGGTGACCAAACCTCTCCTCGATGTAACTTTTAGACATTGTCAATATTGCAAAATAATAATATGAATAACTTTGTCGTCTCAATTATTGATTTAATAATATAACATATTATGCATATGATAGTGTGACAACAATTGAATCAATAATATGAGAGATATGATGCAGCAATTACTGTAGCAATAATTGAGTATAACTGAGTGACTTCTTATGTAAGCATCAATAATCAATACCGTGTTTTACTACTATACAACCACACGACATCGTACTTTTACTACTAGGGGTAGTTCAACGGTTTTAACGGTAACACTTTTCGCGTAGTTATTTTTATAAAAGATAATTACATCATTTTCTTACTACGACAATACTTCCGTTGTGGGGTCCACCAATGATTGTGCCGTCGTACGAATATTCCCTGTTAAAACGAATATTCCCCGACCAATCGAATATTATATAACAACTTGCTTACTTTGAAAAATTTATAAATATTACCCACAACTATAACATTATATCAAATCCACACCATAATATTAAAAAAAATATTATGAGAAATTTAAATCTTTATTCATAAAATTTGGGGTCTCACAATGGTGCTACTAGGTACCTCATATTAACATAATGTACTCTTATCCTATGTTTTATTCATGTCACACATATAACATTAATGTACCTCAGTGCTACAGTAGAATTTAACCAACTCCAACTGAATAATCACATGTTAATACACACCTATCGATCTCTGATATGTATATATTAATTAAAATTCGTCTAAGCTATTTGACCCAGCTAGACACAGATTTAGAAATATCATTGAACATGATAAAACTTTATTGTATCCAATAAAATTGCTTTGGTTTGGATTCCCGACTAAGTATGAACTTCCCAAATATGGGAAAACTTTTATGCGCCCAAGGCGGAAAAGATGAACGATAATATCATTCTTGCATGTAGTATTGATCAATACAGGGCACATGGGATGTACACCTTCGCGCCCGTAAGTTATGACGGTTTGCAGATGAAGTTATGCTAAACCTTAGCGAAAATTAAAAATAATATTCATAGTTTGTCGACTAATCTCCAGTTATAGTCAGTACGTAGTTTCAAAAATTTGATATAGAATAAATATATTGTTATTATTGGTTCAGCTTACTTCACAACTGTTGATTCGTTGTAGAAGTGTCATTTAAAGAAAATATTTAATCCTTTCAGCTACTATTTATTGTTGCTATTACTTGTTGGGCACTCAAATGCTCATCCTGGCTTAATTTAAATGTTTTCAGCTAAGTGTGAACAACCAAAAGGTTCGGCCAAGAACAAGGGAAAAAGGAAAGCAAACAGAATAAGTGTTATGGTATTCTATGTAATAGTATGATTTTATTAAGACAATGATATTTATTATTATCATGTATTGTAATGAATGTAGTAAATGTTGCGTACTTGGTATTAGACTCTGATAAATGTAAGTTAAGTTTGATATTCATATTATTGTTATTATTATTAGTATTATTCTGCTAATAGAAATGGTATCGTAAAGCACCGAGTTCGGGTTTCAAGTTCCTGAATTTGGGGGCGTTATAGTGAGGTGATGATGACACCAATGGACTGGCGATTCATCACTTGTTGGGTAAAATTTAATTACGCACAACACGCAAGTATACATGATCAACAAGTAATAAAGTGAAAGTAGAGTATCGTTCCCACGTGGAATTATTAATATAAATTACCAAATATTAACTCTTAATCAAACTAATTTTATTTAAACAAACAATTTAATATTATAAATTAAATTATTTAATTAAACTAATTCTAACTACCACTAGTTAAAAATCAGATTATGGAGATTTAAGATCACAACTTCACTTATTATTTTGCTTAAATTAATACACTTCTTCTCAATTATGCTCACTATTCTGAATTGTTAATCAAGAACACACAGGTAAATATAATCATATCTCAATGCATCATACTCAAATTAACTTAAATCCACAGATGATAGAATTAAGATCACCCTAATTAACTAATTCACTATATCTTTATGTGAATTACAATTAAAAAAGATTTTAAGCACAAGTTCTTATTCAGATTACATGCGATGTATATGTATATCTCTATCCTATACATAAATTATGTATTCCAACACCATGCAAAAAATACAATCACATGCTATTATGATCAGATCTAAATCTATACTTCATCTCTCGAGTTCATATAGATTATCACTGTAATTGTTAGCTAGGCAATTAAGCAATTCATCACAAACCATAATAGGCAATCCAAGAATAATCACATTAATTAATAGAGAAGCATACTAAAAATAAACTATGCAATAAGCTCCATTGTAATCATAAACAAAAGATTTAGTTCATAATTTATGAATTAAAACTAAGAATCCACAATTGAATAATCATTAAAAGATAAGAATAAGAGTAGAGTGAAGAGTAAATCTGTTGTCAGCAAATCCCCATCTTCCTCAAGCTCCTGCTCTTGATCTTCAATGGTCTCCAAGTTGCTTCATCCTCTAAAACTAAAAAAATACTAGGGTTTTGATCCTAATCTACTCTAATCTAATCTAATCTAATGGGATCCTCTCTCTTTTTAATCCTTTTGATTCTCCTCCTTTTATATGCCTCTTTATATGTCTTTAAGTCCTCCTAGAAGTCCTTGAATCAATCAGCTCGAACCAATCCTTCTTAAACTCAAATTCGGACAAAAACTGCTTTTTCTGTGCGTAACCCCGCCCCGGCTGGCTAGGCTACTATTTTTGGAATTGTACCCCCGCCCCGACGGGGGTTTTATACATAGAAAGCCTGCCCCGATGGGGGTCCTTTTTTCTGTTGCAGTGTCCTTTGGTAAAACGACCATAACTTTTGATCCGAGAGGAGTTACGAGGCCTGCCACCTATCAAATCAAAGATCTTGACGAGCTCTACAACTTCAATCTTTGAGAATTGAGAAATAATGGATGGATGAAGGTGGAAATTGGGTTGGAAGTGACTGCTATGCAAATGGCCACCCAAAATAATGAAGTCCAGTTTTAACAATTTTAAATGCAGAATCGTTAGAAATACCAAGGCAGGGCAATGCCTTGACATATTTTTTAACTTGCTGGACGACAGAAGTGTGAATGTCGGTCCATGGGGGAGGATTGTCTTGCAAACGCTGAAAAAGGGGTTTGCAGATCTTCTTGAGATTTTTGTAGAACTTGCCAATATAATTGAGCGAGCCTAAAAATCTTTGCAGTTGGGTTTTATTGGTAATTTTATCTAGGAATCTGTTAGCAAATTGAATAGCTCTGTCAATAGGCTGTATGAGTCCGCGATAAATATTTAAACTAAGAAACCGAACTTTAGCTTGAAACAAGCTGCATTTGGAAGGTGAAAGGACAAGTCCATTATCTTTAACTGTTTTAAAGAACGATTTTAAATGTTTAATGTGTTCTTCAATAAATTTAGAAAAAATGAGAATGTCATCAATGTAAACAACAACAAAATGACTGAAAGGATTCAAAATGTCATTGAGGATATTCTAAAATTCACTGGGAGCATTCTTTAGGCCAAACGCCTGAACATTCCATTCATAATAGCCAAATGGGGTGGTAAAGGCTGTTTTGTACCTATCATCGGGGTGAATGGCAACTTGCCAGAAACTAGACTTAAGGTCAAATTTACTGAAGATAGTGGCATTGCTCAATCTATTAATGAGGTCGTCTTTGTTAGGTAAAGGGTACCTAATCCATTCTAAGACTTTGTTTAATGGCTTGTAATTGATTACTAGACGAGGAACACCTCTCTCCTTTTCTGCTTCATTGGTAACATAAAAGGCGGGACATGACCATGGGGATTTACTAGGCTTAATTAAACCTTTACTAAGAAGATCATTAATCTCCTTCTTACATAACTCCATTTGTTCGTGATTCATTTGTATTAGCCTGGCCTTAGTAGGAATTAAGTGTTCTTTGAATTCCTTAGCATAAGGAAGCCTTATTACATGCTTCTTCCGATGCCAAAGGCATTAGGAGAATCAGAACAAAGGTTGTCTTTTAAATAAGTTTTTAACTCTTTAATTTTTTCTTGAACCTCTTTATTCTGAAGTTGTTCTTCAACACGCTTGTACTTGATTTCTTCTTTCAAGAAATTTAAATGGGTGGATTTACAATTTAATAAATTTAATGATTTGGAAATAGATTCTTCTTGAATAAATTTCAAATCTCTTTCTTTAGGTTTAATAAGGAATTTAAATGTTATTCTTTTTCCTAAATGTTTACAACTTAATCCTTCATTACTGGTAGTAAAAGGGTATAATAAATATATAAATGGTAACCCTAAGATGATCTTATCAGTAAGATTGCGGATTAAAACAAATGATATTTTAAAACACATATTATCTTGACAGATATGAACCTTAGGCGGGTTTATATTTTATTTCCATTTGACTTCTAGTTAATTTGAATTTAATTTTCATTAGTTTTCTTATAAAATTTAGTTGGGATTAGACCTTCTTGAATACAATTAAGATCTGCACCAGTGTCCACTAGGGCAGGAAGTTGTATTGAAAAGGTTTTATCAACAAATAAGTTAATAGAGATATACCATTTTTGAATGGTGATATCTTTAACTCTTTTAAGAGAAAGACCTTAGACAAAGAGATCTGGCTCTTCTTTTGTTCATGATGATTCAGGCTCATTGTGATCTTCATCACTAGAGGAGGAATCATGGACTTGAAGATCAGATTTTTTGTCATCAAACTCTTTTCTTAAATTAGAAACTTCCAATTTTAAGTTAGAAAATTCTCTTTTTAGTTTATTAACTTCTTGATTCAACTTTGGAAGGGTAACTTCCTTAATAGGAGTTTTAAATATTTCAAGAGTTTTATTAAGGCTAAATATTGGTTTTTCTTTGGCTTTAATAATCTTGTCTTTAACTCTATTATCTTTGGTTAATAAATCTTTTAACTACTTAGTGTATTGAGATTTTAACTTAGGATCAGAAATCTTACTAATTAAATCAATTAGCAAAGAACTTTCATCATCATCTTTAGTGATTACATTAACTCTTTTATTGCAATATTTCTCATTGCAATTGTCAGCACAAATAGTGACTTCGTCACTGTTACTATCTGTTTCGTAGTTACTAGTACTGCTATTAGAAGAATAAGGGATATCAGAACCTTCATCATTACTGATGTTGTTCTCTATTCTCATTAATTCTAATAGTTGTTCAGTATCTTCACTTGAAATATTTAATTGAGATAATTTCTTTTTAATTTTGCACTCATTTTTGTAGTGCCCTTTCTGTCCACAATTGTGGCAAACTATTTTACTTTTATCAAATTTTTTAGACCTTTTATTATATTTTTTATTTGTTGGTTTGGGTTTATTATAATATTCATCTTGATTTTAATTCTTTTTATGACTGCGTTTGTGTTTATGATGCTTGTGACTTCTATGGTGATCAATATGTTTATGCAATTGCTTTCTTCTAGAGGGAGCAACTGGTGGTAAACCATATTGTTCACAGAAGGTTCCTAATTCATATTTAGCTTTTTTCTTGTCTTTACTAGCTTGTTTGGCTAATTTAAAATCAATACACATTTTTAATCCAATTTTTTGAATATAACTACATGAAATCACATGATCAAACACGATTAATCTTCCTAATTCCCTTTTAACTCACTTAGTGAATTTCTTCATTTCACATTATGCTACACAAGGCATTTCATAATTCTCATTGTCAATTCCACACTTCTCAATACGTATTAAACTAGTGTAACTCAATTTAATTAATCAACTTACACAACATTAATACTTATATAATATCACTTAATTAACCAATAATTAATCCGGGTTAATTAATTAAACCTTATTCAAATCCATTCATGAATAACTTAATCATCATTTAATATTTTTATTATCCTTACGAGTCCTTAATATTCATTACTTGAATTTTAATTTCACAAACTGATTCAACAGACCTAGCATTTAAAATTGCTAGCATGGTCATAAGCTTGAAATGGCGGCATTGCCATACCAAGTTCAGTTCAGACGATTACGCCTTAGCGTAAGAAATGAAACCTACGCTTCTAAATACTTTACACCTCTTTCTTAAGCGTTAGCTCGTCTAACATTAATCTCCTCTTTGGTTTCACACTATCAGTTACTATTTTCCTTAACAATTTAAGGATCACACTTCGAGTTCTAAAACTATATTTTCCCTTATTAGTGTAACCAACTATACAACTCCTTTACGGTTTCTTACCATCAATAACACAACATTCGAATATAACACATACATGCATACCTTTAATCCTCACTTCTCGCTGTGTATCAATTTACTCAATAATTCTCTAACCACTCTAAAGGTATATCGGTTCTCTACTCTCGTCCACAACGTACATATATACAAGTCCAAACCTAACACACCTCGAGTCTTTAATAGTATTCAATATAGTACACTGAGTGGTTTCCCACAAACAACCAACAAATTAGTTTCCGTCTCGTCTACACTGTTTTCACAGTGAGTTAGATCGGTTACCAATTCGTATATACATCCGCTCTTTGAAGGAATCGTTTAGCCCAGCTCCTATACATCAACCATTAAAGAGTACGGTTGCACTACCTTAGACTTGATACGTACTCGTACAAATACTCAAGAAATTGGTTATTATCAAATGTATATAATGCCACCAACTTACTATAATAATTTCACATCAATTATTTAACATCAATAGATAATTTTATCCATCTTCTTACTAATTCATCTCTACAATTTATAATAAATATATAATAACGATATATATATTTATTAAACACAACCTCACTTATTACATAGCGCATATTACCCTACGTAACACAATACCACATACCTCGTAACACATTATACATTTTTATTTGAACCCTTCACATGCCTTAAGAATTTTATTCATTAAATGCTTATTTTAATATTTTCTAAAAATTCAGGTTCTTACAATGACCACACTTAGATCTAAGCAAACCCAACACAAAATTCATAGAAATATCAATCAAATACTCACTGGGTATAGGCAATGGTGTATACAATCCATGAGGTTGAATATGAGATTTAGACAGACGACAAGTAATGCATTTTGATGTGCCAAGAAATTAGTATATCATATCCTGCTAATTTATATTTTGGAGAACATATATTTTTACAATTATTACGTTTTTAATGTTTTTCAAGAGTGTAATTAAATTTTTGAACGAAGTAATTTAGAGTTATAGAAGCAATTATTTCAAATTGTGGACCAAGTCCATCAATTTATTGAAAGAAGCTTAGCAACTCAAGTCTTTTAATTGAAGCCCAAAAGAAAGAAAAAAAAGTTCAGCAATTTTATTTTCAGTGAGAGCCACAACAAACAAAAAAAGAGGATGAGATCAAAACAAAAAGGAAAAAAAGCTGATATATGAGATAAGGGGAATCAGATTAAAGAGGGGAGATCAAATAAATGAGTCTCATCTTTTTTTTCCTTTTTTGACGGGAATCAAACACATGGGTTTTTTTCGCTTCTAGATTAGTTGATTTTTTTTTGTTCTCTTTGTATATAATATACTAGAGCACTGTTTTTGTATTATTATTCTATTTTTTTTTCTTGGCATCTAAGGAGTGAGGGCATCAGTTTATTTTTAGAGAGAGGAGTGCCGCAGCACATCAAAAAGAGGAGACACATGAGTTTTTTTTGTTAATTAATTAATTTTTTCTTTCCTTTCGGCAGTTCATTTTTAAAAAAAGAGGACTACTGTATTTATTTTTATTTTATTCTTTGTATTCAAGTAGTGAGGGATTATCGATTTATTAAAGGAGCAGCAGCAATACATAGAGAAATTTAATTCATTTTTTTAATTAATTAATACATTCAAGTAAGTACTCTGTTTATTTAATTATATATTATTTTATTATACTTTGTGTTTCAATTTCAAATATGCTAGGCTAGATTATTTTTTAGGATTGAGGATGAATAAAATTTATTGATTCCGTTGCACATATTCATGTCAATTGACTCTACCAATTTAGTGTTTTAACGTAAAAATAATAATTATTTCTATTGGATGTCTACCTTTACTATAAAAACATAAGGTTTGATTCTCATTATTATTTATTGGATTCAGTTTATGATTTGCTCAAAGCAGATATAAACTGTGTTTTGATGGAAATAGTGAGAGTTTTGATGTTATACATATGTTTGGTAATGAAAGAATTAACAATCTGATTTTACAAAATAATTGGACTTAATTGATTTTATTTTCCGCATCTAATAAAGTCGAGAGACTAAATAGTGCGAGATAAAAAGTAGAGTTTATTGGGCATGAATATTAGAAAAATGATATCAATAATATGATTCCACCACCACCACCACCACCCTAGTATTTTATCATTGATTATTTTATTTGCGTATTTTTAGTTGATAAAAAAAATCCCCTCGAAATTTCTAAGCTATATTAGGAATTAATTAGAATTAATGAATGAGAAAAACACGTTCCATTCGTAAAGTCCTTAGGGGTCTACCTCACACTTGTAAGCTATACTAAGTATTCGATTCGTGCACTTGCGAGTATATAAAACATCCACAACAATTTTTTGGCGCCGCTGTCAGGGACTTGAAAATTCTTTCCCACTAGCTCACTAATTTAGATTATTTCCTTCTACTAGTTTCTTTAAAAAAAATTAAAAAATAATAAATTAAAAAAATAAAAGAATCAAAAAAATTAAGAGTTGAGTAGTGCATGATTATTGTTTGGAAGCGTGGTGATAAGAGATTGACTAAAATAGAGAATTTAGAGCTAAATCCTTTATTTGAGAGAGAAACAATGGCTGAAGAACAAGAACAAGAAGAAGCAAAAACTTTATAAGAGCTTTTCTCTCCTATCACTACCAACCCGCCTTCATGCATTGTGTTGCCTGCCACAACCGCGAACCATTTCGAGCTTAAACCGCAAGTGATGCAACTTCTTCCCACTTTTCATGGAATCGATCAATAAGATCCTTACCTCCATATTAAGGATTTCTTAGAAATTTGTGCCACTTTCAAATTTTAAATTTTTTTTGATGAATCAATTTGCCTACGTTTATTTCCTTTTTCCTTGAAGGGAAAGCAAAAGCATGACTTAACTCATTACCTTCTAGGTCCATCTTTGGTTGGGAGACTTTGATTTCCAAATTTCTAACTAAATTTTTTCCCATGTCAAAGACAAATGAAATTCGAAGACAGATATCCGATTTCTGTCAAGAGGATCATGAAAAATTTTATGAATCCTAGGAGAGGTTTAAGGACCTACTTTCGAGATGTTCCCACCATGGTTTTGAGACATGGAGACTATTTTAATATTTTTACAATGGGTTAACTCAAACCAACCGAAACATGATTGAATCCATGAATAATGGCACTTTCCTTAGTCTAACAGAAGAGGAAGCCTATAATTTTTTTGAAAATCTATCCGAGAGCTCTCAGCAATGGGATTTCTCCTATTGTAGGAATTCCTCTTCTCAAGTCAAGAAGGAAGTTAAGAAAGAAGGAATATATGAGCTAACCGAAGACGTAGAGATTAGAAGGCAGTTAGACAGTCTCTTAAAGAAACATGAAGCGTTAGCTCTGCGGTTGGATAATAATTTGGTCAATCAAGATCAAGCTGAAGGGTGCTCTGTGTGTGCTAGCCCTATGCATACATCAGAAACTTGCCCCTCTATAGTAGGATTCTCTAAATTCATGCCACAACAAGTGAATGCTGCGAATGATTACAAAAAGCAATTCAATAGCCCATTCATAGTGACTTACAATTCGGGTTGGAGAAATCACCCAATTTTTTTATGGACACAAGCTCAACCCATGTCCAATATCGGTGCCCCATCAGCTAATGTTCCACGACAACAACCACCTTCTAATTTTCGTCAACTAATAAATTCTTATCCATCATTTCAATCTGCCCTTCCTGCTCAATCATCCCATGTCACTCCATAACAATTCTCATCTCTGGAGGACACTTTAAAATAATTTATTCAAGTGACCACCTAAAATAACCAGACTTCAAGCCAAATTTTGCAAGAAGTTAGGAACACTGACCTCATAAACACTCAAGCCATCATCAAGATAGAGAGTCAAATGGGTCAACTAGCTAGTCAATTGTGTGTGAGAGAAAATGGTAAATTTTTGAGTCATCCAATTCCGAACCCTAAAGGTGTTTCCTCGAGTGGGATAACTCCTAACCCACCAAATGCATCACCACATGGGCAAGTTCAAGCCATAACCACACTTAGGTCAGGAAAGGCAATTGATACTGAGGAGGAAGAGAAAGATGAAAAGCAGTATCCAGCTGAGGTTGATCCTACACCTCAAGTTGTGAACCAAACTCCTCTTGCTAAGCAAACAAATGAAGATCTCTCGAGTAGGACCTTTGTTCCTAAAGCCCCATTTTCTCATAGGCTAAAAGACAATAGGAAGGGTACTCAATTTGAAGAAATTTTGGAAGTGTTTAAGCAAATTCAGATAAACATTCCATTACTTGATGCTATCAAGCAAGTACCTTCCTATGCCAAGTTTCTCAAAGACTTGGTCACTCAAAAGAGGAGAACAAATGTTCTAAAAAAGGCATTCTTAGCTGAATAAGCAAGCTCCATTATTCAATGCAAGATCCCTGTCAAATTTAAGGACCCTCCTGATAATTTATATTTTGGAGAGCATATATTTTTACTATTGTTGCGCTTTTTGTGTTTTTCAGGTGTGGAATTTAATGGAGAAATTGGACTTTAGAACAGAGTAATTTAGAGTTTAGAATCAATTATTTCAAACTTTGGGCCAAGTCCATCAACTTATTGAAGGAAGCTTAGCAATCCAAGTCTTTTAATTGAAGCCCAAAAGAAAGAAAAAAAAGTTCAGTAGTTTTATTTTTAGTGAGAGCCGTAACAAACAAAAAAAGGAGGATGAGATCAAAACAAAAAGAAAAAAAAGCTGATATCTGAGAAAAGGGGAATCATATTAAAAAGGGGAGATCAAATAAAGGAGTCTGATCTTCTTTTCCTTTTTTGACTGGAATCAAACACATGGGCCAATAAAAATAAAAATGTTCTTTTAAAATCGCTAAAGTTTTATCCACACCAACATGACCCATTAAACCCCCCCATGTGATTCTCTAACAAATAATTCACATAAAGGACATGCATGTATACACAATTTATTTTCTCGAAACAAAAATCCATCAACTTTAAAATACTTACCACAATGTTCTTTTTACAAGACTTGAACTATTCACAAAAATCATGGTCATTAACATATAATTCTTTAATTAGTTCAAAACTAAGTAATTTTATATCAAGAGTTGATAACAGCCATACCTCCGCGAAAGAACATCTTCAACGACGTTCTCTTTAACATGCTTATATCGAATGACATAAGGAAATGTTTCGATGAAATCCATCCATTATACATGCTTCTTGTTCAACTTATACTGACCTTTAAGGTACTTTAAGGACTCATGGTCGCTATGGATCACAAACTCCTTAGGCCATAGGTAGTGTTGCCAAGTTTCCAACGCTCGGACCAATGCGTACTTCTCCTTGTTATAAGTAGGATAGTTTAAAGTAACTGCACTCAATTTCTCACTGAAATACGCCTCTTGTTTTCCTTTCTGCATCAGTACAACTGTAATCCCTAAACTTGAAGCATCACATTTAATTTCAACGGTTTTAGAAAAGTTAGGTAAAATAAGTAAAAACGCATTAGTCAATTTATCCATAATCAAATGAAACACCTTCTCTTTCTCATCACCCCACTTAAATCCCACGCTATTCTTGAAGACTTCTGTTAGTGGTGTCATGATGTCGCTGAAGTTGATAGACTACACGACACGCTTGCGTGAGGTGGTCGTCACCCAGATCATTTCTAGCAAAGCCGTAAGGTGAAACGCTCACAACACCTCAACCCCTCGCTTAAATATAAGCGGTGATCTTGGTACAATTGCTCGCGTGTGGACACCAACTACACCTTGACCCCTCGCTTAATATATAAGTGGTAATCTTGGTAGAATCGATGATTAATGCTGTAAAAGATGCCACACACAACTATGAATTGTTATATGATAATTAAGTCAATAATGAATCTCAAGAGAATTAAGAACTAGTCCAGGAATTCTTAAAAAATCAAAAGATGTGAAAAATCTCACAAGAATTTTTATTAACCAAAAGTTGTCTCCATTACTAAAACCATATATTCTATTTGTACTAATTGAATAAAACTGATGAGGAAATGCCTAGCTTGGATGAGAATGGAAGTTATGGTGTGGATTTATTTCAAGTTCCTGTTGGTCTCTTAACGAGGGCTCAAGCTAAATGATTCAAAGAAAGACTTATTTACGAAGTTTGGCAAGATATGAGTTCGAGTTCAATGACACTTGAATTGGGTTCAAGACTCTTGAATATGGTGAAAATGATTACTCCAAGTCTAAATTTGAAAAAACAATAAAGTGGAGTTTCCGATCAACCAGCGCTGCCGCGCCAGATTTACTAAGGAATATGGCAATGCCGCGCCAGGCATAAAACGTTTTCTCTGGATGGATGGCGCTGTTGCGCCGGGAAAAGGCCAAAAACTGGCGCTGCCATGCCAGGTCGTAGGCACAATTTTCAAGGACACGATTTGAGCAGATTTTACACGTTTTCCAGCATATTTCTCTTATTTATTTCCATATATTTAGGGATTTGTCAATATCTTTCATATTTCTAATGTATTTAGGATACTAATAGATACGATTTTGATTCCAAATCAAATTGTTGATTCCTTATTAGATTCTAGGGTTTTCTTATTAGTATAAATAGGCATGGATGAATGTAATTCATAACAATCATTCAATATTCAGATTTATATCATTCTTGTGAGATTATTCTCTACTTTTGGTTCTTTGAAGAATTCCTAAATTATTTTCTTAGTTTTTCTTTGAGATTCAATTTGACTTACCATATAACACCACATAATTGTGTGTGTCATCTTCTACCACATCAATCGTCGATTGTACTGAGGTTCCAATTCAAAATAAACACGGGGTTTAGGTGTCGTTGGTGTTCCATTCAACGTATATTTCATTACTTGATCGATTGTACCAATGTTCTCGTCTCTTTATAGGCATTGAGTTGAGGTGTCGAGAGAGTTCCACCCTTACAACTTTGCTAGAAATGGTCCAAGCAATGACCACCTCACGCAAGCATGCCATGGAGTCTATCATTTGGTATCAAAGCTAAGTCTTCTAGCAAATTATATATATTTAATATTTTGTTGGATATATATTGAAAAAAAGTATAGAAAATTTTCAAATTATAATTTTCGATTGAATGCTATCATTGAGATTAATACATTCTATATTTTGTTTTGTGATAAGTTATTTTGAATTGATTAGTAAAAATTCAAGAATTTTGCTAAGAGAATTCAAAAATAACCTGTTAGAGAGAATATTTAGAGGTAAAAGGCTCAGTAGTGAGATTAATTGAGGGTAAAAGCCAATTGTGAGTATATACACGAGTGAAAACATTGATTCAACCGAACATATAAGGGAGTGGTGAGGAAACTATTTTCTACTAACCCTTGTTTTGCAGAAAATATGTCTGGCTTAAAGGATAAAGGAACTTTTGAAGAATAGCCGTCCTTAACATTTGACATGAAATTTATGTTTGAAGCCATGGATAAGGAATGGATCAGAAGATGGGAGATGTTGAAGGAACGCCTTAATCAGTTAAGTAAGACCCGAGGAGAATCATCTCAAATTTCTCATGGGACATAAAAAGGGAAGGACGCAACAATGAGAATCTATGACGGAGGAAACTTATTTTGAAGGTGGATTCAGTGAAGAGGAAGAGCATGAATATGATTTCCTACATCGAAGGCAAAGAGGTGCTAGAGAAAGAGGAGGTCAGAATAGGGAAAACAAGAACTTGGATAACATCAAAATGAAAATTTAAGTTTTCCAATGGATGAGCGATCCAAAGGCATATCTAGAATTGGAAAAGAAAATGAAGTGGGTATTTGATTATCACAACTACTCAAATCTTAAGAACGTCAAATTGGCCGCTACAAAAATTTTAGATTATGCAATTACTTAGTGGGATCAGTTGATGACTATCTGGAGGAGATGTGGAGAATGTCTAATTGAAACTTGGTTCGAGATGAAGGCAGTTATGAAAAGAGGTTCGTACCGAGCCACTACCACCAGGAATTTTTTCAGAGTTTGTAGAATCTGAAACAGGGAAGTAGGAGTGTAGAGGACTACTTCAAAGAGATGGAGATGTTAAAGTTTAGAGCTAACATAGATGACGATAGTGAGGCAACTATGACTCAATTTTCAGCAGGGCTAAATTGGGATATAGTTGATTTAATGGAGTGACAACATTATGTGGAATTGGGGGATATGGTACACATGGCTATAAAGAATGAGAAGAAGCTTAGAGGAGAGGTGGCCATCATTCAAATCCTACCACAGGTTCGTCATGGAAATCTAATGTTGTGAAACGTAAGGAAAAACCTGCGATGATCAAACCAAAAGTGGAGCCTAAGCAAAGAACGACTAGTCGGGGATTATTAGGTAAAACTGAACCTTCTTCTTTTAGTTAAAACCAAGATATAATATGTTTTAAATGTCAAGGAAAAAGATATATTTTTAGTTAATGTCCAAATCAGAGAACTATGTTGTTGTTTGACAATGGAGGGGTGGAGACTGAGGGTGAAGAAAGTGACACCGATTCTATGCCACCATTAGAGGAGGTTGATGATAAGGCGGTTGCTATGCATGGCAAGGTTTTGGTTACGAGGAGAGCACTTAGTGCACAAGTAAAAGACGAAAGTTTAGAGCAGCGGGAGAATTTGTTCCACATGATGTGCCTTATTCAAAAGAAAATTTGTTATGTGGTAATTATGGTGGGAGTTGCACCAACGTGGCAAGTACGACCATGGTAGAGAAATTAGGATTGTCAATAGCCAAACATCCTCAACTATATATATTGTTCTATGGCTTAATGATAGTGGAGATGTGAGGGTGACAAAGCAGGTATTGGTTCTATTTACTATTGGAAAATATGTGGATGAGGTTTTGTGTGATGTGGTTCCGATGCAGGACGGTCATTTACTACTTGGAAGGTCGTGACAATTTGATAGGCGTGTGAAACACAATGGCTTTACAAATGAATATTCTTTTTTACACAATAAAAGGAAGGTCACTTTATGTCCTATGTCACCATAACAGGTGCATGAGGATCAAATTTACTTGCAGAAAGATCATGTACAAAGAAAAGAGAGCGAAGAAAATAAAAATAGTGAGGAAAAAAAATAGAGAGAAAAAGAAAGATAAAAAGAAAGAAGAATAGAGAAAAACAAACATTTATGCAAAAAAAAACCCAGTGATGTGAGAAGAGTTTTAATGTCTAAGCAGCCGATGATTATACTTCGGTATAAGGAGATACTTTTGAATACTAACGCTAACAATTCTTCTTTTCCTAGTGTTGTTTCATCTATTTTGCAGGATTATACGGATGTGTTTCCCGAGGAGCTTCCATAAGGTTTACCACCGATTCAGGGAATTGAACATCAAATTGACTTCGCACTCGGTGCTACCATTCTAAATCATCCAGCCTATCGGAGTAATCCCGAGGAGACGAAGGAGTTACAAAGACAAGTTGGAAAGCTGATGGAGAAAGGGTTCGTGAGGGAAAACATGAGTCCTTATGCAGTTTCGGTGATCTTAGTGCCTAAAAAGGATGGGAAATGGCGCATGCACATAGATTTTCGGGCGGAAAATAATATTACGGTAAAATATTGACATCCCATTCCTCGTTTAGATGACATGTTAGATGAATTGCATGGGTTATGTATATTTTCTAAAATTGATTTAAAGAGTGGATATCATCAAATAAGAATGCCAGAGAGTGATGAATGGAAAATAACATTTAAAACTAAATATGGTCTTTATGCGTGGTTAGTGTTATCTTTTGGTTTAACTAATGCACCTAGCACTTTTATGCGTCTAATAAATCATTTTTTGTGTTCATTCATCGGTAAATTCGTTATTGTTTACTTTGATAATATTCTTATATATAGAAAAACTTGGGTGAGCATGCACTACATTTAAAATCTTTTTGAGATGTACTTAGAAAGCCAAAGTTGTTTGCTAATATGTACAAGTGCACATTTTGTTCGGTTAAAATTATTTTTCTTAGCTTTGTTGTGAGTTCACAGGGAGTCGAAGTTGATGAGGAGAAAATACGTGCAATCCGAAATTGGCTGAGTCCGATAAATGTGAGTCAAGTACAAAGGTTTCATGGACTCACAAGTTTTTACCGTCACTTTTTGCAGAATTTTAGTGAAATTACAGCACCATTAACTGAGGTTATCAAGAAAAGTGTGGCCTTTATGTGTGGTGATGAACAAGGAAAAAATATTTAATTTGATTAAAGATAAATTGACTAATGTGCCTTTACTTATTGTGCCTAACTTTGTTAAAACTTTTGAGATTGAGTGTGATGCTTCAGGTTTGGGAATAGAGGTTGTTTTGATGCAAGAAAGTAAACCAGTGGCATATTTCAGTGAAAAATTGAGTGGGGCAGCCTTTAACTAGCCTACCTACGACAAGGAGATGCACACATTAGTTATAGCATTGGAAATCTGGCAACACTACCTTTGGCTTAAAGAGTTCGTGATACACACCGATCTTGAGTCATTGAAATATTTGAAGGGTCAACACAAGTTGAACAAGAGGCATGCACGATGGATGAAATTTATCGAGACATTCCCATATGTCATTCAATATAAACAAGGTAAAGAGAATATCATTGCAGATGATTTATCTCATAGGTATGTGTTGTCGAATACTCTTGATACGAAATTGCTTGGTTTTGAATGAATCAAAGAATTATATGTTAATGACCTAGATTTTGGTAAAGAGTTTAAAACTTGTGAAAAGAATGTTTCTGTGGGAAAATACTTTAAACTTGATGGATATTTATTGTGTGACAATAAATTATGTATACTTGCATGTTCTTTACGTGAGTTATTGGTTAGGGAATCACACGGGGGTGGTTTGATGGGGCATTTTGGTATCGACAAAACTTTATCTGTTTTGAAAGAACATTTTTATTATTCTCATATGAAATGAGATGTCCGTAGAATTTGTGATAGATGTATTATCTGTAAACATGTTAAATCTCGTGTTCAACCCCATGGACTTTATACACCATTGCCTATACCTATTAAACCTTGGATTGATTTGTTAATGGATTTTGTGTTAGGTTTACGTAGGTCTAAGTGTGACAACCCGATTTTTCATAAGTTATTAAAATAAGAATTTAATAATTGAAATTCGTATTACGATGTGATTAATATAACAATCCAGAATTTTAATTTTAATTATAAATATTTATTGAATTATATAAATATTTAACGGATGTGTTTATTGTTGAATAAATAATTGTTCAATTTGATTTGATTTGATGTGGTTAATTATTTTTTTTTAATAAATAATTAATGGGTTAAGAAAATTAATTGTTATGAGATAATATTCTAATTTAATTTAATAATTAAGTTAGAGAGTTTATAATGATTAAATGATTTATTCAATAAATTGTTATTAGAATTAATTAAATTAAGTATGAAAACTTAATTAAATAAAGAGTGATAAATAACTATATGATAAATGGTTTAAAGGAGTTTAATTTAGTTTTGCCAAACAAGGCTTAAATATATTAAGTCTTTAACTTTTAAAGAATTTAGCCAAACAGAGCCTTATGGCTTTTGGATTTCTAAATTTTGAATTTTAATAATATTAATTAAATAAATAAAATATAAATAATATATATATATATTTTTGGGTAACTGATAACTTATTAGTGTAATAAGTGGAGCGTCAATTTTTATACGTTTTAAAATTGTACGTTGGTTTATTTTATTATACGTATACTGTTAATTGACTTGGTTATCAGTTTTACGCTTTGAGTTATCTGCTAAATTGAGAAAAGAAAGAAAAGCTAGAGAGAGTTTTGAGAAGAAGAAAGGTTCAGAGATTTTGAGAGAGTCTGAGAGAGAGAAGCAACAAGAGCTGAATTCTTCAAACTATTTCCAGTGATTAACAAGAATTTCTTAACAACAAAAAGGTATGTCTATGACCTTAATATTAGATACTAATATATGTTTTATGTTATAATATATCTCTGTGTTCTTCTTTTTCACTATGTATAAAGTTTTTACAAAATTCTTGTAAACCATGTTTTTGTAATTATTATACTAGCATATATGAATATATGATTGTATGTTTAACATGTATATAAAATTTTATACTAATTACGTGTTAAAGAAAAAGGAATTGGATTTACAATAAATATTCATGTATGAACGTGGTTGGTAGAAATATCAAAATTGTATATGTTAATTGTGAAATTGTGAAATTGAACCTTGTAGATGATAATTGGGTAAGAAATTCAGAGAAACATAGTTTAAACTAATCAGATTGGTTGTCAGTAGGATTTACAGTGTTCACTGTGTTTATCAACTGTCAGTAATGGGGTTTTGTTTTAAAACAGTGCTTTCAAGAATTTAAGTTTTCTAAAAATTGATGTTTAAGTTGTGTTAATTTAGTATTTGTATGTATGGTGAAGTTTATGTGTAATTCGCATAAGTTATACATGTTAATTGGTGTTAGAAATTAAGATATAACTTTTTTCTGTGTTTTGTTTTGGGGTGTTCTTTAATTCGGAGCCTCTGCGCCAAGTTTCGCGCCCGAGCTTTGAATTTCGGGCTCCAACGCCAAAAATAGCCCAAAACTTCGGCCTAATGCTAGAATTTTGCGCCTAATATTTGGAATTCGTGCCCAGCACATTGTCTCGCGCCTCGGTAGCTAGAAAAGTGGTCAGGTCAACGATTTTGACCTCCTGTAGTAAAATGACCATAACCTTTTCATACGAACTTCGATTGAGGTGATTCAAGATGATCCGGAACGAGGACGAATAGACCTACAACTTTTGTTCTTTAAGTTTTTTAATTTGAGGTATTTAGGAAGGATCAAAATTGTCATTTGTGGGACTGATATATGTTAGGAGGCAATCGGAGGGTGTCGGGCATGCACGTATGCAAGTGTAGTGCTCTTGACGATAAAAGTTATTTTTCTAAGTTATAGAACATGAATATTATGAAATATAATGATACTTAACATTAATAAATGATGTATTAGATAAGTTGTATAAGCATACTAAGCACACATGAGAGAGCGAATCGAAGTGCATGACGAATGAACGTCGAAACGCCGTGCCAAGTGTAAATAAACTTAAAAAGTGTTTCAATTCAATTGAAATGAATATTATAAGATATGGAATGGACTTAATATAAAACCAATAAGTAGTCCTAGCAAGACTTAAGCACTTGAATGAACTTCGAATATGAAATATTGTGAGTTATAAGTCTAAAGTTAACACAATCAAATTGAACATTGTGTATTGATTAATAGGAAGAGTTATAGGATGTAGATTAAAGTTTACATTATAAATACTATGCGTTGCTATGTGACTAATAGTTGATGTGAATGATTATATAATTGTGTAGGCACGTGAAGTGCTGAGATATATCTATAAGTCGTTAAACTGTTATTCGTAAACAACGATCAAGGCAAGTCTTTCGGTTCTATTTGCTATGTGAATTTGATGATTGTTTTAAATCTTTATTGCAAAGAGCATGATGTGTTATATATATTTTAAATGTATGAAATGTTAAAGTCAATTTATGACTACGTTGTTTGACTAAAGCATTCTGATTGAGTAAGGAACTCAATCTTTATACTTGTTATATGAATTGTAGCATGTATGTTATGTTAGTCAGATGTTTATGAGATATATGTTGAGCATGTTATTATGTGATACGTGATGCATGAAAACTGCTAGATTTTGCTGGGCTGTCGAGCTCAACCTTGCAAATAACCACTTTTGCAGGTTTAAGATTCAAGGTAAAGTTATGTGTTACTTGAAAGACATGAATCAGATGTGATACTTGAAGATTTATACATTTTGGTTCTGTTATTATTATTTGAAGCATGTTTAAGTTCCAAATAATGTATTAATGTCGAATTGTAATATCATTTTGCGATGTAAACAATTGTAGTATTAAAATGATTCTGAGATATTTAGATGTAAAGGTTGAAGGTTTTGGGAACGAGGATAGTTTGTAATAGAAAATTTTAATTATTCCACAAATTTCAATGGTTGTATTATCGTTGAATGATGTAAAATTAGAGGTTGAATGTATTATTAACGACTGAAGTCGAGAATTAAATTGTACGAGTTTTGGGGTCGTTACAATTGGTATCAAAGCTGTAGGTTATAAACCTTAGGTAGGAGTACCGTAGGCTATAACCTTAGAGAAAGAAGGTGAAGATAATGAAAGAATAAGCTCAAATAGAGTATGATCAATAAGAAGTACTTTAAGAAATTTATAAAGAAGGGATTAAAACATGTGTGAAAGGATTCAAAGAAGAATCTCACAGAGTTATAAGGAATATGAATGTGGGGTTACCCAACTCCAATAATAAGGATGTAAGGTGATAATAAATAGACAATGTCTGTAAGAAGAGAATGATAAAGAAGTTAAGAATAAAGGTTATATTTAAGTATGGTACAATTGTACTCGTTAATGGTTGATGTATGGTATCTGGGCTAAACGATTCCTTTATAGAGCGTAGGTATATACGAACTAGCAACTCGGAACCTAGTTTGTTGGTTGTTTATGGGAAACCACTCAGCGTACCATATTGAAACTGTTAGAGACTCGATATGTACCAAGTATAGAAAATGGATATGTATGAGGAAAATGTGAAACTCGAATGAATTGTTGAGCAATGTAAATGAAGTTAGAAATTCTTAACGGAAGAATTGTTATATAAACAAGAAAATTCAAAGAAGAATCTTGAAGAGATATAAAGATAAGAAATGGGCGTTACCCTAACTTCAATAGCCAAGATAACGAATAATGATGAATACACAAAATCTGGAAGATTAAAAGCATAAACGAAATCGTAAATGATGAAAAAGAAAAGAAAGATGATCATAAAACAAAACGATCACGAGTTAAGAAAAGAATTTTAAGGGAGATGATTATAGAATAAGATCACGACGTGATCTGTTTAAGTTATAAAAGAAAAATGTTCTGCAATGTTTCAATAATTATAGCTTGATGCTATGAAGTTAATGTACTATTATATAGTACAAGATAACTCACGAGGAGTTATAGATAATGTGATACGAGGAATTCGTATTGAGCAAGTTAAGGGTAAGTTGTTAAGAGTAAGGTAGAGTTAGGTGGGATTTTAATTGAGGACTCATGTGATGGTGAGTTGTACAAACCTTTGTATGGGTGAGGGTTTGTGCTTGCTTTTCGATTTATTACATTGATAATCATTGGAATGTCGGTGTCGCACTATCAATGTATGTGTGGTGAAAAGGTGATTCTTTTCTCATGTGTATATTTGATAGCTAGAAACTATTAAGATTAGTCAGATATTATTAGGATTAGGTGCGGTTCTTAAAACTAATGCATATGATAAGTTCGTGACTTATAATAATATGATATGTTTTGAACCCCTCAGCGAATGGACGCCTATGGTCTGACTAGGACAAGTTCTTAAACTTATATTATTATGGCAAGTTCCTGGATTTCCAATGTGCGGTAAGTTTGATGAACTATTTTGGGTAGAAAATGGTTATAGTACAGAGAGCATTGATGAAGTTGAAAATTGATAGAATGGTTAAGTAATGAAGTAATGAAGTAAAGATTGAAGTTGGTGGATACCTGGATATTCCAAATCTTTTAGCTTTGCTAGATTTTTGAAATTTATTAACTTCGTGTCGATGGTTATATACTTTTTTTTTGAAAAATGTTGGGTCACATTATGAAAACCAGAAATTTTAAAAAATAATATTATTATTCATATATCTATGCTGTTTGTTTGGGTAGAAAAAAATGATTTTAAATATTTCAAAATATATTTTAATTATATGTATCGGGTGATATGATAAGCGATGAAGTCATCAATGCAATGGAACTTAGTGTTGGATGTGATCATATGATCGTCACCCACTATGGTGAGATGTAAAATGACAACGTCATAATCATAACTCGATAAAAGGATTTTGAGATTTCTTTAAGATATGAGAATATATATATATATATATATATATATATATATTTCGATTGATGTCCGAATTATTGTAGAAGTCTATGCTATTTGATTCAGCTAGATAAATATTGAAAGATGTTCATGAAATTCAAGCGTTTATTGAAAAGTTATGCCAAACCAAATTGTTTTGGTGCGGATTCAGAGATGTTGAAAAATCGAGGTGAACAACCCTATAAGGGGACATGTTTTCGAGGACAATGGTTTAGAAGTGTAAGCATATAGTCGTTACAAAACACTACGTTCTATGACCCAATGTAGTGGTACAATAGGCTGGCCACCTAGTGTACGTGTGGAGGGTGTGTTCAGTCTTTGTGATTGATAAACACTCTGGTTTGTAGTGTGAAGGATTGAGTTGAAGCACTAGTAAATCGAGAATAGAGTTCACGGTCTTGTGACCCCTCAGTATGATTTGGAATCTTTTAAATTCTTGTTATTCATATCGCTTCCCAATTATTGAGCAATTGTGGAAGATTCTTATTATTCTGAAAGGTGAAAGTGGAAAGGATGAGAAAATTAAGCAAAACATAATAATTTCAAGAAAGAATTGGAACTCTAGAAAGAAGAGAAATGTGATACTCTTAGAAGAGGAAGAGGTGAGGAATATGATGATCTTAGAAAGATCCTTAGAGAAAGAATTTGGTTGTAGAGCCCAATGAATGAATAAAGTATTAACGTAAAATTTATTTTGATAGATTGAATGAATAAAGATTAATAGATAAAATTTTGAGGATGAAATTCTTAGAAGAATGGGTGAATGTAATATCCCGAGTGTTTATGATAACGATCCTTAGCAAAGGAAATGAATGGGTTACAGAGTATATAATACTCAAAATATAATTGAGTTCAAGTGAAAGTTATGAAATAAAACCTAGAATTTGTTGAAGTAATGAATGTAGTAGAAAATATAAAATCTATATTAAGGTAATGTGTTAAAAATATTCAACGATAAATTTTTGAAAAGAGATTTGGTGAAGCAAGAGTAAAGGAGGTTTCTTTGATTAGAGAGGACGGAATCCTTTATAAGGAGGAAGGATGTGACAACCTAGAATTTTCATAAGTTATTAAAATAAGAATTTAATAATTGAAATTCTTATTACGATGTGATTAATATAACAATCCGTAATTTTAATTGTAATTATAAATATTTATTGAATTATATAAATATTTAATTGATGTGTTTATTGTTGAATAAATATTTGTTTATTGTTGAATAAATAATTTGTTTAATTTGATTTGATTTGATGTGGTTAATTATTTTTTCTTTTAATAAATAATTAATGGGTTAAGAAAATTAATTGTTATGAGATAATATTCTAATTTAATTTAATAATTAAGTTAGAGAGTTTATAATGATTAAATGATTTATTCAATAAATTGTTATTAGAATTAACTAAATTAAGTATGAAAACTTAATTAAATAAAGAGTGATAAATAACTATATGATAAATGGTTTAAAGGAGTTTAATTTAGTTTTGCCAAACAAGGCTTAAATATATTAAGTCTTTAATTTTTAAAGAATTTTGCCAAACAGAGCCTTATGGCTTTTGGATTTCTTTTAAATTTTGAATTTTAATAATATTAATTAAATAAATAAAATATAAATAATATATATATATATATATATATATATATATATATATTTAGTAGCGATAACTTATTAGTGTAATAAGTGGAGCGTCAATTTTTATACGTTTTAAAATTATACGTTGGTTTATTTTATTATATTATCTTTCGTTAATTGGCTTGGTTATCGGTTTTACGCTTTGAGTTATCTCGCTAAATTGAGAAAAGAAAGAAAAGCTAGAGAGAGTTTTGAGAAAAGAAAGGTTCGAGAGATTTTGAGAGAGTGCGAGAGAGAGAAGCAACAAGAAATTTGAATTCTTCAAACTATTTCGATGATTAACAAGAATTTCTTAACAACAAAAAAGGTATGTCTATGACCTTTAATATTAGATACTAATATATGTTTTATGTTATAATATATCTCTGTGTTCTTCTTTTTCACTATGTATAAAGTTTTTACAAAATTCTTGTAAACCATGTTTTTGTAATTATTATACTAGCATATATGAATATATGATTGTATGTTTAACATGTATATAAAATTTTATACTAATTACGTGTTAAAGAAAAAGGAATTGGATTCTGATGTAAATATTCATGTATGAGCGTGGTTGGTAGAAATATCAAAATTGTATATGTTAATTGTGAAATTGTGAAATTGAACCTTGTAGATGATAATTGGGTAAGAAATTCAGAGAAACATAGTTTAAACTAATCAGATTGGTTGTCAGTAGGATTTACAGTGTTCACTGTGTTTATCAACTGTCAGTAATGGGGTTTTGTTTTAAAACAGTGCTTTCAAGAATTTAAGTTTTCTAAAAATCGATGTTTAAGTTGTGTTAATTTAGTATTTGTATGTATGGTGAAGTTTATGTGTAATTCGCATAAGTTATACATGTTAATTGGTGTTAGAAATTAAGACATTGCTTTGTTTTGTGTTTTGTTTTGGGGTGTTCTGTAATTCGGAGCCTTAACGCCAAGTTTCGCGCCTCAGCGCCAAAAATAGCCTAAAATTTGGCCCCATGCTAGAATTCTCGCTTAGCCAGCTGCGCCTTCTCTCGAGCCCCAAATTTGGAAAAGTGGTGCAGGTCGAACAATTTTGACCTCCTGTAGTAAAATGGCCATAACCTTTTCATACGAACTCCGATTGAGGTGATTCAAGATGATCCGGAACGAGGACGAATAGACCTACATATTTCGTTCTTTAGGTTTTTTAATTTGAGGTATTTAGGAAGGATCAAAATGGTCATTTGTGGGACTGATATGTATTAGGAGGCAATCGGAGGGTGTCGGGCATGCACGTATGCAAGTGTAGTGCTCTTGATGATAAAAGTTGTTGTTCTAAGTTATAGAACATGAATATTATGAAGTATAATGATGCTTAAAATTAATAAATGATGTATTAGATAAGTTGTATAAGCATACTAAGCACACACATGAGAGACGAATCGGGCGTGTGACGAATGAACATCGAAACGCCGTGCAAAGTGTAAATAAACTTAAAAAGTGTTTCAATTCAATTGAAATGAATATTATAAGATATGGAATGGATTTAATATAAAACCAATAAGTAGTCCTAACAAGACTTAAGCACTTGAATGAACTTCGAATATGAAATATTGTGAGTTATAAGTCTAAAGTTAACACAATCAAATTGAACATTGTGTATTGATTAATAGGAAGAGTTATAGGATGTAGATTAAAGTTTACATTATAAATACTATGCGTTGCTATGTGACTAATAGTTGATGTGCGTGATTATATAATTGTGTAAGGCACGTGAAGTGCAGATATCTATAAGCTGTTAAACTGTTATTGGTAAACAACGATCAAGGCAAGTCTTTCAGTTCCTATTTGCTATGTGAATTTGATTATTTTAATTCTTTATTGCAAAGAGCATGATGTGTTATATATATGTTGAATGTATGAAATGTTAAAGTCGATTTATGACTACGTTGTTTGACTAAAGCATGCTGATTGAGTAAGGAACTCAATCTTTATACTTGTTATATGAATTGTAGCATGTATGTTATGTTAGTCTGATGTTTATGAGATATATGTTGAGCATGTTATTATGTGCTTACGTGATACATGAAAAGCTATTTAGATTTTCTTTGAATTTGTCGAGCTCAACCTTGCAAATAACCACTTTTGCAGGTTTAAGATTCAAGGTAAAGTTATGTGTTACTTGAAAGACATGAATCAGATGTGATACTTGAAGATTTATACACTTTGGTTCTATTATTATTATTTGAAGCATGTTTAAGGTTTCGAATAATGTATTAATTTCGAATTGTAATATCGTTTTGCGATGTAAACTATTGTAGTATTAAAATGATTCTGAGATATTTAGATGTAAAGGTTGAAGGTTTTGGGAATGAGGATAGTTTGTAATAGAAAATTTTAATTATTCTGCAAATTTCAATGGTTGTATTATCGTTGAATGATGTAAAATTAGAGGTTGAATGTATTATTAATGATCGAAGTCAAGAATTAAATTGTATGAATTTTTGGGTCGTTACAATAAGCATGGTAATGATTCTGTATTTGTGATTGTGGATAGATTTTCAAAGACGACACATTTTATTCCATGTCATAAAACTAATGATGCATCCCTTATAGCTGACTTATTCTTTAGGGAAATTGTACGTTTGCATGGCATGCCTAGAATAATTGTTTTTGATCGTGGTGCTTAGTTCTTAAGCTATTTTTGGAAGACTTGGTGGTGTAAATTGGGAACTAAAATGTTATTTTCTACCACTTGTCATCCACAAATGGATGGTTAAACTGAAGTAATAAATAAAACTTTGTCTGCTTTGTTAAGGGCTATCATTAAAAAGAATATCAACCATTGAGAATAATTTTTAGTGCACGTTCAGTTTGCTTATAATCATTCAGTTCATTCTGCTACTAAATTTTCACCATTTGAAATTGTTTATGGTTTTAATCCTTTATCTCCATTGGATTTATCACCATTACATGTTTTTGAATATACTTATATGGATGTAAAGAAGAAGTCTGAATTTGTTAAGCAGATACATAAGAAGGCGAGACTAAACATTGAAAGGAGGACTGAGATTCAATTTGACTTATCATACAACACTACATAGTTATGTATGGCATCTTCTACCGCATCAATCGTCGATTGTACCGAGGTTCCTATTTCGATATAAACACGAGGTTTAAGTGTCGTTGGTGTTGTAATCAACGTAGATTTCATTACTTGATCGATTGTACCAAGGTTCTCGTCTCTTTATAGGCGTTGAGTTGAGTTGTCGAGAGAGTTCCACCCTTAAAACTTCACTAGAAAAGGACCGGGCGATGACCACCTCACGCAAGCGTGCCGTGGAGTCTATCAAAAACCCTAATTCTAAAAGGAATAAACAATTTGAATGGAAATCCAAATCCCATCTAATAAATATCTTAGTTACTTTAGAATTATGAAAATGTATCAAAATCCCTAAAATAATGGAAGCAAATCTTATAAGAACAAGTAGAAAATGCATCCAAAATGTGTCGTCGAAACACGTGCCTGGCGCGGCCACGCCAAGATTTGGCCCGGTGATGAGTGGGTTAAGAACCTACGAAATTGGTAATCTTTAGTTTAAAATATTATAAGTTTTGGATTATTATGTTTGTCGCTTTTCATATTTTTATGTTTAATGTACAAATAAGGGCAAGGATGGGACTAGAGAGTAAAAAAAAAGCATTCTTGGAAGCTGATGGTCTGGCACATGGCGCGCTAGAGTTGTATTGCAGTTGGCGTAGGGAGTGCCAGGTGTGAAAAGAAACTTATAATGCAGCGCGGGGCATGCCAATTAGAGTTATAACCGGGCGCGGGGCGCGCCAGTTGTAGATTTTGTGCTGATTTTAGTTTCCTTAATTATGATGTTGAGCTATAGTTGGATTGATAGTTACCAATTATAGTAGGGTTTTATAGAGACTATAAATACTTGATTTTGACTATGATTTGAGATAATTTTTAACTACAAGCAATTGAGAGCCACATAATGGAGACTTGGAGATCGGAACGGAGATCACAAAGAGCCAGAGAGTGAAGCTTCAAAGACTAGAGATTCTCGATAGAGTTTTTTCTTCTTCTTCTTCCAATTTCATTATCTTTACTTTAGATGTTAATTATTTTTGATATGATGGTTTTCTTTAGTATGATGAACTAATTTTTAATTAGGGATACAATGGAACCTTTTGCAATGCATTAATTTAATTATCCCTATTTTCACTTATTGATCTTGTTGAGTTTTTTATTATATTTTATGCTTAATTTATTAATTGTTTGGCCATCAGTTAATTTGATATCTTGGATGGAATTGAAAGAGAAAATCTAAGATAAGATCTGAATATAATAACGCATGACTTTGTTAATTCTTTCTAGAATAACGTAACAATTTATAAGATGAAAAATACTTGTATGTCATGTGTAACGTGCGTAGGAGTTTGTGCTTAATGAATCTATTTTAAGTGTCTTGCATGAAAATAACAATATAACTAAAATAGGTATTTTTACTAATCATTGAAAGATGTTAATAAATTGTTAGGCAATCCTAGTTAACAACTCATTGGATTAATAAAGTGGTAATAAGGTAAATCAATTATTGCAACACAATTGGGGAAATTGTATTCCTAGACTTTAATCATTTTGTGATCAATTCTTGTTAGTTTAATTTAGATCTAATTTTAATCAGATTAATTTCAAAATCAATTGTGGTGACTATTTAAATAAAGGTAGATTGATAATACCTTAATATTAGAATAGTTATTAGCACTTGTTCTCTGTGGGTTCGACATCCTTCTTACTTCTATATTACTTGATCGACCGTGTATACTTGCGAATTTTCATTATATAAACCGGACAACAAGTTTTTGGCACCGTTGCCGGGGGAATGGTTCTAATAATTATTTCATTATTAATATTTATCAGTTTAGTTTATTTAAGTGTCTTTAATTTTCTATTAATTTGCTTTTACAGGCTTCCATTTGTTCAAGTCTGTTTTAGTAGTGATCCAAGTATTTTGTGTGCACCAAGTTAATTTTAGTTGTGTATGCAAACACGATCCAAGGGTCCAGAATTAGTTCCTTACGACAACAAAATTAAACGCACATTCCGAAGGAGACTTCATTCACAGTAGGTTACTGTAATACCCGAGAATTTCCTTAATATTATTAAAAATTATATTAATAAAAGCCGAATATTTATTTGAAAATAAATAAATGTTGTGTGTCACAGGATGGTTGGTTAAGCTATGTGAATAAAACTATAAGAATAAGAGAAGTAGTTGTGCTAGGAAGTCAAGATTGGATTACAATTCCCCTAATGCGTCGCCTAATTTCCTAACTCTCCAAATTACAAACGAATCAAGGAATGGTTAACCGAGAACAATAAATATGCATAAGCTTCTATCGAAGGTCAAATGCACATCCCTAGCCAGATAAATGACAATATGTCTATTGGTGAAAATAACTAGGCCAAGGTCATTAAGCTAAGTCTCAAGGCCACACAAGGCAAATAGGGATATGTCTATCCTACTAGCAGTTTATGCACACATTCCATTGGCGTAGTGCAATTGGTGTTGTTGTATTTAAAGATAGATAATAACATCCATTTGTCAATTTCCATTATTATTAATACCAATTTCTCTGCCAAGCAATTAGTCATTAAATATGAAATACAACAACCCATTCCAAAATGATTTGTAAGACCCCAACTTATTATTAATGAAATTTAATTTTCTCTATTTATTATTTTGAAATAGTAAGGGTTGATTTGATTAATGTGGATAGTTAGGGGTAAAATACATAAATATTTCAAAATAAGCAAGTGGTTATAAAATATTCATTGTTGTGGGGAATATTCGTTTGGTCGTGGAATATTCGTCTTTGTCGGGGAATATTAAATGCGGACGGGTAGCGACCATGTGTGGGCCCCATAATGGAAAGCGATTGGATGAAGAAAAGCGACAAATATAAGTTGTTTAAAAAAATAACATGCGTAGTTATTCAGAATTAATCTTGTTAAAATACTCGGTGGTTAAAACACAAGTAGCACTGCAGTATTGCACCAATTATTGATTCTTACGATACGAAGGCACTACTCAATAATGGTTACGATAATTATCGCTCGTAATTTTATTGATTTAATAATTGCTGCGTTGATATTTTATATTCTTTGTTGTTTCAATAATTGTCATTATATAGTATTTTTCATTATCGAAGCAATAATTCATATTATCTGAATAATATTATTAGATAACATTATTGGCAATGTCTAGAAAGTTCGCATCTAAGGAGAGGTTTGGTCACCTTTGATTCTTGCGCCGAGAGTAGGAGAAATTCTTATTGGAAAGCCACCTCTTTCAGGGAGGCACTGGTTGTCAATATTGTGATTACGTAATATTATTTGTGAATAACTAATTATTGATTCATATGATGAGGAAAATATTGATTTTATGTGGATATAGATGGAGAAAATTTTAAAGTGACAATTGTTGAAAATTGAAATTTTATCTTTTACGATAAAATAATTCATTTAAATATATTATTATATTTTAATAATATAATAATGGTGATATTTTTACAACGAATGTGGGATATAGGAGTATATGAGGAGGAAGAGTATTTTTGTTGCAATAAATGTTTAAAACATGTTAAACATGTCGGTGGACCCCATTTATTGACTAAAATTTGATTATAGCTTTTGTAAAATCGCTTGGTTTGTGGATTTTTCGCCAATTTCATTTGGAATTTGGAAAAACTTTCTTACGCATGAAGTTGTAGAGAATTGAATTTCTATAAAAATTAGCGAGATTTGAAATTTTACGATAAAAGGGCTATTTATTGTGAATTATTGAAGTTCAAGCTCAAAATAATTGATTTTGGAAGTTTTAATTATTATTTTAAAGAAAAACGTTTTTTTTTGCATTTAAGTGGGCTAACATGTGATATTAATTGCTAAAATCAGATCTTCAAAGATGGGCTAAGGAAATTTATAATATATATTAATATTTTATTAAATTTTTACGCTTTGGTGTTCTAAGCGATTTCTATAAATAGGGTGCTTAGGTTAGAATTGAAAATCACACGAGAAATTGAAGTTTTCTCTCTCTATATTATCGGCGTATTCTTGTGAGTATTTTGAGTATACTTTGAGTATTTGTTACGGTGCAAGTTCCCTTTGACTATACCCGTTATTCAAATTTAGAAGTACTAATCTTTCGAGGTAAGGGATATTATTTTTTTAATGATATTATTTATTCTAATATCATTATCTTAGGAAGTATTGATCTGAACTTTTTAATCAAATTTGGAACTTTTAGTGTGGGGGTTACTATATTCACGTGATATTAGCTTTATTCACGTATCTGGTACTATTCACGAATCGACATTATTCATCGAAAAATGAAAAATTTTCTTTTTCGTCCAAAATATCTATTACGAATATTAGCTTTGATTGTATCCATGTTTTGATCATTCTTGAATTTTACACCACTTGTGATTATTTTTGAGGTATTTTTGGACGTGGATAAAACAAAGTACGAATCCTTAATCCTTAATCCTTGTCATTTTTGTTTCTTTGGATTCGTTTCTTTAAAAATATTTTCATCATCTTGATCTTAAATGATGATATTATTGAATATCTTTGGCTGTGTAGTGCAAAGATGAATGATTTCTGAAGAATATCTTTGGTCCGTAGTGCAAAGATGAGCGGTGTTTAGATGAACATGATCAATCGATGAATATCTTTGGCTCGTAGTGCAAAGATAAATATTTGATTCAGATATATATTGATTGATGTTCTGGGGATAAAAGATAGGCGATGAACTTTTAAATTCATACATAGAAGATAGTAGTTTGCATTCTCTACTTAACTCTTCTAATGAATTATTATTTCATTGCGAATATTGATTTAAAATTTGTTGTCTATTGTATTCTATTAGATTTTCCTGTTGAAGACTAACGATAATTTGTTGTATATTATCTTAGTCATAATATTCTTTTCTTGGGCTAGTTGAGCTCACCCTTTTCCTTTTGTTCCATTTTTTTCTTCTCGGGAGGCGAGAATATATAGAAAGATGCAAGTGGGGTATGGAATGAAGGTTCTAGAGAGTTGTTTAGTAGTCCTCACCATTTTTGTAAAATAATGTATCAATAAATGTGATGAGGATTTATTTGAGTATAGATATTGTCAGAAGATAATATTTGTATTCAAACTCACAGTTTCTTGTTGTAATAATAAAGTTGTAGTTGTTTTACGTACCATGTTTTGACAACTCGAGAATGGGTGATGTATACCTATTTTGGGGGCGTCACATGATTCACTATATAAAATAGGAGAGAAAGTTAATTAAGCTAAACAAAAGGTTACATTGCAATCCTAAAAATGGAGTTAGTTCATATCTTTGCTACTACCACACATTTTCAATACATTACACAAATAAATGGGAGATTTGGAATAAGAAAACCCCTGTTTTGAAGTTTTGTGGAGGAATCATGCTATAGAGGAAATGACCTGGGAATTAGAAATGGAAATGAAAGCGAGGTATCCTCACCTTTTGAAAAACACCGAATACGTCACGTCAATTTCGAGGACGAAATTTCATAAGGAGGGAGGTTGTAAGACCCCAACTTATTATTAATGAAATTTAATTTTCTCTATTTATTATTTTGAAATAGTAAGGGTTGATTTGATTAATGTGGATAGTTAGGGGTAAAATACATAAATATTTTAAAATAAGCAAATGGTTATAAAATATTCATTGTTGTCGGGGAATATTCGTTTGGTCGTGGAATATTAAATCTTTGTCGGGAATATTAAATGCGAACAGTAGCGACCATGTGTGGGCCCCATAAAAGCGATTGGATGAAGAAAGCGACAAATATAAGTTGTTTAAAAAATAACTTGACGTAGTTGTTACACAATTAATCTTTGTTAAAATACTAAATTGGGTTTAAAACACACGGTAGCTGCGGTATTGCACAATTATTGATTCTTACGTCACGAAGGCCTTTACTCAATAATGGTTCTGATAATTCTTGCTTAATTTTATTGATTTAATAATTCTTTGCGTTGATATTTTATATTCTTTGTTGTTTTGATAATTGTCATTACGGTATTTTTCATTATCGAAGCAATAATTCATATTATCTGAATAATATTATTAGATAACATTATTGGCAATGTCTAGAAAGTTACATCTAAGGAGAGGTTTGGTCACCTAATTGCTTGCGCCGAAGAAGGAGAAATTCTTATTGGAAAGCCCCCTTTCTCAGAGGCCGCCTGGTTGTCAATATTGTGATTATGTAATATTATTTGTGAATAATTAATTATTGATTCATATGATGAGGAAAATATTGATTTTATGTGGATATAGATGGAGAAAATTTTTAAAGTGACAATTGTTGAAAATTGAAATTTTATCTTTTTTTGATAAAATAATTCATTTAAATATATTATTATATTTTAATAATATAATAATGGTGATATTTTTACAACGAATGTAGGATATATGAGTATCTGAGGAGGAAGAGTATTTTGTTGCAATATTTATGTTTAAAACATGTTAAACATGTCGGTGGACCCCATTTATTATTTGAAATTTGATTATAGCACGTAAAATCGCTTGGTTTGTGGATTTGGTCAATTTACATTTGGAATTTGGAAAAACTTTCTTACGCAAAGTTGTAGAGAATTGAATTTCTATAAAAAGTCACGAGATTGAATTTTACGATAAAAGGGCTATTTATTGTGAATTATTGAAGTTCAAGCTCAAAATAATTGATTTTGGAAGTTTTAATTATTATTTTAAAAAAAAACGTTTTTTTTGCATTTAAGTGGGCTAACATGTGATATTAATTGCTGAAATCAGATCTTCAAAGATGGGCTAAGGAAATTTATAATATATATTAATATTTTATTAAATTTTACGCTTTTGGTGTTCTAAGCAATTTCTATAAATAGGGTGCTTAGGTTAGAATTGAAAATCACACGTAAAGCTGAAGTTTTCTCTCTCTATATTATCGAGTGTATTCTTGTGAGTATTTTGAGTATACTTTGAGTATTGTTAGGCAAGTGTAAGTTCCTTCAACCTTATACCCTAGTATTCCAAACTAGAAGTACTAATCTTTCGAGGTAAGGGATATTATTTTTTTTAATGATATTATTTATTCTAATATCATTATGCCGAAGTATTGATCTGAACTTTTAATCAAATTTGGAACTTTTTAGTGTCGGGAGTTCTTATTCACGATACTCTGACTATTCACGATATCTGGTACTATTCACGAATCTGTACCTTATTCATCGAAAATGAAAAATTTTCTTTTCGTCCAAAATATCTATTACGAATATTAGCTTTGATTGTATCCATGTTTTGATCATTCTTGAATTTTACACCACTGTGATTATTTTTGAGGTATTTTTGGACGTGGATAAAACAAAGTCTGAATCCTTAATCCTTAATCCTTGTCATTTTTGTTTCTTTGGATTCGTTTTTTTTAAAAATATTTTCATCATCTTGAGGTCTTAAATGATGATATTATTGAATATCTTTGGAATTTAGTGCAAAGATGAATGATTTCGAAGAATATCTTTGGCCCGTAGTGCAAAGATGAGCAGTGTTTAGATGAACATAATCAATGATGAATATCTTTGGCACTGTAGTGCAAAGATGAATATTTGATTCGAGATATATATTGATTGATGTTACGGGGATAAAAGATAGGCGATGAACTTTTAAATTCATACATAGAAGATAGTAGTTTGCATTCTCTACTTAACTCTTCTAATGAATTATTATTTCATTGCGAATATTGATTTAAAATTTGTTATCTATTGTATTCTATTAGATTTTTCCCTGTTGAAGACTAACGATAATTTGTTGTATATTATCTTAGTCATAATATTCTTTCTTTGGGCTAGTTGAGCTCACCCTTTTCCTTTTTGTTCCATTTTTCTTCTCGGGAGGCGAGAATATAAGCGATCTGAGTGGGGTATGGAATGAAGGTTCTAGAGAGAGTTGTTTAGTAGTCCTCACCATTTTTGTAAAATAATATATCAATAAATGTGATGAGGATTTATTTGAGTATAGATATTGTGCAGAAGATAATATTTGTATTCAAACTCACAGTTTTACTATTGTAATAATAAAGTTGTAGTTTTTACATACCATGTTTTGACAACTCGAGAATGGGTGATGTATACCTATTTTGGGGGCGTCACGGTTGGTATCGAGCTTAGGATATGATCTTTGGCGGAGATCGGGGAATAGAACTTGGAGGGAGGCAGAGTAAATCCTTCGGCTAGTGTGTCCTACCTAAGCTTATTTGTTAGTTGGTCGAGTATATAGGGATATTATGTGATATATTGATTTCCTTAATTAACCCTTGTTTTATGATAGTATTTGAGAATGTCGGTGAGAATATTAACAATGGAAATGAGACCAGTGGAGATGCTGTACTCACCAACGAGGAGAGCGTGTAACAGTGGAAATGTTCCTCTGTGAACAACACCTTTGGCGAGATGATGAGCGAGGGATGTTTAGAAGCTTTTTGCGATTCATGCAAAATCAGACGAGGAGACTCGTGTTCAAAATATAGGAGGAAATGATAGCAATTCATGGGTTGTCACAATGCACGGTTTAAAGAGTTGGGACCACGAGAATTTAAGAGAAAGCGAGATCCGATCATGCGGCGGAAACATGGGTCAAGCAAATTACCAAGATATTCGATGTCTTGGGATGCGGAGGAACAGAAGGTTCCATTCGCCACCTTTATGTTACGTGGCGAAGCGGAGACTACGGTGGGAGTGCGTGAAGCGTACCCATCCAAACAAGACTCAAAGATGTCTTGGGAGGCGTTTGAAACTATTTAATGACAAATACTTTCACGAAAGTGTTAAGTAATATGTGGAAGGAAGTGGAGTTCATTGATTAGAACAAAACAACATGGCGGTGTCTCGATGACGAGGCAAAGTTTGCGAGTTATCGAGTTTGCACCTCATTTGTTGGAGAATGAGGAACGTATATATGGCGGATGTTTCGAGAGGTTTGAAACCCGAGATACGATAATATCTCATTTCTCATAAATTTTCTCTCTATTCGGATGTTGTTAAGGGCTCAATTGTTAGAAGCGAGATAACGAGTATGTTCAACCGAGGGACCATAACCGAGGATCGCACTGCGGAGATAGCGATCAATAGAATAATGATAACCAACGGAGAAAAGCAGACGGACAAAATGGTAACCACTCGGTGGTAATCATGGCCATGAAAATAGAAGAAGCGAGTCGGGAGGAGATTTAAAAGAGGAGATTTAACAACGACCATGTGAAGGACAGCGGTCTTGCGTGAAAGAATCTGGTTCTAAGGGAGGAGAAAGACCCTTTGGTCATATGCTATAAATGCGGAAAGAGGGACATATCGGTCCAAAGCGTCCACAACAGTTCAAGGTATGCTATAATTGTGGAAAGGAAGGACATATCGCCGAGATTATGCGGTAGCGAAACCTAGTTGTGGGACGGTGACTCAAAAGATTCGAAAAAAGTCAAAGTCAGCGATTCCGGAAGAGCGTTTGTTGTGACGGAGTCAAAATGCGAGGAACCCAAACGAGTTGATCACGGGTAAGCTATTTATAAATTCTTGTGAAGTTTATACCTCACTGATAATCTGGTGCTACCCATTCATTTATCTCTCTGCATGTGCTCAACGTTTAAACTTGACTCGGAGAAATTAGACTTTGACCTATCTGTGGAAACTCAGTTAGGAGAAACTTTCATCACATCCACTTTGTTTATAAATCTTGTTTGATTCAAGTTGGCACCATCACCTTACACATTGACCTTATCTCTTTAAAGATACTAGCTTTTGATGTGATTTTAGGGATTGATTGGTTAACTACTCATCATGCCAAAATTGATTGTTTTCGTAAGGTTGTTAGTTTTCATATTCCTAACCAACTCGTTGTTATGCAATTCAAGCAACTAAACCATTAAAATCAATCAACGTCATATCTAATCATAAAGCTATTCGTTTTATGAAAAATGGATGTCAAGCTTTCTTAGCCCATGTTATGGATTTGAATAAAGACACGTCAAATTTGAATAATATTCTGTTGTTATTGACTTTCCGACGTATTTCTGAAGAACTTCCGGTCTACCCCCGAGCGTGAAGTTTAATTATTTATTGATCTTGAACACAGTACAAAGCCCATTTCTAAAACCCCATATCGAATGGCTCTATTGAACTTTAGGAGTTAAAGGTCCAACTACGAGGAATTGTTGGACATCGGTTTCATTCGATCTAAGTACATCTCCTTGGGGTGCTCTGTTTTATTAAGTAAAGAAGAAAAGCGGGAGTATGCGACTTTTGTATTGACTATATCGAATTGAACCATGTCACCATCAAGAATAGGTATCCTCTACCTCGTATTGATGACTTGTTTGACCGATTTGTAAGGGCACAATTCTTTTCAAAAATCGATCTTCGATTCGGATATCATCGGTGAAGATTAGGCGAGGATATTCCAAAGCGCCTTGAGAACTCGGTATGGGCATTATGAATTCTTAGTCATGTCTTTCGGACTAACTAATGCTCCTGCTGGCTTTCATGGATATGATGAACCGAGTATTCAAGGAATATTTGGATCGGTTTGTTGTTGTCTTTATTGATGACATCCTCATATATTCCAAAAGTCGTGAAGATCATGAGCACCATTTGAATTTGGTACTCCAAAGGCTTCGTGAAAACAAACTATATGCCAAATTGAAGAAATGCGAGTTACGGCTTGAGGAAGTAGCATTTCTTGGGCACGTGGTGTCAAAACATGGAGTATCCAAGTGGACTCGGCGAAGATTGAAGCAATACAAAGTTAGAACAACCGAATTTGGTGACCAAGAAAGCACGTAGCTTTTGGGTCTGGTGGTTATTATCGGAGATTTGTGGAAGGGTTTTCTCGAATCACTACTCCATTAACTCAGTTAACTCGGAAGGATACAAAATTCGTTTGGAGCGAAGAATGCGAGAAGAGTTTCCAAGAGCTCAAGAGGAGACTCATTTCGGCACCTGTTCTTACAATACCATCTGGTTCGGATGGATTTGTTATCTCTGCCGATGCTTCGTGCAAAGGGTTAGGATGTGTTCTCATACTGGCGTGGGAAAGTCATAGCTTATGCCTCGCGACAACTTAAAGAGTATGAGAGGAATTATCCTACTCATGATCTAGAGTTAGCGGTGATCGTTTTTCGCTTAAAGATATGGAGGCACTATCTATATGGGGAGAAAGTGGAGATATATTCGGACCATAAAAGCCTTAAATATCCTTAAATATTTCTTCACTCAAAAGAACTCAACACACGCGGCGGTGACGTTGGCTCGAGCTATTGAAAGACTACGACCACACTATTCAATACCATCCGTAAAAGCGAGCGTGGTAGGTGATGCATTGAGTAGAAGATCATATATGCGGAATGAGTGCGATGATGTCAAGTATCGCGACAGAGCCAACTTTAATAGAAAAAGTTAAGGTTGCTCAAGCCACCCACCCAAAGTCGATGCGTATGAAGAAGAAAGTACAAGAAGGAGCTATTAGGAAGCGAGAATTGATGAAGAAGGAATACTTGAGTCCACTCTAGACTTTGTGTCCCTAACGACTCGATTTAAAGTACAAGATTATGATGGAGGCACACAATACACCATTTGCAATCCATCTGGAAGTACCAAAATGTATCGTGATCTTGACATACATTTTGGTGGAACAATATGATGAGAGAGATTGCAAAGTTTATCTCGATGTGTTTAACTTGTCAGCGTGTAAAAGCGGAGCATCTAGTACCTAAGGGTCCATTGCAACCACTTGAGATTCCAAAATGGAAGTGGGAACACATTACCATGGATTTTCGTTATGGGTCTTCCTACGGTTTCTCAAGGCATCAATGCTATTTGGGTTATTGTTGATAGATTAACCAAGTCCGCTCATTTCTTGCCGATACGGAGACTTATTCCTTGAACGTCTTGCTAGTAGTATGTACGTGAATGAGATTGTGAGGTTGCATGGCATGCCCTGTATCCATAGTTTGGATCGTGACCCAAGATTCACTTCAAGATTTTGGATTATCTTGCAAAAAGCTATGGAGCACGGATTTGCGATTTAGTTGACATACCATCCTCAAAGCGGACGGACAATCGAGAGGACTATTCAAACTCTTGAAGATCTATTAAGACTCTGTATCCTAGACTTCAAGGCGGTTGGGATAAGTATTTACCATTGGTGGAATTCTCTTACAACAGTGATTATCGAGCAAGTATAGGTGTGGCTCCATTTGAAGCATTATATGGACGAAAGTGTCGCTCTCCAATATGTTGGGATGAGGTGGGTGAAGCAACATTGTTGGGACCCGAGTTAATACGTATGACTCACCGAAAAGATCCAAATGATTCGACAAGCGTATACAAAGCGGCACAAGATCGACAAAAGAGTTATGCGGATCTTCATCGAAAGGACGTGGAATTTAGTGTAGAGGATCATGTATTATTGCGAGTTGCTTCATGGAAGGGAGTTACAAGATTTGGGAAGAGAGGAAAGCTCAATCCACGATTTATTGGCCCATTTCAAATTCTTGACCGAATAGGAAATGTAGCCTATAGACTTCTAACGTTACCTCCGAGTATGTCTCGTGTTCATAATGTGTTTCACATATCTCGTACTTAAGTAAATATGTGAAAGACCGAACCACGTTATAGAGTTAGAACCAGGACGAAATGGTCAAGACTTAACGTATGAGGAGGTACTGTCAAGATCTTGGATAGGAAGGAGCATGTTCTCGCCATGAAAGGTCATACCACAAGTTAAAGTTTTGTGGAGGAATCATGCTATAGAGGAAATGACACGGGAATTAGAAAGCGGAAATGAAAGCGAGGTATCCTCACCTTTTGAAACACACCAGTGCGTCGTCAATTTCGAGGACGAAATTTCATAAGGAGGGAGGTTGTAAGACCCCAACTTATTATTAATGAAATTTAATTTTTCTATTTATTATTTTGAAATAGTAAGGGTTGATTTGATTAATGTGGATAGTTAGGGGTAAAATACGCAAATATTTTAAAATAAGCAAATGGTTATAAAATATTCATTGTTGTCGGGGAATATTCGTTTGGTCGTGGAATATTAAATGTCTTTGTCGGGGAATATTTCGTGACGAAAGTATGACCATGTGTGGGCCCCATAATATCTAAAAATTGGATGAAGAAAGCGACAAATATAAGTTGTTTAAAAAATAACACAGTAGTTATTACTCAATTAATCTTGTTAAAATACTCGGTGGTTAAAACACAAGTAGACACAAGATTGCACCAATTATTGATTCTTACGTATGCGAAGGCACTACTCAATAATGGTTACTGATAATTCTTTGCTCGTAATTTTATTGATTTAATAATTCTTTGCGTTGATATTTTATATTCTTTGTTGTTTCAATAATTGTCATTACACGGTATTTTTCATTATCGAAGCAATAATTCATATTATCTGAATAATATTATTAGATAACATTATTGGCAATGCCTAGAAAGTTACATCTAAGGAGAGGTTTGGTCACCTAATTGCGGCGCCCGATGAGGAGAAATTCTTATTGAAAGCCCCTCTTTCTGGGACCCGCTGGTTGTCGATATTGTGATTATGTAATATTATTTGTGAATAATTAATTATTGATTCATATGATGAGGAAAATATTGATTTTATGTGGATATAGATGGAGAAAATTTTAAAGTGACAATTGTTGAAAATTGAAATTTTATCTTTTTTGATAAAATAATTCATTTAAATATATTATTATATTTTAATAATATAATAATGGTGATATTTTTACAACGAATGTGGGATATATGAGTATACGAGGAGGAAGAGTATTTTTGTTGCAATAATTTGTTTAAAACATGTTAAACATGTCGGTGGACCCCATTTATTGGTGAAATTTGATTATACTTTTGTAAAATAAACATTTGTGGATTAGGTCAATTTATTTGGAATTTGGAAAAACTTTCTTACGCAAAGTTGTAGAGAATTGAATTTCTATAAATAGTCACGAGATTGAATTTTACGATAAAAGGCTATTTATTGTGAATTATTGAAGTTCAAGCTCAAAATAATTGATTTTGGAAGTTTTAATTATTATTTTAAAGAAAAACGTTTTTTTTGCATTTAAGTGGGCTAACATGTGATATTAATTCTTTGAAATCAGATCTTCAAAGATGGGCTAAGGAAATTTATAATATATATTAATATTTTATTAAATTTTACGCTTTGGTGTTCTAAGCAATTTCTATAAATAGGGTGCTTAGGTTAGAATTGAAAATCATACGTAAAGCGAAGTTTTTCTCTCTATATTATCGAGTGTATTCTTGTGAGTATTTTGAGTATACTTTGAGTATTGTTAGGCAGTTGTAAGTTCCCTTGAAAGACTATACATTATTCCAAATTTAGAAGTACTATTCTTTCGAGGTAAGGGATATTATTTTTTTAATGATATTATTTATTCTAATATCATTATGTAGAAAGTATTGATCTGAACTTTTTAATCAAATTTGGAACTTTTAGTGTGGGGTTACTATTCACGATATCGGCCTTTATTCACGATATCTGGTATTATTCACGAATCTGGCACTATTCATGAAAAATGAAAAATTTTCTTTTAAGTCCAAAATATCTATTACGAATATTAGCTTTGATTGTATCTATGTTTTGATCATTCTTGAATTTTACACACTGTGATTATTTTTGAGGTATTTTTGGACGTGGATAAAACAAAGCACTGAATCCTTAATCCTTAATCCTTGTCATTTTGTTTCACTTTGGATTCGTTTTTTAAAAAAATATTTTCATCATCTTGATCTTAAATGATGATATTATTGAATATCTTTGGAATTTGTAGTGCAAAGATGAATGATTCGAAGAATATCTTTGGCCGTAGTGCAAAGATGAGCAGTGTTTAGATGAACATAATCAATCGATGAATATCTTTGGCACAGAGTGCAAAGATGAATATTTGATTCGAGATATATATTGATTGATGTTCTGAGGATAAAAGATAGGCGATGAACTTTTAAATTCATACATAGAAGATAGTAGTTTGCATTCTCTACTTAACTCTTCTAATGAATTATTATTTCCATTGCGAATATTGATTTAAAATTTGTTGTCTATTGTATTCTATTAGATTTTTTCCTGTTGAAGACTAACGATAATTTGTTGTATATTATCTTAGTCATAATATTCTTTTCTTGGGCTAGTTGAGCTCACCCTTTTCCTTTTTGTTCTATTTTTTTCTTCTCGGGAGGCGAGAATATAAGCGAGTGCAGTCGGGGTATGGAATGAAGGTTCTAGAGAGAGTTGTTTAGTAGTCCTCACCATTTTTGTAAAATAATGTATCAATAAATGTGATGAGGATTTATTTGAGTATAGATATTGTCTAGAAGATAATATTTGTATTCAAACTCACAGTTTTACTGTTGTAATAATAAAGTTGTAGTTGTTTCTGTACCATGTTTTGACAACTCAGAATGGGTGATGTATACCTATTTTGGGGGCATCACATGATTCACTATATAAAATAGGAGAGAAAGTTAATTAAGCTAAACAAAAGGTTACATTGCAATCCTAAAAATGGAGTTAGTTCATATCTTTGCTACTACCACACATTTTCAATACATTACACAAATAAATGGGAGATTTGGAATAAGAAAACCCCTGTTTTGAAGTGTTCTTCCTCTAAATCTTCTCTTCACTGCGTAGCTACTGAACTTCTGTAGGATGCAATAACTTTTCCTCCTTTGAAGCACAACTTCTTTCTCTTCTAAGAACTTAAGAGTGTAATAACTTTTTCTAAGCTACGCTAACTATCTGTGATTTCTATCGCAGACGGCTGATATTAAGTATCTCGCTTCTCTCTCCCTTTAGGTCATTTAAAGCCCTTTACTGTCTGGACACCGGAGCTCGTGCTGCGGCGCGAGCATTGAACTAGTAGGTGGTGCTGCGGTGCCATGTAGGCTTAAAAAGACCGGAGATGGCGCTGCGACGTGACTCCATAAAGGGGCCTCAACGCTACTGCGCGAGGCTGACATTAGGGGTATGGCGCTGGGGCGCTGGTAATGGTGTTGGGGCTCGGGTAATGGCGCTGAGGCGCCTATTTCTAGTAAGGACGAGGGTGATACAGTGCTGCAGCACCGGTTCTTTAATAGTCCTTGGCGCTGGGGCGCCAATTTCCAGTATCTATCAATTTGCCATGGCGCTACGGCGCGGATTCATAGTGTATCCCTGTTGCTGTGGCGCCAATACAACAAAAATGCCCATTATGTCCCTAGAAGCTGGAAAACATACTGCAAAGCCCTGCATGATAGAACTTAAACAAAATAACAACAAAATATAAATAAATCTAATTAAAAGTCTGAAAATAGGCAACAACTTAAGCCACAAAGGATCTGATTCGTAGGTATAAATCCCACTTATCAAATACCCCAAAACTTAAGCTTTTGCTTGTCCTCAAGCAAACTATCAGACACCCATATCCCATTACGGCAAGATATGAATGAAGACTAAACCTATAGACTAATATTATGGCCTCTAAGCACAATCATAAACATGCTTTGAGAATAGGACAAAACACATACAAATGAGGGCTTAATGTCTATTAATAAACATGAGACTATAATCGATCCATTGTGTGTGTGTGTGTGTGTGCAGACCAAACATCTTAACTAGCCATAACCCAAATTAAGATCACACAGTCGATTGTGATAACCAATTAGCTTACTATGCAACCCATATAAATAACAAGCATTAATAACAAGACGCAAAAATAAGAAAAGATCAAAAGGTTCTAATAATATGAAGTAAATTCCTACTTAGACATTACTTGATTACTTTTAGGCTAAACAGAGCACTCATTAGCGAGCTTTTGATCAATGACTCCCAAGCCAGATGACTTTAGGGCATTAGGTGTAAAACACCCCTATGAATCTAATAACTCAAGCAACAAAGGCCATGTAATCAACATAAGTCCAAAATAGATTTTACCAGTCTGCGTTTATGGGCGAGTGCGTTTCCACGCTCCATCTCAACCCACCGCAGGAATGTTATTTTTTTTTTAAGAACTATAGACCCGAAAGTGTAAAAGCGTCTAAGTCTTTTATTACCTTGGAATCAACAGAGTTTTAACAGTGTATAAATTTTCAACACAATAAATAGACAACCTAAATCTGGACACATAACTAGAAAAGATAATTGGTCAGTGCTTGCTAAAAGGATGGATCCAAAATAGTCTCGATTTATCTAATTAACACGCCCCAAGTTCACATAAATTTGACACTACTCTAGGAAAACAATATAATAATCCGGCGCTTGTTATAAGCCACAATCAAAACTTAAGCGCTAAACTACCCTAACCCAGCATATAAACTATTAAAGACTGGGGGTTAGGGTTAATCAACATGCAATAGGCAAAAACTATAAACTATAAAGTACCCTGTCAAATTAGGGTCAAAATAGGGCAAAGCCATAATAAATGGCAATAACTATACTGATGTGTTAAAATTATGTACTGCAAGTGCACAATGTCGAATTAAAGAACTGAAAAGTACAGGTCGAACCCACAAAGACAAGATTAATTTTAATGTTTCCTTAATATTTATTTTAGGCGAATTAGAAATAAAGATTGAGAATTAATTAACTAGAATATGAAAACAATTAATGAGAAAATAATCTAGGAATCTGAATCCACTAAATAATAAACATAACATATAATTCAATCTCTTCTATTTTTATAACTCAATTACGATTTTGATCTCCCTTCCCTTTAATTTAATAATTTACAATTAATGTGGGCAAACATAGAATATGAAAATTTAAAGATTAACTATAACCCATCAAAACTTCTTTGAGCAAACATGAATTATGAAAAACTCATATTTTAACAATAATATATCAAAAACCTCTTAATTAATTTAAAATCACATAAGAACTATAAAACAAAGGTATTTCAATAACGAAACATGAAGGCAAAATTAATTAAGCATAAAAGCATAAATAATAGAAGAGATAAAAAATATTATTACGAATAATTATTTAATTTCATCTTCATCCTAGATTAAAGAAATTAACTAGACATGAAAATAAATAAATTAACTAAAATAAAGAAGAAGTAGAAGATTGAAAATAAATAAGAAAACTCCCTTTATTCATGATCCTCCAACAAGCGTACAATGAAACATAATTTAATTTACTCCTACTCCTAACCTAAACTAATACAATACCTCATATCATTCTCTCTAAAACAAGAGACCTATTTATAGGGAAAATAACTTTGAACCCTAATTTAAATTCATTGAACTTGGAAACTTTTGTTCCCTTTCCATGTAGGTTTCAATTTTTTAGTGGTAATCAACTTCTCAAAAAGATTTTCTAGATAATGAGATCTTCTAGATTGACTTTCCTTTCTTTTGTTGGATTTGACTTGCACACTAAGATTGTTTAACCTCTTTCCTTCTCCTTGTCGGATTCTTCTTGGATATTCCTTACATGAATAAGAGCATTAAATATCGCTTGATCACCAAGATTTTGACTTTATTGCAAAAAATATTAAATCCTACAAAATAAAATAAAACATATTAATTTAATAAACTAATATAATTAAAAGGACAAAATTAGGGATAATTAAATGTATGAATTACGTGTCTATCATATACCAATGATCAATGTAAACCCCAAAAATTATGGCAATCCACAAAATGATAATAATTATAAACATAAGATATACAACCAGAAACATGCATTCATATATAAATTTAAATACTCCTATGCAAAACATGCATCCAAAATAAGCCAATCACAACATATAACCATTAACCACAATATTAATAAACATAGATAAAACATATTTAAAAGAGTTGTCTGGGGCTATCCAGCCCAAATGATTCTCTCACACCCTCACATAGTAAACATAATTAAACTTACACATCATAACATAGCAGTTCAAATAAAATAATACTAACTTAACACAATTCATATATAAAATAAATAATAGGATTTCTCCCCCAAACTTACAATTGGGACAATGTCCTCAATGGCCTCTGGACTTCGTCATCAAGCATCCGGGGCATCACCACCTTCGTCACCTGCCAAATCTAATTCATCATCATCACCGACCACCTCAAGATCTTCATCATCACCATCATCCTCCACATTCACTGGTTCATCTGCGCATGCCTCTGCAGTAGGCAGAAATTGTGGTGGATACAGGACATAAATTGGAGGCGCGGGAAATGGGAAAGGCATGAAATCAGCGTCCTCGCCTCCTTGACGAACATGAATGTTGGAGAGTGTGTTTGCAAACTCTGCATGGTAATGGTGGAATTGGCTCTGCCACTGGGCGATAGTGTCTACCTTGCAGTGTAAAAAACTCAAGCTGTTCAGAATTTTCGCGAGGGCCCCAAAATGAACGATCTCAGAGGATGGAGGCTCAGGCACCTGCGTGGAGGTACCCGCTTAATTGGATGGAGTCGGATCACTGGATGGCAGCGGCTGAGGTGTTGGCAAATAGCCCTCTCCCCGAGGATGGGGCGGTGCCCCTTCCCAGACTGCATATCGGCTTATGAGATGATGATCAATGACATACATTGGTGGCAGGGTGACATCTTCCATCTCCCACTGAACACCCGCCCTTTTTCATAGACGGGTAATAAGAGACGGGTGTGGGAGGCCAGACATAACATTTCTCTTTATAGCCTTCTTGACGGACTTGTTGATCAATACCCCTACATCGACCTTTAAACCTGTAACAATGGCAAATAGCAGAATTACCCTTTCCTGAGTTACATCACTCAAGTGACATGTAGGAATGATATTGGCACAAATAAACAAGTACCAAGCCTTACCATACCGGCTTAAGGCCTGCTGTGGGAATGATGTCCTTTCACCATGATACTCATTAGTTTTCCAAGCAGTCCCGGGTTTACAGAGTTTACTAATTATTTCGTCAGTGTTGTAACTCCGAAGACCAACTTCCTGATAATCGTGGCCGTCATAATTGGGAGTCCCATAGACAACATTAATAGCCCGGCTATCGAATTGGATTAGCTTTCCCCTCACTAGAATAGCTTGAGGGCCATCAGTAATGGCATTGGCGTAGAACTCTTTCACCACCACGACCACGGCTGATTCTGGTGGCTTGGTGAAATGCACCCATTTCATGGTGATAATCATAACATTCATATGACCATCCAATTTATCATCAGGCCTAAGCCCTCGCTCAGGCACCAGACTACGCATCAAGAAATTTTGAGTATAGCATTTATACGCCTCTTTCGATGGAAATTTGACGACATCCCAAGCTGTAACACGAGTTCGGGAAGAGGATGGAGGAGGGGGACCAATACTGGTTCTAGGACACTTAGAAGCCATATTTGATTTGCAAGAATGATCTAAAGGCATGCTCTATAAGTAATTTTTGTTCAAGCCCAACAGAATAACAAACCACCGTACTTCGCTTAGCTTTTAAAGAGAGAATGCGTAGGTGAGCAACCACCAAAATAATTAACTGCACGACGGTTGGTGAACGGTCGGAAATTAAACGGTTGGAAACAGAAGGGACGCGACGGTTGAAGTTGTCTAACGGCTTGAGAGGAGGAAAACGCAGTGATATGCTTTTGGAAGGGGAAAGAATTGCTGCAAATAATTAAACAGACGCCTTTAAAAACTCAATTTTGCTGATGGCGCTACGATGCGATGCATGGCGTTGCGGTGCAGTGACAAACCCATATTGGCACCACGGCGTGAATCTCTGAATGGTAATCGGCGCTGCGGCGCGAGTTTGCAGAATGGTTCGAATTGGCTATGGCGCTGGGGCACCGAGTATGACGTCGGGGCGTGAATTTCCAATGTGTAACCTCTTGAGATGGCGGTGCGACGCGAGGAGATTGCTTGCTATTTGGTGCCAGGGCGCGAGTTTGTAGTATGTCCTCTCTTTGCCCGGTGCTGCAGCGTGAAACTGAGGCCAGAACATGAATAATGGCACTATGACGTGAAGTACTCTTTATTATCTGGCACCGGGGTGCGATTTTATAGTATGTTCCCTCTTTGCCCGGCGCTGCAGCGCGAAAATCAAGACTATAGTGTGAATATGGCGCTGCGACGCGAATGCCAATAGAAACCTTGGCACCACGGTGTAGAGTATAAACTTTTGATACTGAGTTAAGCAATCCTACACATGCCAAAATCTCATATCAGCAATCAACACAACAAAAACACAACAAGCACAATATTCACAAGTTATAACTAATGAAAGCCCTGAAACACATACTAATATACATGCACTATACAGACTACAAGTTATACTAAGAACTACACACAGTAACTAATGACAACCAAAATAAGAATGAAGTTAATAAAAACAAAAGCAATTTGTGTGATACTGAGATGGGGATGCCTCCCATCAAGCGCTTGATTTATAGTCGTCGGCTTGACTATTATCCCTTCTTACACCGGGTCTCCCAATGTGATGGAGGTGTTCTGCCGGTCTACCTTGCCGCCCCAGTAATGCTTCAAGCACTGACCATTAACCTTGAAGGTTTTGACAGAATTGGGGTCCTCAACCTCTATTTCTCCATACGGATACACCTTGGCAACGGTGAAGAACCTTTTGACCCGGCTCGAAATTTCTTTGAAGGAATTTTTTTATCGTGCCACCTCTTTGTTTTCTCCTTATACAACTTAGCGCTTTCGTACACTTGCAGACTAAACTCGTATGATTCATTGAGTTGCAAGAGTCATTTCTCACCGGCTGCTTCTAAATCAAAGTTAAGATTTTGGATAGCCCAATAAGCATTGTGCTCCAACTCCATTGGAAGACGACACGCCTTACCATAGATAAGCCTATACAGAGACATTCCGATAGGAATTTTGTAAGCTGTGCGGTAAGCCCACAAGGCATCGTCGAGCTTCTTTGACCAGTCCTTACGATTGGGGTTAACAATCTTCTCCATGATTCATTTCACTTCTCGATTGGAAATCTCATCTTGGGCACTAGTCTTTGGATGATACGCAGTGGCTATCTTATGGATCACCCCATACTTAGGTAGAAGGGCTTCGAAGAATTTATTACAAATACGTCCCTTCATCGCTGATAATAGCCCGAGGTGTGCCAAAACGAGTGAAAATGTTTTTCTTAAGGAACTAAAGCACTACCTTCATATCATTAGTCGGCAAGGCAACTACTTCAACCAACTTAGAGACATAATCCACCGCCACAAGAATATAGAGATTGCTGTAGGAGGACGGGAATGGACCCATGAAGTCAATACCCTAGACATCAAATAGTTCAACTTCGAGGATATTCTGCAAGGGCAATTCATGCCTTCTCGAAATAGTTCCCACCCTTTGGCATCTATCGCAGTGCAACACATATGTGTGTGCATCTTTGAATAGGGTGGGCCAGAAAAATCTGGACTAAAGCACTTTAGATGTCGTTCTTTGACCCCCAAAATGACCTCCATAATTTGAAGAATTACAGTGATGTAGCACATCTTCAATTTCCTCATCCGGAAAGTATCTCCGCAGAATTTGATCAGAACACTGCTTGAACATGAAGGGCTCATCCCATAAATATTGCTTGGCATCTTTTAGAAATTTCTTCCTCTGTTGATAGCTTAGGTTTGGAGGAAGCACTTGACAAACGACAAAATTGGCAAAGTCCGCATACCATGGGGCTTTGCTTTGGACGACAAAACGTTGTTCGTCCAGGAAGAAATCATTGATGGCTTTTTCAGCATCTCCCGAGTGTAGGGTGTTTTCCAACCTTGATAAGTGATTCGTTACCTGATTTTTTGTCCCCTTCTTATCTCGGATCTCTAGATCGAACTCTTGGAGAAGCAGGACCCACCTTACCAATCTTAGCTTTGCATCTTTCTTTTCAATCAAGTATTTAATTGCTGAGTGATCAGTGTAGACAATCACCTTCGTCCCGATGAGGTAGGAATGGAACTTATCAAATGCATAGACTACTGTCAGCAGCTCCTTCTCAGTGGTAGTATAATTCAGCTGAGCATCAGTTAAAGTTTTGTTGGCATAGTATATTGTGTGGAATACTTTCTCCCTTCTTTGCCCTAGCACCGCCCCAATAGCAAAATCGCTTGTGTCGCACATTAGCTCAAAAGGAAAGGTCCAGTCAGGGGCTACAACAATAGGAGTCGAGATAAGTCTTTCCTTTAATAAATCAAATGCACTCAGGCAGGCTTCATCAAATTGGAAAGGCATGTCTTTTTCCAATAGCGTACACAACGGTTTAGTTATCCGTGAAAAGTCCTGGATAAACCTCTTGTAAAAACCCAGTGTGCCCAAGGAAGCTCCTTACTCCCTTTACTGATGTTGGTGGTGGAAGGTTATTAATGACATCAATTTTTGCCTTGTCAACCTCAATGCCGCCAGCAGAAACCCGGTGGCCCAGGATAATGCCCTCCTCAACCATGAAGTGACACTTCTCCCAATTCAATACAAGGTTAATTTCAACACATCTGTGGAGAACGACAGTCAAATTTTTCAGGAAATTATCAAATGAGCTCCCGAATATTGAGAAGTCATCCATGAAGACTTCCAGGGTCTTTTCAACCATGTCGGAGAAAATAGACATCATGCATCGCTGAAATGTAGCTGGAGCATTGCACAACCCGAAATACATTTTTCTAAATGCAAACGTCCCATATGGGCACATGAAAGTAGTTTTCTCCTGATCTTCGAGAGCAATTGATATCTGATTATACCCAGAGTAACCATCCAGCAGACAATAAATTTATGCCCAGCAAGTCTATCGAGCATCTGATCAATAAATGGAAGAGGAAAGTGATCCTTACAGGTTAATTTGGTCAATTTCTTATAATCTATACACACCCTCCATCCCATCACCGTTCTAGTTAGAATCAGCTCGTTGTTTTCGTTGGGCACTACAGTCATTCCGCCCTTCTTTGGAACGCACTGGATAGGATTGACCCAAGGACTATCAGAAATGGGGTAGATGATGCCCGCATCCAACAATTTTATAATCTCCTTCCGAACCACCACTTTCATGATGGGGTTTAACCATCGTTGATGCTCAATTGACGGCTTAGACCCTTCTTCTAGTAAGATTTTGTGCATACATAGTGTAGGACTAATCCCTTATATATTAGAAATTGACCACCCTAGGGCCGTTTTATATTGCTTGAGCACTAGCAGCAACTTTTCTTCTTGGCATTTGGTTAAAGAAGCAAAAATTATCACAAGTAAAGTGGATGAGTCCCCTAAGGAAGCATACCTCAGGTGATTTGGCAATGGCTTTAATTCCAGGATGGGAGGTTCTATGATCGACGGCTGAGCCTTGGAAGATGAAGACTTTGGGGTTCATCTAGCCACTTGGCACATTCCACATGTGTGGGCTCTTCCTTAGTACTGGCCCCTATCAATGTGGCTTCTAAAGGGTCCGTAATGTAGGTCTCTAAGAACACCTCCCAAACTGAATTATTAATCACATTAATTTGGAAGCAGTCCTCTGTGACACCCCCAAATCTAGGTACTTCATTCGCACAAGATTTGGTGCTTACTATTCATACATTCATACTATCTACCCAATTAAAATAATATTTAACTCATAAACCCTTCCCTTAAATAGGGTTTCATTAATAAATTCAAAAATAATCCCAGGTTATCTAACCTTTAAACATCATTCAAGTGCGGAAATAAAATTTATTACATCACATCATTATTAAAAAGTCTAAGATCATCATAATAAATAAAAGTACAAATCAGCATCACTTGTACAATTTTCCCTTTCCTTTGCTAGTTGAAGGTTCATCTACCTTCTCCACTTTTGCTGCAATGAGTTTATAAATACGCAAGAGTGAGCAAAATAATTGCTCACTGGATATAATAATGAATCAACATGAGAATAACAATAATAACTGCCAACAAATAGGCTCATCAAAACTGAATAGTACTCTAACAATGATAATTAGGAACTGGAATCCAAAATATGGAATTAACATAACTGAGGGTCATAAGACTAAGAACCATGGCCACAGTTGCGAGTAATCTTTCAACTCCAACTTTAACAGTCATAAGACTATATGGACTCCTCGTACTTAGGAGGATCAGCCCTTCATATAATGTATTGTGCACAAATATTTTAACGCTACGCGTAAGTTATCCCCTAATAATAATAGGGTTGTTTATCTCAGTATTTAGAGTACAAGTTTGCACTAAAGAAAGTTTGGTTTGGATAAGCTATCAAGGGTAATTTGAAGTTTAACGAACATCAACTAGAGAACTAGTTGAATCAATAGTGTTTGATAATCACAACAGATGTTTAATAACATCATAACATAGAACAATTGAGAATCATAAATGAACTGATTACACATACTAAGCTCATGCTTGAAATAACAATAGAGCATAAGTATTCAACAAAATGAATAAAATGATTAACCTTTGCTTGAACAGTAAATAAGCTAAGGTTAGAGTCTTATAACATTAGAAATGAAATTACTGAATGTATAATAACTAATAGCAAGCTGGAAACTAAAAACTTGCCAACATGGTATTAACTCATGCAAAGAATTAAAACAGTTCAATAATAGAGATGAGAGTTCAAAAACTACGTTCATTATACAATAATAGAACTTAAGAAACTTGCTTAACTATAAACAAGTTAGAATGAATCAATCAAATGAGAATTTCAAATAACATTAGAGTTAAAGTTTGCTCGAATGAATTTTAGGAACAATTGACTTATTCAATAACAGTTAAGATAAAAAGCTTGCATAATCAAAAGAATAAAGTTACACAACGTAATAATGGATTTAACTCAACGAAAGTGTAAAGTTAGAAAACTTTCTCAATGTAAAAAGATAGGGTTTAGAAACTTGCCTCGAGTGTAAGCTACAATATTAAACTCATGTTCACCTACACATTGGTTTAGAACCACATTATCTATTAGATATACTAACATACCAAAACGTGTACATTTCTAGCTAAACTTATCATTGAAGCACTTGTCCTTCATTACCATTTACATTTCAAAAAATCCAGTGTTTTACTTTGCAACACCTGTCTAACGCTCATTATGTATACCTAGTTACCACATAACGCGTTCTCGATTTACTAACCATTTTTTCAACTTTGAATTTATTAACCCCAATTCACTATGTTATGCTAACCTTAACATTACACATTTAACATGCCAACAAAATTTCAGACCATGTTATGATCTTAACCAAGAAGCTGCAGTGAATGAAAAAATCGAGAATCTCAAATCCGATTGTATGGCGCGAAGCTTGATTCCATAGTAGCACTTGCGCTTTTTTTTTTAGCGTGGCCTTGTTTTGATACAGATTGGTGTTGAGACAGACCTTGAGAGAAGGCTAATGAGCGATGGCAGAGCTTTAGCCCAACAAACACAATTTTCACCCACCAAACAGTGATAATATCACGTAAAATAATTATACAACTATCATAAACATGATTGCTCACCTATTCAATCACTTAGCACAATTTAGCAACAACTAAAACTATTTTAATTTCTCAATTTTCTTGTTTTTCATATAAAACTCCATTTTTGATATTCATCCCAAAAATTATCGCTGTGAATTCATTACATGATCAAATCATCTCATTCAAATCACATTATGTTCGTATCTCAATGAACTAACATATACAAGCTTCAATTTATACTTTCACAAACAAATTGGCCATTAAAATTGATACTTACATAGTTACATATGAAAACATATATATACTGACAAAATTTCCACTGATATCCGAAATTAGCATGCGATTATTGTTTAAACATAATATCTAACTATCATAGACACATGCAATCATCATAACTAATTTAAGAACATCAATTCTAAACACATAAAATTCACAGAGTATGAAAATTATTGTCGTAATATTCATATATATGTTTATAATATCAAAGTTGTAAAACATACCTTCAATTACAAATACAATCGCTGCTAATCACTTGAATTTGCTGTGAAAATTCGCAACTCTCTCTCAATTTTCTCTGCTAACCTCTATCAAGTTCTCTAAACTCTCTCAAAACCCAGCAACTAGTATGCGTAAAACTAAAACAAATTGATAGCCAGTATGCGTAATATCAAAACACAAAACTAATATGGCCTTAATAGCCATCATTAGTTATCAAAATAACGTATACATTATATTTATTATTCTAATTTATTTTATTTATATTATTTATTTAAATTTAAAAATTAGAAATTTCAAAAGCCATAAGGCTTGTTTGGCAACTATTTAAATTTTAAAGAATTAAAATACTTTTAAGACTTGTTTGGCAAAAACTAAATTAACCCCTTTTAATTTATTTTAATAAACATTTTAGTTTATAATTTATAATCACATATTATTTTCATATCCAACATTAACCCATTAAATTAATCACATACTATATTTTAATTAAATATAGCCTTTTAGAAAATATCACTTAATTATAATTTTCATTATAACTTTATTTAATAATTTAATATACCATCTAAATTATTAAATCAACATAACAATATAACACCTCATGTTATAATACAAACCTCTAAATTATAAATTAATTTAATTTAGAAAATTCTCTAATACATTTAGATTCATCAACCATCACATCAATTAAATATTTATTTAACAATAAACACCTCAAATAATATTTATATAACTCAATAAATATTTAAATTACAATTTAAAATTTTGGATCGTTACATCCTTCCCTCCTTACAAGGATTCTGTCCCCAGAACCACAATTCAAACAATCAAATCGTCACATTCTCCCCTACTTACAAAGATTCTGTCCCTAGAATTGAAGACACAGATTAAACAAATAACTCAGGGTAATTCTTCCTCATATCAGTTTCAAGTTCCTACGTAGCCTCTTCGACATTGTGGTTTTTCCATATCACCTTCACAGAAGGTATCACTTTATTCTTGAGCACTTGTTCTTTCATGTCCACTATCTAGATAGGAATCTCTTCGTAAGACAAATCTTTACTGAACTGCAACGATTCATACTCGATCACATGCTTGTAATCAGGTTTATACGGTCGCAACACCGACACATGAGATACATTGTGCACATGTTCTAATTTTAGAGGTAAAGCTACTTCATAAGCTACCTCCCCCACTTTTCGTAGAATCTCGAAAGGTCCAATAAACCTCTAGCTGAGCTTTCCTTTCTTGCCAAAACGAATTTTCCCCTTCCAAGGAGAAACTTTCAGGAATATAAAATTCCCTGCTTCAAATTCACGACTCTGCCTGTGTTGATTAGCATACTTTTTTTTTCGATCTTGAGCAACTACCAGTTTTGCTCTGATGAGTTTGACAACTTCGTGATCTCTTGAACCCGATTCTGGGCCTAACGAGTTGGCGTTCACCAACTTCATCGAGGATAGTGGAGTTACGCACTTC